>JAOVVH010000061.1:20891847-20906693 GCA_028566435.1 Scorpiodoras heckelii | reverse complement strand
TCTCTCTCTCTCTCTCTCTCTCTCTCTCTCTCTCTCTCTCTCTCTCTCTCTCTCTCTCTCTCTCTCTCTCTCTCAGCCTCTCTTCCTCTTGCTCTTGTGCACAAGACAGTGTATAAAGAGTTGAAGATATGTGCTTCATCTATCGTCCAGTATATAACACACCAATCCAAAAGCTATCATTGATTTTTTTTTGGCAGCTGCTGATTCCCAATTTCATGCAACAGTTCTTCAGGAAGTTGCCTTTGATGCCTGTCAAAGTGAGAAGCAGCATTGGTTTGCTCCGTCATTGTGCTCTGTGGGTCAGGGAGAGTTGAAAGTTGAAGGTAACATCCTGTATGTGCACCCACATTTCCCATCTCCCCTAGAAAAGGGACAATGTCATTCCGCAGGAGCACTCAATTCACTGATGTCCATTCTAAATGGCTATTCTGTCACATTTGTTTTGTCCCTCCAAGGGAAGCCCAAAGCCAATTTAGCCTTCTTCTCAATCGTTTCTTTTGTGCCTTGTACAGTTTGCTGGGGCTTAATAGGGCCCGGTCGCTTCCCTTTGATCGAGGCTTTTCCTTCAACCAAAACCCATAACACCCCCATTTGTTCTATACAAAAGCCCAACTTAGCCGACACAAAGGAGAGTTTGCGCAGCATCTCATTTGCCTAAGTGATTGCATCCCCAGAAAAAAGGCAGGAATCTTTGATCTTAGTCAGGTGTAAATGTGTTGGATTGGGTTATCCCACAGGCCACGCTGGAATGGTGTGAGGACCAGGCCACAAAACAATGGCAGCTCTGATTCGAACCATTACCCACACATTACTATCAGCGTGTTTGCTCATTTGCACAGTTGTTTAGGAGGCAAACAATATGTGTCATTTAGGAGGGGCAGGGAATTTGGGGGAAGGGCTTAGGACAGATGCCCCCAGTCCGTTGGGTTTATCTACATCTGCCAACAAGGCCTGCAAGCAGCATCAAGGCAAGCGAGGGACTTCAAAAAGAGAGGCAGTGCTTTCACAAGGCGGGCCGCTATCTAAAAACAAACAACATTTAGCACATCGGTGCCTGTTGGTAATGACAAGCAGAAAAAGCTGCTCAGATTAGGCTTGAAAGGGGCAAGCGACCTTTTCACCACACATCCTCTTGTGGGTAAGAGAAAGACCTTTTCTCTCCTCCAGTGATGAACAAGCTTTGTTGCAAGGTATCAGATAAAATATGAATGGAGCAGCTTTGGAGTGGAGCTTAAGGGGGTTGAGTCGAGTTTTTTTTTCTCAGCTGTGCTTGAAACAAATACCGTAAATAAGGTAAAAGGGAAGAGGGAGGGGTGGGTGTACATTACAGCACTTCAAAGCAAAAGACCTCTATTAAACCCCCACCCCCACCCCCTCCATCCGAGAGCCCAAACCCTGTTCTTATGTTCGAGCTACTCACTAATGTGCAGAGAGAAACCGAGAAGCTGACTCAGAGCAACAGTGTTACCTGAGCACCAGTTAGCGGCTTCTTCTCGAAACGAGAAGGCCCGGAATCCACAGAGAAGCAGAGGTGAACTCACGTGACCCGTATTAGCGAACGTCCTGTTTAACAGTAGTAAGAGACTCACACGCTCACACAGAGGCACCAGTGCAATCATAAAAACAAATCAAAGGCAACACAGATGTCCTTTAATGTTGCTGTAATGTTGCCGTAAAGAGTTTACACACCTCTGATCTGGCCGAGCTGCTCATCTATTCGGTGACGACGGGATGTTCGTGAATGATGGTTCAACAGCTTAAAAATCGCTTGTAACACGCTTGACAGCACATGTGGCAAATGAAGCTGTTTTGATTTCCAGTCCTTTAAAATGACAGACGGTATCTATGACAACTGCGCCATCAATCACATTTGTTGGGGGTGGAAGACAATCTTTTTCACCTTTCCATCATACATTATCAGAGAGATTGTGGGTTTGTTGTTAAAACACCATGTTTCACTTCACATGTCAGAAATGTGACATAAGGATGATAGAGTGAGAACATAGGGATGATAGTGATACGAAGAATCGTTTGTGTTCCTGTTTTGCTGTTTTGATGTGCTGACCAAAAAAAAAGCAGCCTGATAATCTCTTAGCCTTATTCTATGTGCATTAATGCCTAAATCCTCTTGTCTGCTTTTTCATCCTGCATGGTGACTGCGCAGTTTTTACTGATTACATTCTTTAATTTCTCACTATAATCGCAAATCTTTTAAACAGAAATGCTCCTTTAATTCTATTGTCGAGAGGCTCTTGGTTAATGTCCATGGAAATAACAAGTGCTTGAAGACTAAATGTTGCTGGCAGAATTTCAAGGTTGAGCATGCTGAGAAATTCATCATGAAATGACTTTCCATTTGCAATTTCGATGTCTTTGACACTCCGAAGGCGCCACTTTACAAATTGCATAATGCACACCGTGATTACACGTGAACTATTCAGACTATGTCTATAGAGTATAATGAGAATGCATGGAGGAAGCAAGAAAGTAGCAGCTTTAAGAATATCACCCATTCAGCATCTCATTTAATGGCACTATTATAATAAACTAACACATTTAATGGCTAGAAGGCCCACAGAAAACCTGCCCTGTTATTATATTCATCACTCAGACGTGGGGATTTTTACTTAGGGTAAGGGCTAACGGCAGCCATCATGGATGCAAGCAATTACAAATAACCCATGCCAATATAGTGGTTTTTTGAAATTGTTAATGGTGGTGTGAGTGAACGCAGTGGTTTGCTATGGCTAGAAAGCACGTCTAGACACTTTTCTAACATAGACTAGACCCAAATCATTTAAACACCCCGTAAATGGAAACATGAATGCCCAACACGTCTACAGACTCAGTCAAGTCCCTTGCAGAAAAGTCCCCTGAACTTCACAATGTGGGTTTGAGACTCTTCAAATGTTACGCTTCATACATTTTTCACTTTTTTTGGACTTCGATCATGTGTTTTATTTTCACGTTTGATTTAGGTTCACGTAATTCGTTTATTTTCACATCTTCACTTGCCAAATGCACGGCCTGCGGTTTCAGCTTGCAGATTAATGAACACAATTGCAGTTACAATTACAGGGTCCAACGTATTAAAATACACTTTCACATATCCTTAAACGTGATCACATATACATCATTCAGCCTTCTAAAGTAAGTGCGTGCTCTTTCTTCACCAGGATTATGGAGGATCTGGAGGGTATCCCAGAAACACTGCATGTGAGATGGGAATGCAGCTTAGATGGGACACCGCTCCATCACGGATTACCACACAGACGTTTACACCTAAGGGAAATTTAAAGTGACAGTCCACCTATGGGCATGTTTTTGAAACTGGAGAACCCCGAGGAAACTCTTGCAAGCATGAGTGAGAAGATGCATGCACACAACCTGGGATCTAGATTAAAACTGCAGCTGTGAGGCAGCAATGTATTAACATAATGACATGTACAAACATGCTTGCATGTGCGAAGTTTTCCATAAGTGGTGTCAACAGAAGCACAGTTTCAACCCTTTACATTTAATGATTTTGTGTAGCTGTGCCTTTAACCTACTCGGTGCAGACTGTATGCAGGTGACTCCTACAGAGCCATACTTATCACAGCAAAACAGCCCTCTTCAACATAATCTCCTCTTCAAGCACAGGTGTTTCTCATCCAAACGAACCTGTTGACAAATAACGGACTTCAAATAGAGGATCTTCTTGGCTAAAAGCAAATTATGTGGATTCCAGATGAAGTTTGGGCTTCAAGAAGCAGCTTGAAGCACACTCAACAGTCTGGCCAGACTAATCTCAACTGTCAGATAATAGGCTTACCTGGGTGAATTAGCAGATGTAGAACATTAGAGGTTGGTTTAATCTAGACCTACTTTAGGACATGCTCTGTTCAAAGCGCTCATTCTAGATCTCTCAATTAACAGTTTAGGTTAATATTAATAGTAGAGTAAATGCTGTAAATTTGTATACAGTGCATATATTATATTATAGCTTATTATATCAGTTCTATGAAACAAATCTGTTGAGTAATTTGATTGAAATGCACTTTGTTGTGATTACTGTCATTTCTATCACAAAAGTTTGGAAAATTAATCACATGTAGACTAGGAAGAAGATGATGACTGAAAATGGTTATGCTATAATACAGAACGTAAGACAGAATCATAGGACAGAATGAGAGGAATCATTCTGTCATGTTGGAAATGATGTCCTAATTTTATATATATATATAAAAAAAGGAAGCTCCTATAATGTTTTTAGGTATCTTCTATAACTGTTTGATTGGAATATTTCATACATGTCTAAATAAAATAAATAAATAAATAAAATAAAGCTGCTATAATGTTTTTAGGTATATTCTCTAACTCCTTGATTGGAATATTTCATACATGTCTAAATAAAAAAATAATAATAATAAAATAAAGCTCCTATAATGTTTTTAGGTATATTCTCTTACTCGTTGATTGGAATATTTCATACCTGTTTAAATAAAAATAAAATAAAATAAAATAAAACTCCTATAATGTTTTTAGGAATATTCTCCAACTCTTTGATTGGAAAATTTCATACCTGTCCAAAATAAAAAAATTAATAAATCAAACTCCTATAATGTTTTAAGGTATATTCTCTAACTCTTTGATTGGAATATTTCATACCTGTCTAAATAAAAATAAAACAATATAAAATAAAACTCCTATAATGTTTTTAGGAATATTCTCCAACTCTTTGATTGGAATATTTCATACCTGTCCAAAATAAAAAAAATAATAAATCAAACTCCTATAATGTTTTTAGGTATATTCTTTTACTCTTTGATTGGAATATTTCATACCTGTCCAAAAAAAAAAAAAAAAAAGAAAGAAAAAAAATCTTTTAAAATGACCTTGCATTAAGAATGACATTTTTTGCCTTCTTCTGTAAAGCTGCGGTTTTAGAGATACTTGTTTTTCTTTGGAAAGTGACGATTTGAGTGTCTATACAGTTACTGTATTTTGCTCATTTGAAGATGACTGAATAGACAAAATAAGATAATGATTATTAGGTTAATGTCAAAATTCTCTCTAATCTCTCTCTCTCATTCTCTCTCTGTCTGAAAAACAACATAATTAAAGCCAGCTAAAGGAACACTGAGTCCATAAAAAAACTCAAAAAACACCATAAAAACATTTTTTTGTTGTTGTTTTATGCCCCTTTGATCATTTTTCAATTTGTTTACTCATATGATTTATTAGTGTGTGGTTAAATCCATTACTACTTTGTATTTCTTTGTTGTCTGCTGAAATGTAAAAAGCAGTTTGAGCTGCATTCCTTGGATGAAAAGTGCTATACAAATAAAGTTTATTATACGTAATATTAACTAAAACACTATTAAAACACTATTAATGAAAGAGTTTTGAGATTAAATGTAGAACTATTATAGAAGCAAATTTCAGAAGATCACAGTGTAGTTGTCATGGGCCATTAAGAGCTGAATTTATGAAGAGCTTCAATCCCCTTAAAGTTTCCATCACCAGCTTACCACACATTACTCATTCCCCACAGACCCAGTCATAATCCTGCAGCACCATCATCACTTCATCAGCTGTCCAATATACAAGCCCCTGGGCTAGGACAGCACATGGCTCAAGAGCCAATTAAAAGCCAATCAAGACAGTGCAGTATGTTTGAGGGGTAGCAGAGCACAACGACTAAAACCACAAGTTGAGCGCAGACCTGCTACGCAGTCTGCAGTGCTTCCAGCAGCGTGTGGTCTTGGGCGTGTGCAGAACACAGGACAAGGAGTTTTGGACAAGGTTCATACGCAAGATTCTTGCGTGAAACAAAAACCACTTTCTTCAGTCATTATAAATGAATGACTTGTTGTGGAATTTAAACAGAGATGTGATCTACAGTTAGGTCATTGACACAATTAGATCATGACAAGAAGGGTTTGCTTACACACAGCTGCCATGTTATTATTATTCCACTTTCAGATACTTTACATTTGAACAATTAACAATAAACTCTTTTTTTTTATTTTTAGATTTTTTTCCCCAGTGCTTGTGAGCTTGCACGATTTACTGGGTGATGTAGACATGTTAACTGTGAATTTCCAAAATGTCTGGTGCTAGTTTCTTTACTGTATGCGGGAACTATAAATTGTAAGTAGTAGACCTTTCAGCGTCTGCTGACTAAGCCACACACAACATGCTCATTGCCAGGTTTGCCCGCACTACTTTGATAGCCAAGCTATTTACAAAAAAAAAAAAATCATGGAGAATGTGAGCAGGACAATTATCTAAAAATATGACTATAATTAAGCCTTTCAGCAGCGTTCCACTCTGAAGCCAAACGTTACAAACATAAAACATTTAATGACCATTAAATGGAAATAAACATGTAGACATCCAAGCTTTACTAATAAGAAATAAGCAGACATTTTGCAGACACTGTAAAGAACAATTGAGTAGAAAATGAAACGCATTAGCCATATCAGCTTTAGGCCGCACGACTTTCCAAATCCCAAAGTACCGATCTGCTGCAGTTGTTTGGTAGACTGAGTTTCACTGATCCCTAAATCTTTATTATACAAACAAATGCCAGAGCTGTCTATCAAGTGACTTGGTGACTGTTATTATTTTGTATGGAAGCAAGGAAAGCATGGATGAAGGAAGAGTTGGGGAGAAAGTGGCAGCATGGGATGTCTGTTCTGCAAAGAGAACTGGAGGTACAGCTATTTTTATACTGTGCCTCCAAAGGATGATGTTTGTTTCTATTCTGCTTGATGTGGTTGTAGTCCCACATGTCTGATATGGAATATAAGATTTGTGTCCTTAGGTGTGTGTTGCCCTTCATGCTAGTCCCCTGACGTCGGGTAGGCTCAATGCACTTAGCTCGAAAACAGTTTTGCCAAAAATTATGAGCTTTTTATCACAAGTTGGTCTCTTGGAGACGAAATACCCTAGCTAATTATGATTTATTTGTGGATTAGCGCCACCTAGTGAATAATGTTCAAAACAAAAATCTAGCACTTCACTAGCCAATATCTTGTGAGGCTCAATAAAGGCTCAAACTTCATGAACTTTGTCCATACGAGGTGTTGCAAAAGAAAAATGTTAATATCTCAAGAACTCATTATCTTAACCACTTATTCTTGTTCCCAGGGTCACGGGAGAGCCGGTGCCTAGCCGGCAGCATAGGGCGCAAGGCAGGATCAACCCTAGACAGGGCGCTAATCCATCGTAGGGCACACTCATACACACACACTAGGGGCGCTTTAAAGACACCAATTAACCTAACATGCATGTCTTTGGACTGTGGGAGGAAACCAGAGTGCCCAGAGGAAACCCACGCAGACACTGGGAGGACCCGGACCACTCCACCTGGGGATTGAACCCGGGACCTTCTTGCTGTGAGGCGACGGCACTACCCACCGTGCCACCGTGCCGCCCATCTCAAGAACTCATTAGCTACAATTTTGAAATGTCACATCCTGCTTCACTATCACATTCTTTAGATGCATATGAAGTTTCATGAAGGTTTATCCAACTGCCTATCTCAAGAACTGTTTTAGCAACAATTCTGGAGTTTGGAGTGCTTACTTCACTTCTTTCTTGCTCTTTCTTTCAATTTATTCAGCAGTCATATTCCTCACTGCTATGCGGTTTGTCTAGTTGTGCTTACCCACCCTGCCTCACATATCAATAGATGATACACTGGATTCAGAGATCTGCTGCGCAGATTCATTTTATTTCCTCTCAGACCCTCACCGGATGTTTCTAAGCACTGTTCTTGCTCCTAGTCAAAGAAGGATTCATGCTACACGATTCCTCAGCTCTGTCCTATTATAGTGGTGCAGGGATGTTGAGATGAAAACCACAAAACATCTGATTTTCCTGCTTAGATTCATCTCATGGCAGTTAAAAAGACAACCGTGGTGAGTCATTCACTGTAGTCTGTTTTACTGCTGCAGATAACAAAGGAAGCATGCCTGATAGCTGAGCCAATCTGTAATACTTAAAAGACAGCAGCAGGATGATAATGGACGGTTCCTGAGAAGGGCTCCCGACACACTGACCACAACTTTAATGATAATTGATATCAGATGTCTTGTGCTGTCGTTACAGAGATGGAAGATTAAGGAGGAAAGCCAGAAATATCTCTGTCCTGTCCGTTGAGCCTGCAGCCTAACTTCCACATCTGGGTATTTAGCTCATTTTTAGGCCTGAATGATAAAGGCACCAAGATAAATGGAGGATTATGGTGTGTGGACCAGGCATTAATGAAATGTCAGAGGGATTAGCAGTGACGTAGAGACCAACGTTTAAGTGAGGTGTGGCCTCACTTTAATCCTCCCTGAGTCACAATCTTGTTCTTCCTGGCTCCATGCCAGTGCTGCTTGATTACTTATGACTTCAAGACAAGCATCCTTGATGTAGCAAGGTTCAGATCTAATCACTGAGTAAAATAGTGCCCAGAGATACTGTATGTAGGGATCAGGAAGCTGTTACCCAGCTGAAATACAAATATCTCTTCTGACTGAGCTGCATATGGATCGATATAGAACAGTAAAGAAGTACGGCAAATATTCTACTCATACTGAATTTATTGGTCAGGCTAAACATGACGGGGCCTGAAAGTCAAACCGGAGCCAGTCTGCATTCAGTGGCAGACCTCCTGGCACCAGATGAGGGAGAGTCCACCAGTGGCAATGCTGCATGACAGAGCCTGCCATTGTAAGTGCAAATAGTAAATCAGTGCGCAATTAATCACAGCCCAGACACACACCTTCAGCCTTGCTCTTTCTAGGCTTTATGTCACCCCGGATCAGGAAGATTCCCTGAACCCCACTCCATTGTCTTATGTTATGTTTTGTCTCCTCTTTCCTCAAATATGCTGCTTTTCTGCAAACAAATAAAGCAGCGTTCTTGGAATTTAACCTGAATGCTCGGGATGTGAATGGTTTGGGGCAGGGGGAGAACTGTTTACATGATTCATCATGGAAATGTCATGGAAAGTCTTGTTAATTCATACATCGATGACAAACTTTTTCCATAAATGGGACTTATCTCATTTTATAACAACATGTACAGTATGGACACATAGTAATTTATAATAACTAGGCCTGGAGCAAACATCCCAAACAAAAACAGTTATGCAACAACATGAGTAACAGCATGCAGTTGACATTCTTTCCCGTAAGACGAAAAATGTCTCCACACGTGTGAGTGTGTATGTGGAAGGTAATGACAAGGTTCCGTGCTACAGATATGCGAGTGGAGCTATGGAGCAAAGGCAGGAGTCTCTTGTCAGCGGCGTCACAGCTCCTCAGGCCATCTATACAATTTCTGTTATTACAAGGCAATGCAGTGCATCCACGAAGCTCTGCAGAATAAGCAAGTCCATTTGATTAGACAACAACAATGAGAAGACAGTCTGGGACACAGAACAAGAAAATAAAAAGGAGGCCTTGAGGCAACTTCGGGCCTGAATAATGAATGATACATCAAAGGCCGAGCTAAATTGCTGGTTCATTAGTGGAGACACCGGCTTTCAAAATTGCATGATTTCTTCTTGAAGACAAAAACAGAGATGGAGACAGACAGGGAGGTACAGAAACAGGGGACGGCAGCAAAGGAGTATCATCAACCAAATACTTCTGCTATCTGCAGATTCCCAAATATCCCTATGACCTTAAAAAATGACTCACCAGAGCTGATAGGATGCAAACATAATAAGCAATCTCTACTTAATTTATCCCTTTCTACTTGCCTTCCAGGCTCCTAGTACTCTCTCCCAACACTGGAGCAGGCCTATCTGCTCCTTATGTCTCTGCTTTCTTGCCAACTCCAAGGGAAATGCCTATTTGATCTGCAGCACTCACTCCTTCTCTCTCGCTCTCTCTCATCCACAGCCATAGGGCGTCTGGTTTTAAGGGAGCAGGGACTGAGGTATACACTTGAAGGACAGTAAAGGCAGACAGCTGTGGTCTGTCACGGCACCACTGTCACCATGCCATTCCTGTCATGTTGCATTTGGCTGATCTGTTTTGAATTGGTTAGCATACAGGTTTGGGAACAGTGTGTTCAAGAGAGAATGAGCTTATATAAGTTTATGAGGGAAAATAGGGTATGGCGTAACCATTTTAGATCTAGTCCACACTAATAATTTCAAAATTGCGATTTTCATGTTTTGGCCACATAATCTTTTTTTTTTTTTTTTTAGTTTGTTTCCCACAGTTTTCTGTCCATAATGAAACATGAAAATGATATAAAACAGCACACTGGGCTTGCACACTAGGTATCTAACCAATAACTTTTACACTATTTGCACCATTTTTGTTTATTCTGATGCTGTAGCAACATAAAATGTGATTAGCTAGTGAAAATGGCACTCTGCAATCCCCTGGACTGAGAAAATAGACATGAAAGTGCCACTTGTATAATAGACGTATGAAACAAATATGAACCCAGCGTCACAGGCATCAGATAAAATGACACTACAATACAAAAAAAACAACAACATTGTACATGAAAATGCAATAAAGTAAAAAGAAAAAGATGTATTTTGAAATTCAGCTGTGTTAGCATGGACTGGGCCTGGGTCTCATAAATATCCACTCTTCACATTTACATGAATGCACTTGTCAGCCATTCTCTTGACTCTATGGACATGTCTCGGGACTACTTGTCTGTGACAAAAACCAGAGGAGGACAGCAGAGCCTCACTCTCCAGAGGCTTGTTCATCAACTGGAACAACAAGATGACAGGAGGAGGAAGGCCTTGGCCTCTCTTTCCACTCAGATCCTGAGCCTTTGAGTGCTTCCATGCACACAAAACATTGATCATTCAAAGTTCAGGCCACTGCAAATCCTGACTTTACGCAAAAAAGAGTGCAGACTTCCTTGATTAAATGGCAAGTGTTCAGGGGACCCCTGAAAATTCCTGATTAAAAATAATGATTTAGAAAGGATAGACTGCTCAATGGCAATATATCCTGTTTTTTTTTTTTTTTTTAACAAAAAAGAGTTTTATGCTTGTAAATGTTTATAATATATTTCAAACGGCGGCATTCATTCATTCATTCATTCATTCATTCATCTTTTTAACCACTTATTCCTGTCCCCAGGGTCACAGGAGAGCCTAACTGGCGGCATAGAGCGCAAGGCAGGATCAACCCTAGACAGGGTGCCAATCCATCGTAAGTATTATAATTTTTATTATTATTATTATTATTATTATTATTATTATTATTATTATTATTATTATTATTATTATTATTATTATTATTCCTTTTAATGGCTTGCTCCTATTCTTGGGGTCACCGTGTCTTAATCTGGTGCAGGTTTTTTTTACTCTAGATGCCCTTCCTGAAGCAACCCAAAGTCCCGGGTTCAATCCCCAGGTAGAGTGGTCTGGGTCCTTTCTGTGTGGAGTCTGCATGTCCTTCCCGTGTCTGCGTGAGTTTACTTCGTGTAGTCCGGTTTCCTCCCACAGTCCAAAGACATGCATATTAGGTTAACTGGTGTCTCAAATAGTACCTGATATGTGCTGTTCCTGTGGGGGTCCTGACCATTAGAGAACAGAGTAAAGGGGACTAACAAAGTATGTAGAGAAACAGATGGACTACAGTCTATAATTGTACAACTGTAAAGTGCAGCTATATGGTAAGTAGAACTGAGAAAATGGACAATGAGTGTAGCAAAAAGGAGGTGGTCATAAGGTTATGCCTGATCTGTGTATTTTCAAGTCTTTCATTCATTCATGGTCGATTGGGGCAAATCCAAGGGAAACTGAGCCTGGAGTGAGATTCACTCTGCATGAGATACCAGTCCATGGCAGTTAGTTAATGGAATGTAAATGGACAACTGATTTCAATTGAATTATTGTTTACAGAAGCAATTTTATCAGAACCAATTTGGAGCACTGTCAGTCCTCTGCCTTAATGTTGATATTCTGCCTACATTTTCTCAATGCAATGGTCAAGGACATTTTAGTCTGACAGCATTTTTAAGCTATTACTTAAAAAGCCAAGCTTACAATACACAGCTTCACATCGAACCAAAACATGAAGACAGTATATTAAAATGCAAGGGCATGAATTTTAAACCACAATGCTGATTTTTGCCATGCAAACCAAAGTGCAATTATGTGTCTCGTATGTCTGTACATGGAGGATGCACACAGTCTGAGCAGCAGTGGAGCAAAACCTCAATTTACATGTGTTTTTGGTGCCTCAAACCACAGACCCAACAGCCTGCTCTGCAAACTATGTTTAAAATGCCTGGTATTCAGTCTGCATTACAGGGCCCATAAAAAATGACAGCCAGCCAATTATTGCTGCAAATGACAGCATGCCGGGCATGGCGCGTCAGTTTATGCAAACCATTGTTCTCCCCATCTACTGCCAAGCCGTGGCTCCTGGTGCATGTGCCACATATGTGGGTGGACACTTAATGCAGCATGGAGGAATAGCACACCAAACACAGCTGTGCTTACGGTAGGAGCCATCAACACAAACATCCTATCGCTTCCTCCTCCAGTCACTTAGTGTATATCTGTTAAGAGCTTGTGATGGAAAGAAGGTCTCTCTAAGCAAATAAGAGTTGTCTGAGACCGGGAGTATGACAGCATCGTGACTGTATCTTTCGGTCAGGCCTGATGGCAAAAAATGAGGTTTCGTTGACAAAATAAATGACAAAGCATATAATTAGGGATCCATTAGAAGACTTTTGAAGTTATGGCTCAGTAGAAATACCAAGTGGTACACATGAATAACAGAAGTTGTTTGTGCTACCATGGGGATCACTATTTATACTCTTGCTGGTGGATGTTTTGTGATGTATCTCATGGCAGAAGTCATGCAGAATGAAAATATAAGCCACACCCACTCACTGGACCACAAAATGTTTTTTTTTTCTCCTGATTTTATGGTCTAACCCTTCAAACCCCCAAGACTCATCTACAGGTCCAGACTGACTGATTTTTCTCTTTTGCAATTAATATTTACACTAGAGTTATTGAATATATGTTTCAAGGCAAATGACTTTAAGGAGTGAAAAAGTACATTCACAACCAAGTTTTTGATATTATAATAATAAATACAAATAATATGACGTTATAATTATTATATTCAATAAAGTCTGACTGTAAACAACATAACCTTTGTAAACTGAACTACAATATTGATTTGCATTGTACTTTTAGCAGTTAACCTGCCCCTGTCAATGAAGGCTGACCACCAGAAGGTAAAAGTAAGAGGAAAATTGGGAGGTAATAACACTTAAACACCCATCTCTGACACCACAAAGACACCCATTAACCCCAATGAGCTTCAGAGCTCCATCAAACACCCGTCTGACTAGCTCAACTTTGACAGAAAAAGCAAAACCATTTAGGCAGATAATAAGTGCAAAGGAAACTGAAATGAAGGTGCTCTGCATGGAGAAGAAGAAAAGAAGAAAAACGGCATTATTACAGCTAATGCACGTCTTCTTTATAATTAACCCGGGAGAGGTCACAAATCAAAGGGGTTCTCATACTACTGGCGCCATGCTTTACTTGAACCAAAAACACGCACTTCTGACAGAGCATGTGGTGTGTGGTAATCTTTTTTTTTTTTTTTCATTTTGCTTTATTTGATCATTTATTATTCGTTCTATTAGCAGGATCTACATGTGACCATTTCAGAATGGTCTTACTGATGTGGTGTTGCTAAGCTTAATGATTCAAAACATCACAAAACAACAGACTGCACTATATTGGGTTTCTTGAGTTTCTTCATTTGTCCACTGTATGTAACTTTATAACTGTACTGTATACTACACTTATTGTCCAGCCAAGCTAAGCTCTGAAGATCACAGAGGGGTTTCACTGAAGGGAGGTCAGAAGAACATCATGCTGGTTTAATATGTACTAGAGTAACTATGGTTCTTCAGGACTATAAGGTGGCTTTATTAGCATGACAAAGAGATCAAAGTAAAGCTGATGATAGCCAGCACAGTGCACAATTGTTTTGGCCATCAGTGCAGTGATGGATGGCCTGGGCTGCCTGACTGCTCTGGTCAGTAACTTATTATTTATTCTACAGCATGAGGTCTTCTTCAAGAGCTAAACCAGTGTTTTTACCAGTGTTTCTCTCAAGTCATTTCATCGGTATCAAGCATTGTTTGGATCTTTTGTTTTCAATGAATTTCAACTGGAATCAATAAAATTTTTTTTGTTTGCAGATTACCAGAAATCCGGATGTATATCTGTAAAAAAAAAAAAAAGGGTGGAGAAATTCTTCCTGAGATGTGGAAACATGAGGAGGAAATCTTACGAGTCCCCATATACAAAAGGGAACCCATCCTCATCTGGATCACACTGGAAAGTGTGATTGTTGGAGCATTACTCTTTACAACTGTAAATTATGGCATTATGTTCGATATTTCTCGTTCGAACTGTACGTGGCTTGCCGAGTGGTTTCGTTTCCAAGGCAGAAGCGTTGTTACAAACAATTTCACCCCATTGTTTAATTGTTCCAAGAGGGCACAGCACTGTGACGAGGAATATTGAACTTAATGTGAATTAGCCGTTGAGTAGCAATCACACAGTCGCCATTTTAAAAAAAAACACTTCAACAATGAACGCATGATGTTGCGCTGACCTCTGCTCCATGCTGACTAAAATGGCATCAACTGAGCTACTGTTTCCCCACCAGCCACTACTCTAATCAAACTAGCATCTGAGAAATAAGCATATGAAAATCGTCAGATCTCTCTGGCTCACCCTGTACAACTTCTAGTATTTATAATATCTCATTTTAATGCATGATATCTGAGCCATGATGATATCAAATGGCTAATGCAAAAATAAAAAGATTTTTCAGGGT
>JAOVVH010000061.1:20863018-20878369 GCA_028566435.1 Scorpiodoras heckelii | reverse complement strand
CACACACACACACACACACACACACACACACACACACACACACACACACACACACACACACACACACACACATTTCTCAATCAGCCTGGGTTACTCAACAAAAATATTGCCCTGGTCCCGCATACACCCCTTGAGACAACCCTGTTTCAGTGATAGAAACATAAAAATCCAACAATTTAATTCAACAGTGTGTTGGTAAATAAAAGAATCTTTCAAATGTAGTGAAGACCAGAAACATCAGTGTGTGAATTGGATAATCAAGAAGCAAGGTCACTGGTGATCTTTCAGAAAGCAAAGAAAAGCAAAGAAGTCAAATATGGAAGAAGAAAACAAAATACAGAATAAAAGTGCAATTTCATTGTAAAGCTGCAGGTTCTGTGTATTTTTACTCTTTTATTAAGACAATACAAATGAACATGTAAGGGATTATATTACAAGGCATATCACAGTTTTGTCATTGGTATGTGCAGGTTATTCCAAGGCCCCATCCACAGTTCTTCCTCATCAGACTGTGTACGATCACTGTGCGACCCTAACACTTCCCTGACCTCTGCATTGTCTACAGTGGACTCTTGCTCATCCACATTTTGTGTTATTTCAGATCTGGCTGTTGCCATAGTATAATTGCAAGCTAAGCTCTCTGGTCCCTTGGAGCTGGAGCCCAGGGATCCACCGGAGGGCCTGGTGTTAATGTTCTGTTCACCTGCGGCGGCACCCAAGGCACCAGGGCTGTTCAGAGGAACTCTCTCCTCTTGAGTCGCAGCCAATTTGTCCAGTTTTTTGAAATGCTTCCCGAGTCGGACAGGGGAGCTGAATTTGATATTGGTGGTGTGGGTGGCTCGCCGTGTTCGGATGATGGACCCATTCTGAGCCAAGTACACATTGCCGTTGATGTTACTGTGGCTGTTTACATTGGACAGCCGGTTTCGGTGGGACTCTGGAGCACTTTCATCTCCTGTTGAACTGGTCTCGTACTCACGATCCACCAGCAGCTTGACCCTCTTCTTTCTACCAAACTGGAAGGGCACACGCACAGAACCTGATCAGTTCATAGAACGTACACACAGTATAATCTTAATATCCAAACAAGTTAAAAATACACCAATGTCACTCCAAGAAAGGTAAAGGATTTCCGAGCCAAGTGAAGTGGCAAGTGATTTTCTTGAAAATCTGAAGATTTTGTTCAGCAGTTTATTGGTTGGGATTAATGACTATTCGTAATAATCCTTCATAGATAAATACACTTGTTTAAAAAGCAGCTATGCTCAATTGCATCTTGCTGGCATTCCTGCTCAATGAACAAAACCTTTATCTGGCACAGTAAATAGTGTTATGATAAAAAAGGACTGCTGAAAAGAGAATATGCAGTTAGGAAAGTTAGAAATAGTAGCAGAGCATAAACTCTGGGGAAAACATGCATCATTTCACTAAGAATGCACTAACAAGCCACGCAAGCCAGAACCAAAAAGAGACACTGACGCTTACTGAGAAGGCATCGAGTCAGTTTAGTCAGCTGTAACAGTATCATTGGCGTCTGAATCCTCTTTGCTGTCTTCTGGACTTCTAGTTCCACTTGCAGACCCCTGACATTTGTTGCCAAGGCTACTCCGGAGTGATCCTGCAGATGTCATTTCCTCTTCTTCATCCTCAGCTATAGGTGGGAGATTACCTTTGTCTGTGGTGCCTTGTATGTAACTGCTGCCTGCTGAGGAGCTGCCCTTGCTCTGGCTTTTACTGCTCTTAGAAGAGTGACCCATTACAGGCACTGGATCCTTGTTCCTGTTCTCAGAGTCATCTTCTCTCTTTGTCCCCTTCTTATTCTCTACATTCACATCCTTATCTGTGTGCATGGTCTCTTCAGATATTCTATAAGTGTTGAAGTCTATGCTGAAGTCTACTGTAGAACTGATCTCTGCTATGCTGGGTGTAAATTGAGGTTTCGAAGACTGTGCTTCATTCATCGTCTGCAAAACAGACCTCACAAACTCCTGGGTGTCAGTGACTTTGGAACGTGAATCTGACAAATCCCCAATCACACTGTCTGAAATATTCTCATCCTCTGACACTCTGTCGCTGTCTGACTCGTTTCCAGACACTGTCTCACTCTCAGTATCAGTCTCTGTATGTGTCTTAGACTCACCTTCAGAATCATCTTGTGCAATCTCTGAACCGCTCTCACTGTCTGACTCCTCAGAAACGTCTTGCTCTTTGTCTGAATCAAAGCCGGACATATATGCAACATTTTGTCGGTTGGAATAAGGAAGTCGGGATGATATGGCGTATCTGCCTAAATCCAGAAGAGCACCTTCGGTTATACTCTCTACCTTGCTTGCAGATTGTTCTCTGTTGCTAACAAAGCCATATGGCTCTTTTTCGAAATCATTGCTTTCCTGGGAAGCAGATGTCTTCCCATCACTTGAGGTATCTGTGTTTTTACTCTGGCATTTGTTGTGAGTATGAACCTGCTTGGAGAATAGTTTCTCCACTGTGGATTTTCCTTCTTTTGACTGGAAGAAGATACCATCAATGACCATCCCACTCTCCGAGCTATCGGAGCCTTGAGTCGGTTTAGCGGGCTCTACGCTTTGTGTCTTCTCGACCATTGGGAATATTCGAGCCTTCCTCCATGGTGGGTGGAAATGCATTGGTGGCCCAGAGACCTTGTCTGCAGCAAGCATTCTGTTGAGTTTCATCACTGCTTTGAGACTGATCAGAGGATTTGATCTAGTATCCAATGCTGGATCAGACTGGGTCTGCTCTGGTCTGGGAACCTGATCTCCCAGAGACAATTTGGGAAGTCTATGAAGAGTTTGACTGTGAGGCAGGCTCAGCCTTTTAGCCTGCCTGGAAACCTGTTACAGTCCAAATATCTATTATTGTTTATGCAAAGGGTTGTCTATGTAAATTAAATGTACATTCGTCATTTATATATAGTGGCTTATAATACTGTCATGCAAAGAATAAAAAGATCTTTTCTACCTCTCCTTCTGATTCATGAGGACTGTAATAATAGCTGCCGTCATCCTCGACAATCACCTCGCCGTACTCATCATATGTTCCCGCCGGAGAGATCAGCTTCCTGCGACTGCCATACTGAGGCAAGTCATATCTGAAAGACATACAGTATACACACACACATACACACAATATTTGTCTTACTATCCCTGTAAGGTCAGTTCACTGACAACTACAAGCGTGAGTCAAAAATGATCTGCACTCTGGGTGTAGAATCTATTTTAATCAAATTTCAGCAAAGACAAATACTTCATTTTCGAGATAATCTCCTTGCTTTTCAATACACTTTGTCCATCTGTCAATAAGCTTTCATATTCCCTCATTACAAACATGTTTTAGGCTGAGCTGCGAGTCACGAATGCACCGCCGTCTTCACCTCTTCAGTTTTTGTCCCCGTAGGGCTTCTTTCAGGGGACCAAACAGGTGACAGTCTGATAGAGCAAGATCAGGACTATAGGGAGGATGCTTTAACACCTCAAAATGAAGCTTTTGGAGAGTGTCGACAGTAAGGGTGATGGTGTGCAGACGTGCATTGTCATGCAACAGCACAAGGTCCTTGGATAGCAGTCCTCTGCCTTTTGTCAGAATTTTAGGCTTCTGCTCTTCAGTGGGCGTCTCACGGTAACGAGCGTTGTTGATTGTTGAACCTTTTTCCTGAAAAAGTTCCAATACTGGTCCTTGAGAATCGCAGAAAACGGTAAGCAACAATTTTCCAGCTGACGGTTGAGTTTCAAACTTTTTCTTGGAGTAATGAATCCATGTCTCGTCACTGTGGATAAATTTTGACCCTCGTAGAAATGCAGCTTAAACCTCAAGTAACCAAAAAGAAAAGTTTTGCCTTCGTTGACCAGCCATAAGTACCCATATGGCCAAATCTACAGCATATTCCTTCCCTTGTAGGGATATTTAGTTTGCACCAAGGTATGCAAACTCAAACACAAAGTGACAAACATACCTGCAGTGATGCAGCAAAAAATAATACTTTTGAATCTGCAGGACCTCCAGACACTCCAGCCTGTAACATTTACATTGCTAATATGTCGACATGGGACCATAACAAATACACAGCTAAAAGCTGAGTGACAGCCATGTCAACAAACAGTAACTGGTTATGATGGTTAGTTATGTTATTCATTTCAGGACAAAACCTTTGTGGATATTTTCTCTTCCCTTCAGGTCAAGTTTAGGGCAAACACGCTCTCGAAATTGGCACTTCCGACACTTAGTTACTGAGCAAGAGCACAACAGGCTCTGATTAAGTGCTTTGAGTCCTCCTGGCTGTCTCAAATCAAATTCAGCTAAGATTAATGAAGAGACTCTTACATCACTGGAGAAATAAACAGGATATCCTGTGTGCAAAATGCATGCTAGCCTGTAGGGGCAGTGTGAATTCACTTTTTAGAGAACCACCATCTCAGGGGTAATGTGAAGGACACAATGAATATATTCATTCATTGTTCCTTTCCAAATGAAATCCAAAAAAACGGGGAATAATGGTGCAAAAGAATAATGAATAATCAAATTGTAAAGAGCATTCATTAAAAATACTGAAGAGATATGAGATTTCACATCTGCCTTCTTTCCTTTTAGGGAGTTTCTGAAAAAAAAAAGCTAATATTTTTAATTCATAGCACTTGATTTGATCTTCGTCTGCTCTTTCTATTCTTTAGTAAGACGTCATTGTACATGGCTCGGTGAATAATTAGCTTGCCTCTTGTAGTAGGAGTAGGTGCCAGAGGCAGCCAACTGGATTTTTAATTCCTGGGTAAGCAGGTTTATCAATACTATTGCTCATGTATTCCAAGTAGTTGTCCAGAAGCACTTCAGCTTGAGCTCTATGGTTGAGATGATGGGTTTGTGGAGCAGGACATTGAAGAGGATGAAAATGAGCATGTGTATAGACACTCTTGGGTATGAGAGCATGATGAACACACTACTCACCCGTGGTCATAATTATAGTAATCCTGCGTATAATAGTCCTGCCCCGGGTCGATGCCTGATTCCATAGATAGTTCCTGTGGCCAGAGGAAAGTCATTACTCAGCAGGTGCACAGGCAGGAAGGTGGGGAAATGAAATCACAGCTTCCACTTAAAATGTGCATGCATAAGACTAAAACCTTTCCCTTCAAAGAGGGATGGACTAGCATTATAGCTATGATTACTACATGTGTCAAATACTTAACTGCCCAATAGGAACACCTGTACAAGTGCTCATTCATGCAATTATCAAAACAGCCAATCATGTGGCAGCAGCACACTGCATAAAATCATGCAGATACAGGTCAAGAACTTCAGTTAATGTTCAAACATCAGAATGATTTGAATGACAGTCTGTGATATCGGTGACTGACTGTGGCATGGCTGTCGGTGCCAGATAAGCTGAGTATTTCAGAAACTGCCGATCTCCGGAGAAATTAACACACTAATGTATCTAGAGATTAGACAGAATGGTGCAAAAAACAAACAAACAGAGAATGGTCAGATTGGAAGGCTATGGTAACTCAAATAATCACTCTTACAACTGTGGTAAGTAGTAAAGCATGAGCAAATCTTGATGTGACCTACATTGGGTTCCACTCTTGTCTGAAAAGAATAGGAATCTGAGGAAACACTGAACTTGAACAGTTGAAGATTGGAAGATTGGATCAATATTACCTGGTTGGTTTTTAATTTAACCTTACCTGAATCTCTTGATGCGGACCTACAGTACTGTGCAAAAGTCTCAGGCACCCTATTGTTATTAGGTGCAACTTCTGTGATTGAGTTCTACATTAATGATTTCATATTTGCAAACACTACTTTTGCAACATAAAGTTAAATGTTACATAAGCATGTTTGTATGTCAGTAACGAAAGCAACACATTACATAACAGACCACTTTAAAAAAAAATAAAAATAATGAAGGCCGCTGGATTTTTAATGCAAAATAAAGAAGTAATTGTCACAGTCAAAATCTCCAGATGAGCTGTGGCAGATTCTCCAAGACGCTCAGTAAAACTTATCTGCTAATTACTGTACAGTACGATGAAGTCTTATGCACATGCAAAGACTTGCTGTGAAGCAAAGATGCCTTTGAAAATAATGATGTTTCTACATAAAAGAAAACACTACAAAGTGCAGTAAACAGTAATAAACTAAAGGAAGTCTATATTTGCTGTGGCTTTTTCTTGCACAGTGTTCCCAGGTACAACGTGTGCAGTTTTATAAGGAAATTAACTTTTATGTTTTACTGAGTGTCTTGGAGAATCTGTCACAGCTCTTCTGGAGACTTTGACGGTCACGCTTACTTCTTTATTTTGCGTGTAAAACCCAGGAGATTACATTATGTTTTTGTCTGTTATGCAATGTGTTGCTGTTTTGTTGAAAAAGTAATATTTGGAAATCAAAAATTTTTTTTTTGTTGTTTTACTGACTCAACAATAATGCAGAACTAAAATAAAAACAATTAATAACAAAAGTTGTACCTTAAAACAACAGGGTGCCGAAGACTTTTGCTCAGTACTGTACCTTTGCATGATTCTATATATTGCACTGCTGCTGCATGATTGGCTGTTAGCGAACTGCATGAATGTGCAGATATACAGTGGACATGAGCACATAAATTGCAAATAATAAAGTGGACAGATAGACAGTAGGCATGCCTGTAAAAGTAACTGAAGCATTGTAGTACTGTTCATTTTGAGATAAGCAGTATGTACCTCTGGTCTCAAGAGAGAGGGACGAAGCAACTGCTGTTGCTACAGATGAGCCACAAGGAAATCACATCAGAAATAAATGAAAGAGGAAAGGAGAAATATTATACTTTAGAAGCATGGAGGAAATGAAAAAGAAAAAGGAAAGGTCAAGAACAGCTCCGGAAAGCAAAGAGTAGTCAAAGCTTGCATTAAATGAGATGCCTGTATATACTAAGGCATACCGATACCAGAATTTGTACCATATAGAAGTTTCTAAAAGGAAACGATGATTTGTTTTGTTTTTTGGTTGTCAAGTCAAATGTGGACAAATCCAACCGTCAGCACTATTAAACATAAAAAAAAATCAACATAGCCTGACACTGGCATAGCAAACAACTTATCTGCCTCCAAAATCTTTTCATCATGCCACATCTGCCGATAAAATCAGTAGTCAATAAAAGTGTAGAATGGACATAATTTCATTATGATTTAAATAAAAAAACAAAAGTACATACCTCTTGATGTCCGTACCCTCTCCTATGGAGAGATAACTCTATTTTAATCAGATTATCAGACACAGGCATCATTTTGTGCAGATTTAAATTCATGAGTCATCTTGCAATAGTTAGGAAATAATCTTTCCTTATGCAGTATAAATACATACTGATGTATTTGCCCTTTTCCACGAATTTTCCTCTGTTTATCTCCACATCCAAATAGAAGACAATGAAAACTGTCACATGCAGGCAGTCGCAGAGATGGGAAACAACTGAAAAGAGGATTTTAACTACAGACAAAATACTTTATCCAGCTTTGATAAATGCTTTTTAAATATACACCTATGAACATCATTAACAGGTGATTGTAAGCTGATCGTACTTCAGTGCTGAACATCGTTGCTGGTCGAGTTCAGTGCCAGTTTTTGTTTTCAGCCACATTCTTGGCTGTTCATTGCTCAGTAACATGGACGTGTATAGCTGGGATCGCTAGCTGTGTAAACACATGCTTCTGCAAACTAAAGAACGACATAGCTGCTTGTGAGAAAGAGCAATATAAAACACTGTGCCCTCAGCAAGGTCACAGTGCATCTATGCATGGTCATGGTGATTAACACGGGCTATGGCAGGGGGGCGGGGGTGCAGAAACCGGCATCTCTTTTAGTCTGCACAACCTCTACACAAATGTATGGCAAATTAAAATTCCCTTCATGAAGCTGATCTGCAGGAACAATATAGTGCTATTGTTCTCCGTGGACTAACGATGAATTCAAATTACAACTAAACAATAATCTTTGACTTTCAGAAGTCGTTAAATCTGAAATGGCCACATCTGGAGTGCTTTTTCTTGTCTGGGTCACATATCTCTGTTGAGTAAACTATCCCCGTTAGGTTACATGCTATAGCTGTATAGTTTGTATGAGTTTGCTTTGAGAAAATCAGACTTTACTGTTATCACACGGCTGGAGCACTGCTTTGGGGCAAATTATGAATCATATTTCAGGTGATCTTTGTGTGATAGTTAAAATATGGGCTTTTTTATAACGTTGCACATAATTTGATTGCAGGGATCATATAATGCTCCAATAATACTGGTCTAGACACTGAAGTACCAGAAACACTGGTATCCAGGTTAATATTTGGTAGGTCCCCCACGGGATCTTGGAGGGAACGTTGCACAGTCCTCACGCTGATGTTTGCTGAGGCCCCAGCACTGACTTCCGATGTTACTAGAGGCAGTGTTGTACACCTATCACGTGAAACGATTCTTGCTAGCCGATGCTGGTCACGTTCACCCAGAGTCTTTTTACAGCCACAGTGCTGTTGTAAGTCTGTGGTTTTGCAGCAATTCTAACATCCAAACTTTGCTTCTACCTCTGAAATGCTATAACCCATCTCACGAGCTCCAACTATTAACCTGTGCTGAAAATCACAAAATCATGTAACTTGCCATTATCACGGCGGAAACAGCTCTAGAAGCTTCCAACAGATGTCTATCTCTTTATATACGCACTGGCGGATGCAGCCAATGACGTGCATAGGTGGCGTCGCTATGTATTTTGCATAGGCTCCAGTACCGGTTTTTCTGGTGCTTCAGTGTAGTTCGACTTATACTGGCGCAGGGGACTTGGACAAATTTAAATTACGTGGTGCAATCTAGACTGAAACAGATGAATAAGCACACCACCATGCATTCAGTCGTCACTGCTAGTTTGGTTTGATTGTCTTCATTGCTGGTCTGCGGAGTTCTTCCATACTTTAAAATGCAATAAAAAAAAGAGATCTCTGCTCAAGAGAATAAGATTCCCAGATGCAGCATGATATAATGCGTGAGCGTTGTAGGAAATGTTGTGGGTGGACAGAATTTACACTCAGAATAAGAGCAGAATATTATATCACAATTAAAACAACATCATCATCAAAGTTTCTTTTCCATTTCAGTCATATTAATGCTCTAGTTCAACCTCAAAAAATAGAAAAAGAAAAAAAAAGAGATGCAACAGTGATGGATGAAAGTCACATATTCATGAAAGCTGACAATCATAGGCTGTGATGAGGGATCAATCCATTAACAGAGCACTAATTAAAGCTGGGATTAAAAAGATGCTGGCTGAATTGAAGGCGCTCTCTGAAAGATGAGACAGAGACCACAGGGCCAGACTTGCACACACATGATGGATCGTATCTGTAATTAAAGCCATCCGTGTTCAGAATTGACAAAACCAACTGCCACTTGTAGCATTAAGACTTCTGGCCCAGAGATGACTTGGGATGAGACGAGATTGCTTCGGTGTCATTCATTCTATATTTTTCAATCTGTTTGGCGGCATGAGTGAAATATTTGAAGTATACCTTCGGCTGTACGCCTATCCATCATTCTAAATAAAAGGGCGGGGTATTAAAGACGTTTAGCCTGTGTCTAAGCCATATGACGTTGTTTTAACGTTAGCCCTTTGTATAAAACATGAGGCTGTAAAGGAATACAGGCTGTGTAATGCAGAAAAAGACACAAAGAAAGGAAGAGAGACAGAAAGGAGAAAGTAGATGCTCTCTGACAGCCAGATGCTCAGATTGTTTTCTGCCACAATTTCCTTGTCTGCCAAATGAATAAATGTAAATACAAAGAAATGAAAAGGGGTTGAGGCAACAGCATTGTACTCAGTGTGCAGTTTTATACACAATATTTATTCAGTGCAGCAAGACTAAAGTTTATCACATTTTCTGAGTAGTATGAGCCTAGGAAAATGCAATAGATAATAAGATACTTTCCTCTTATAAAACAACTCTCTTAGCCAACTCTCCTTATTTGCATTTAAATAATCCAAGTCTGTACATGGATACATCTAAATCAAGAAAAATAAATACTGTTTACATTTAGTTTTACGAACAACTCCAGCACTAGTTTGTGATATGAGAGAAATGTGCTAACACAAAGATAAAAAAAAACCAAGAACAATGCAGTGATTTCAAACGAAACTCACAGAGAGATGTAGTAAAGAATGAAATCAGGAATAGAGAATGAGAGTCACAGGATAGTGGTTTGAGATGGGAAACCTTTCTCCAGCTCTTCCACCACAGAATTCCTGGTTGGGCTGCTGTGCTTTTCTACCTCCTGCATACAATCTACCTCTGGTTCACCTACCTCGGAGTCCTCAGCAACTTGTGGCTTCTGTGTCTTCTTTACAGGCTGCTGCTTTTTGTCTATTTGACTGCACATGTTGGCAACGGATTTCTCTATCTCAGCTATGTTCTTAATGTTCTTAAGGATCCCTTTGCGCTCTTTTTTGGAAGGCTCAGGATCTACTGGGAGGGGAGGTGGAGGAGGACGGGAGGACACTGGCCGAAGGGATGACACCAAGGGTAGGGGTGGAAGAACAAAGGGAGAGGGAGACTTAGAACAAGAGTCAGCAGGTGAAGAAGGAGGTGGCAGAGGAGGAGGAGGTGGTGGTGGTGGTGGTGGTAGAGGTGGAGGGCAAGTGTGAGGTGGTGGAGGAAGTGAGGAAGAAGGCAGAGGAGGAGAATGAAGAGGAGGAGGACTTGAAGTGGGAGAAGGTGACAGAGAGGGCAGATATGGTTGTGCTATTGGTGGTGGAGGTGCGGGTACATCTGGAGGGTCTGGAATGATCTCTACATTAACCTCATAGGTCTCTTCGTCAACATAGGCAGACAAGTTGACATATTTCTGGAGGTCTGGTGGTGTCGGCTTGTGGCTGGGGGGTGGTGTGCCATCACTCTGGGTGATTATTATGGCTGGAGGGGAATTGTTCTTCTCTATGTCTACCACTATGGACCTTGCTGGCTCAGAAGCGGACAGCAGGTATTCAGGAGACAGTGAGCCCTGAGAGTCTCCCCCCTGCCTTTGTCGCATTTCTTGCTGTGCTTGCTCCTCAAATTGCCGGGCCTGCTCCTTAACTGTCATTTTAGGCTCATGAATCTTCTCTGACTCCTTGATGCTTTGCTCTTCACTGCCTTTATGCTCTGACTTGAGCAGGTGTAGCTTCCATTGCCTGGGGTCCATCACCACTTGCCGTCTACAAGAGCTCTCACTGGCCTCACACTTTCGTAGCCTGGAGGGAAGTGTCCTCGAATGGCCCGATATCCCAGAGGGCAATGGCAACTCAGTGCTCTTCAGACTCTTGAAAATAGGTGATTGCAGTCCCAGTAAGTATCTGAGGTGCTGGGTTTTTCCCATATGCTCCGGGTTGCTGATGTTACCATCATCATGGTAGAGTGGATTAGTGGTGGTCAGGGGGTTCTCATCTGACAGAAATGTTATGCTGCTCTCAGAGCGGGGGAGGTTGTTGAGAAGGAGTCCGTTGGCTGAGGACTGCTTGTGTGCTGCAATGGCACGTGATGCAAAGGAACTGATGAGCTTTTGGCGGTCTGCCTCCTCCAAAACACACCTTTTAGCCCTGTTCTCACCATAATGGCACGGGGGGACAGAGACATATGCTTGATGAGAGGAATAAGTCAGCAAGAATGAAGAATAATGAGGTAGAAGGAGCCAACTATGCAGCTAAGCTATGGTCACATTCACCCCAGTTACTGCACATACATAACGCACATCTGGACACACTCTATAATTATCTAGAGAACATGTTCTAGGAACCTAGTTTATCCAAAATCCAACAAATCCTAAGAAGTAAGAACTATATTATTACAGACTGGGCAATTTATTACCAATGTGCCAAAGACAGGGTGTATACAGTGAGGAAAGTATTAAATAGAATTACAGAATAATCCAGAAGGACACGTATCTATCAAGCATAAGCAGCACTGAGTAGTGCCTACAGAATCTGGGCATCTACTATTGAAAGCAATGAAGTCTACTTACTTAGAGCTGATTTTCAATATAAGAAAGAAATGACAGAAAGAAAAGAAAGAACACTGGGTGAGGAGCTCAAAAGTGTGCAACAACAAGAGAACAATGGTGATGGTGAGAATATTTCATGTGTGGTACTGCAAGCTAAACTGCAAGCAGTATAACAGTGCCAATGTCTCCCAAGGAAACAATGATGTTGGAACCAAGCTCATCCTCCAGTATTTAGAGTAATAGTGCCAGCTTATTTGCAAGGAACATAAATGATTTGTTTGCTGCATCTGGCAGACACTCTTATCCAGAGTGTCTTACATTTATCTCATTTACACAACTGTGCATTTGAGGGTTAAGGGGCTCAGGAGCCCAAACAATGGCCGATGGGATTTGAACTCATGACCGTCACGATCAGTAGTCCAATGTCTTAACCACTGAGCTACCACTGCCCTGATGAGCCGACATCTTTGCTGACCGCCAAAAGCCCTTTGTTAACATCTAATGGGCTTGAACAGAATAAAAACTTATTGTTTTTTGAGCCCACTGGTACCCATTGAATCAAACAAGCACCTTTAGATACAAGTTGCCAGTTAATGTAAAAATTACTTGGCACAGGTGACACTTAAAACCACTAAAACCTTTACCCATACCTCTCCTTTAATTGCTGTAATTATAGCACACCGACATGGCACAGAGCTTCTTAGCGGCTTATCAGCAAATTGAATAATATTTTACAAGAGCTATTTATATTTATAGAATTTGCAATTCAATGCCTTTCAATTATCATTCGCACCATGTCTTTTGAAACCCAGTAAGTGTGCCCTTAAACACTTCCTTTTCATTCCTTTTAGTAGGAATTAAAATTTCCTTTAAAGATTGTTTTCTTTGAATGTGAATTTCAATTATGTTAATTGAGACCCATCCTGTAGTCACTTGTCTGGGCGGAATTCTGATAGTATTCATAAAGTAGTTTTTTTTAGATTATTCAAAAACGTGCTTGAGAGCAAGTCCCATTAAATATTCAGAACATTACAATTGCTAAACTGAAAGTTTTATGAAAACATACAAGAATTAAAACAAGGAGCTTTTACCAACATTATATAAAAAAAAGCCCCTCATTTGCTGACTAACAATGCTCTGTGTATATTTACGGACCAGGTGTTAAACGTCTCTAAAACTAAAGTATAACTAATTCTTGAGGTATCGTTTAATAATAAAAACTTACATGGTGTTGTCGCCTAGTTCCTCATAAAGATTGCTAGGAGCAATGCCTCCAGGTTTGCCAGCTGGGAGAGCCATTTGGATCCTTGCGGTTTTGGCACATTCAGCTTGTCGTCTGTTTGTTGATAGATTCAACAAATTAGATAAATTTCTAGCATTAGCTTAATCATGAAAATGGGGGGAAATATGGTATACATGCACACAAGAAATAAATAATACATGCTGCTTTCATGAGCACATTTATTATTTATCATCTCAGTAAGCAATATTTAGCAGCAGGATTATGAAAAAAGCCATCATGCATTCATGTGTTCGTGCACATCTGGGTACTTACTCTTTAAATCTGCAGATAATGCATGGTGAGAAGGGAAAAAAAGACAGAAAAAAACAAAAAAGACACTGAAAGACAATAAGGCACTTGGCACAGGATTATCATGCAACAACCCCTTATTGCAGTCAATTTCAGTGACAGCTGCAGAAAGCGTCCAGTGATTTCCTCTCTCTAGTTATGATATTTTATATAGCGCCCTCATAAAAGAGATGACTTTTAGAGGAGAATGCTTATCTCCTGTGCTCCAAGCACACTCTCCTTCTCCCCCCTCTCTGATCACTTGCGCCATTCATTTGCTCTGTACAGAGCAAACTATCTTACAGCAACAAACAGGTTCTCTGGTTTGTCTCTAGCAGAAGTAATGAATCTGCTTTCACATTAAATGCACATAATATCAGACTGGCTCTCTGAGATGTTTCCATGGTAAATTAGAGAGAAAAGCTCCTACGTGCTTTGTGTTGAATCTTGGCAACCTGCGACTGAAGTTTCTAAGGAATAAAAATGCACCGGAATAAAATGGGTTTGATTACACAGTCGGCTCCAGAATTACTGGTATAAAAAAGTTAGAGTGGTTAATTAGCTTAATTTCACACTGAAACGAACCTTTGTTTAAAGTCAAATTTAACTGATTTTTTTTAAACACAAAACCACATGCATAAAATATCGGCACCTCTGCGATTAGCAATTGTAAAAAAAACCTTCTCTTGCCAACATAACAGCACTGAGAAGACGGACCATTCCTCAATACACAATCTCTCCAGGGTATAGGTCCTCTCTTGTAGACCCATCTTCGACTCACCCCACTGGTCATCACTGGAGTTTTGGGCAGAAGACTGGGATAGCCATGTCAAATGTTTGATTCTGTTCTCATTGTACCATTCTGTGTGGATTTGGATATATGTTTTGGATTGCTGCCCTGTTGGATGATACAGCGATGACCCAGTTGCAGCGTCTTGGTAGAGGAAGCCAGAATTTAATTTCAAATCTTTTGGTACTACAAGGACCCAGTGATGCTTTGTATCCTAACAAGGTAACCTCATAACATCAAATATCCTCTACAATACTTAATAGTAGGGATTAGGTGCTTTTCTAATCTGCACCTTGCTTTTATGCCAATACGCACTATGAGTTCCCAGAGAAGAACAATCAGAGCTCCAGAAAACTTCAGGTAATTACACTTGGGGTTAGATGAATGAAAATGCTAATATGCAATCCAAAATGTTTTACATGGAGAATTGTTGACTCCAAAACACAGCCAACTGCGATCCTTTGCCAGCTCCTCAGTGTCTGGGTTGAGCAGTGGGTTGAGAGCCTTGCTCAGGGGCCCATCAGGGCAGCCCCCTTGTCGGGGCTCGAGCCCCAGACCTTCTGATTGGAAAACTCCTGGGCTACCACTGTCCCCAAGGTCAACCCACTTTGATGAATGATTAAGGGTATTCTGCCTCTGTCACTTAATTTATACCCCAGTGTAACAGGAACTGTTTTTGCCCTATGACTAACACGGCAATCAAGGTGACTGCTCTGTGTTCATCTAAAACAAAGGCCCGATTTTCTACCCATTTCTGTATTACCTGTTTATAGTGAAGACAACAGATATAAACATTAAAAAATCAATAGGAAAATTACTAGTAATCACAACCATATTACTAAACATAGCACAAAAAGTAAGGGAATTTGTGTTGCAACAATGCTTCTTGGCAATAAATCTTATACTGTTGGAAATCCTGTTAATTTCCCTTTTAAACGGTGCCACATTTGTAAGGAACATGCATTTGTGGGATGAGCAGCAGAGCTGAGTAT
>JAOVVH010000061.1:20767611-20777756 GCA_028566435.1 Scorpiodoras heckelii | reverse complement strand
GGAAACCGGAGTACCCGGAGGACACCCACGCAGACACGGGGAGGACATGCAGACTCCACACAGAAAGGACCCAGACCGCTCCACCCGGGGATCGAACGCGGGACCTTCTTGCTGTGAGGCGACAGTGCTAACCACTACACCACCGTGCCGCCCAAAAAGACATCAATCATCGTTAATATTTCACTCTTATCAAATAAAGTGGATAATGAGACAACATTTAGCAGTCGTTTTTCTTTCATTTTCAATGGTCCTATGATACCTCCCTGTATGTACAATGCAAATCAAAATGTACGTTAAAACCGCCATTAAAAAAAATAAATCGCGTGACAGCACTAACTTTTATTTGAAAATACAACCATTACACTAACCTTTTAATGGCGTTTTTATTTGTAATATTTGCCACACACTTGTGTCGGACATTCCCAAAGCAAGAGAATGTTCCCTAGCTGAACGATGAGGACTCCTTATTACAGATGCTCGCACTCTTTCATCATTTATGGCGTTCGAATTGTACGTTGCACGCAGAGTGGTTTTGTTTTCAAGGCAGAAGGGTTGTTACGAAAATTTTCAATGAATTGTTGTTGTGCATCAATGCACAACGTTTTGCTGACCACTGCTTCATGTTGATTAAAACGGCATCAACTGAGCTACTGTTTCCCCCACCAGTCACAACTCTAATCAAACCAGTGTCTGAGAAATAAGCATATGAAAACTGTCAGATCTCTTTGGCTCACCCTGTATAATTAATAACGACAATTGTTGTATTAAATTAGAAAAGAATGCAAAATAGAAGCATTTTCACTAGCACTCTCAGACTATTGCTTCCTTACAATTTCTCTGCAACTACAATTACAAGTTTAAACCCTTTTGCTTTAAAAAGAACAAATAGGGTTGCTTCTAGTTGGGGAAAAAGTGTTTGCTCTAATGTGTGAATAATGCCATACCCTATTCCAATTACAGTTGCCATTGTACATGGATTCTCTTCCAGACCAATGAGGCTCTATCACTAAGCCGGCTATGATAGTGAAACGCTTCAGTGCATTCATTAATATCAATTCTTCTCTGTTGCATATTCTGTAGAAACTGCATAAAACCTCCCAAGTTTCCCATAAAGTCTGCTAGGTGTAGTAAAGCAAATATGTGCTTAGTATTTCAGAGGTAAACCGCAAAGTTTAATGTTTCCTCTCAGACCAGGAGTTTAATATAACCTCCAGCTATTTTTAATGCACTGACTCAAATGAAAATTGAACAGTCTTTGAGAAACTGCAGGGAGTTCTGGGAGATGCAAGAGCTATTTCCACAACAAAGCTTCTTTTCCACCAGCTCAGTCTATTCACATCTTTCCACATTCAATTGATGACAGATCTCTATCACAGTCACAAAGATACACAGGTCTCTAATATCCACCCAGGTTAAGTGTCAAGGGCGAAGGCAAGAACAGTAAATTAAATAAAGCTCTTTCATTGTTCCATTGTTTGACAGATTGTGGTTGTAAATATTTCATGTGGTGGTTATAAAGCCTAGTGAGTTTGAATTAAGCCAGCGTAGCACTTTAAGCCTGGTGCTATGGCGCGTTAAGCTAAAAGATAAATGCATCTGCTTTTCAGTTTGTCAATAACATTTATACAGCAACATGGGATCACTCAATGTCTCTCATAATGGGGGAAATTTTCGCACACTTCCATAAAATCACATTAAGCTCAGCATACACTATACAACATGTTAACTGACTGCAAAAACAAACAGCAGTGCACTCCAAATGCCAGAATTTTGTGTCTTTTATCATAGTAAACATTGCATCACGTTGGAATCGGGTGTCTTTACAAGAATTGTAATCCTCTTCATCAGTTAGGGTGAAGTCTGGAAGGTAGCAGGTATTTTCACTGAGTTCAACATTATTGTCCTCTATGCCATGTGCTTATACATATTGTCAATACTGTCTCGTATTTTTGGACTTTCCCCTGATTTTCTCCCTTAATTTTTAGTCATGGCCAATTTCCACCCATCTGGACTTCTCCTATGTCACACAACAGCGGCCGGTCAGGAAGCGCGAGGTTATGACATGTTTCCTCTGAGACCAGCCACTGCCTCTTTTCGAACTGCCGCTCATGCAACGTCCTGGAGTGGTGTAACTTTCTCGGAGTAAAGCGATCCCACCCACCTTCTGTACACATGAGCCCACAGACACCCGTGATTGGACAGTGTCGCTCCAACTGACATGGCAGTGAGCATATGCTGCCCCTTCCACCCTTAGAGCACAGCCAATTTGGCTCTCTCAACTCCCGGCTATGGGCAGCTATAGCGTCACCCGGACTTGGACCAGTCAGCTCCGGACGATAGGGTATGAAAAATAAGAAGGCTTAAGATTGACTCATCTGCCATATCATGTCACCAGATCATCTATGCTAACAATACATACTGATCAATCAAATCAATCTGGATATTTGCTGATTCATAGACAGCACAAATCGGGGGAACAATTAAAGCTAACAGCACTGCACTATACCCCAAGCATAAAAGAACGCAGCCTGAACAAGACCGTAGGCAGAAATCAGACAGGTCTGTCTTGGAGCACTGCTGTGATAACTCCAGCCCTTACTGAGCAGGGCAAGCAGAAACAACTCTCCTGGAGTGAAGGTCAAGTAGGTGGGTTTCACTCAGGGATTTGTTCACTATACACCTCTGCCCTACAGTGCACTCGAAGTAGGTATGTTTTAAAAAATTGGCTAATGATCAGGTGCTTGAAGAAAGGTCACTTCATATCAAAGATTGTAGTGGATTTCTGGATTGCTCTCACTGCCAGTCTAAACTTTTCTCAGCTGTAATTGGAGGCAGAAAGAACAGGGAAAGTTGCATGAGCTTTCAATGAGAAAAAGGTGAGAGTATGACCACGAGACCGAGTTCCCACACTTTCTTTCGTAGTCATTCAAGACATGCCAACATAGCAGTTTCTTTCTCCCAAAGAGCGTAGGGAAAAATAGTTTCCAACAATTAAAATGGATTCTGATTAAATTATACTGGTTGCACATTAGGCACAAGAGAGAAATTTGTATTCCTTTTCCATAAAGACCGCAGTGTTGCAATGCTAAAGCAACACTAAAAGGTGTATCCAAGCCTCTGACGTGATAAATGTGCTGTCAGGAATATGCTCAACAGGCTGAAGGCAAGAGGAGAATTATTTGGAAACTGCTTATCAAGGCTTCCATTTATGCATTTGGCACATGCTTTTACACAAAGTAATTTACAGTTGAGCTGAGCAGATGAAGGTTAAGGTCCTTGCTCAAGGGCCCAACAGAGGCAGCTTGGCCATGCCAGGATTTGAACTCATATTCTTCTGACCAACAGACTGTTACCAAGGCCTCAGGAAATGTATTCATGATTTAGTAGTGGACGTATACCAATATCTTCAGGATCTTCAAAGTTGCCTGTCTGCACTTCTAGGATACTAACTTTGAACACCACTACACAGTAAGCTTTTAAGAGCAAGATATAGCCACTATACACTGAAGTACCAGAAAAATTGGTTAATACTTATTAAGTCTACCTCAGGATCTTGGAGGGAACATTGCACAGTCCTCACGCTGATGTTTAAACTGTGTTGAAAATCACAAAATTGTGATAACTTTGTGAAACAGCTCATAAATCGTGAAACAGCTCTAGTACTTTCCATAGATGTCTATCGTTTTATATACACAATGGTTGAGGCAACCAGTGATCTGCATAGTCTGTATTGTGTATACGTTTTTCTGGTACGTCAGTGTATTTCAATAAGTTCTCAACATTATGCAATAAAGGAAGCATTTACAAGGTTTTTTGAATAAGTGAGTAAAGTTAGATGTCTCACATGGGAAACGGTTGAATTAAATAACCTCTTTTTGAGAAAGTAGGCAGTTCATTGGCAACAAATTGCACTGGATTCTTAAGTGAAAGTCAAAAGTCTGGCATGAGACTAGGGAACACTCAACCCAGCTGTGCAATAAGTTCTTGATTCTACATTGTCAGGCATGGCAGGCATCAACTAATCTGTTCATCAGAGAACAGCTTACAAATGATAACAGCTCACAGTAGACTTGAAATGAAGAGAGTGAGCTTCGTGATTAAAAACACAAAAAAGCTGTTCTGCTCCTTTACCTCCATCATCACAGCATGATCACTCCATGGTGAAATACTCTATTCAGATCAATCACAGCGGGCCTGCAGTGAGATGCACTTAAAAAAGGCACAGCAGGGACCATGAACTGAGAAAGAGGAGTACAGTGCACAGCCTACTCAGTTCAAATGTCTTAGGAAAGGGACAATCTTCTCAAATACTTGTCTCAGGAAAGATTTTCAATGCCCAACAAATATTGCTAGCTACCAAATCCATCTGTCTAAGAGCTAACATCAATCTAGAGGTCCAAAGCTTCTTGGGAAACAGCACTAAGGTTCATTTTATTCATGCTGCACAGGGATTTGGGTGAGTGACTTCACAGTTGAAAGAGGATTGCATTTGAGGAGGTGTGACTCTCATCTTCAGCGCCGTTTGATTTAATGTCTAGCCATGTTCTTACCCCGTCCGGCCTGCCATCGGAGGCTGAAATTATCAGTGTGTAGCGATCCGTGCGCTCTCTGTCCAGCATCTTTCCCAGCAGCAAGAGACCTGACCTGCAAGGCATCAATATGACAGCATGAAAACCACAGCAGCAGACAAATGAGTTTTACACAAGTTTAACAGAGTCTTTCTATGACGCACAATAAGCCTCTTGCTTGTTTGCAACATGTGTGAAGGAATAGAGTGTAAGGTTAAAAATGTGGAAAGGAAGCATAGCCCAAATAGAGACACATTGATTCATTATTTGGTGATCGTCACACTAACAGGCTCATTTCTTCCTAAACAATACATTACGGGAATACGTCAGCCATTTGTAACACTGCTAAGCAACACTGCGAATCATTAATAACATTTAAATCAAACTACCGCATAAGAAATTATGAAAACCAATGTTTGCAGCTATACGCATGGACAAGATGTATTTGAATTTGTGATTAACATAATGTGTGGTAATCTTAATTTAGCTGTTTCACATGGCTGGCAAACTCTGATCTCTAGTGATTTTCATACACAACAGTCTCCACAGTTTGCACAAAGTGTGTGAAAAAACAAAAAAACATCCTGGAAGCAGAGTTGCTTGCAGAATGACCAGACTGGTTTGAGCTGGCAGGAAGTGTATAGTAACTAAAAACAGAACTCTTTGCAACTCTTTTAAACAGAAAAACATCTTAGAACAGATCAAACTATGAGGTGGATGTTTTCCAACATCAGGTTCACACCAAGAAAAAAAATCTGAGGCTGACTTTTTTTAAATCTCCAACTCCAACTTAGCGTGAGCCTGCACTCATGATGTTTTCTGCATGCTGAGATGCTTTTCTGCTCACTACAGTTGTAAAGAGTGATTATCTGAGTTACTGTATCCTTTCTGGCAGCTCGAAGCAATCTAGTCACGTTACTCTGTCCTTTAATCAACAAGACGTCTATGGAGCCTGTGCAAAATACAGAGCAACAACGTCACCTATGCACATCGTTGTCTGCGTCTGCCAGTGTGTATATAAATCGACAGACATCTATGGAAGCTTCTAGAGCTGTTTCCTCCCTGAAAATGGCAAGTTATCACGATTTTGTGACTTTCAACACGGTTTAATAGTTGGAGCTCGTGAAGTGGGTCATAACATTTCTGAGGTAGACGCAAAGTCTGGGTTTTCACATATGAGCATTTCAACGGTGTAACTTGACTACAAGAATTACAGCAAAACCTCGAACTTACGACAGCAGCGTGGCCGTAAAAAGACTCTGGGTGAACGTGACCTGCGTCGGCTGGCAAGAATCATTTCACATGAAAGGGCGTGCAGCACTGCCTCAAGTAACATCAGAATTCAATGCTGGGGCCTCAACGAACATCAGCGTCAGGGTTGTGCAACGTTCCCTCCAAGATCCCGTTAGGGACCTACCAAGTATTAACTGGTATTTCTGGTACTTCAGTGTATATAACTATAGAATACTATACGGTTGTAGGAGGAACCACTATTGCCTCTCCTACCTATATCTGTCCAGATGTGGACAGACTCTCTGACAAAGACGCACTCCCTGGTGCAGATGAACTACCTCTGGACTCTTTTGTCTGTTGTTGTCCCTTTCTACATGAAATAAAGATTTTTTTACTTTAATGTGTAAACTGATTATAAAATGTAATCATACTGTATGTCCAAAGCTATGTAACATTTATCACTTAAAACATGATTAGATGTATTATAATAGATTATAAGCAAAAATTTTTATTTGGGAAACCTAACACTGACATTTCTTAGCTTTTTTCCATTTGTATATAAATAGTTGTGGCTGTAAAGCACTCTGTGGGATACACCAAGCTAACCTCAGCTACGGCTATGCGTCTTTCTCAGCTGAACTTTTTTTTGGCTCAAAGGCTAGATTTGTGCGTTTGATTATTACATAACTTTGTTTTGCATGATTTTCCAGAGCAGTTTTTCCTTCATGTTTAACTGAAATGTTGGCTGGACACAAAGCAGAGGTGGTGGAGAAGGGGTCTCCTTGGGTGGGCCTTACCCATTCATTCATTTGCGTCGTAAATCGATTTTTCTTTGACGCTGGTGGAGCGCCCGATTTTGTTTTGTCATTCTCTTTGCCCATCACCCGCCCCATTTCACAAAACTGACAAAAATAAACCAAGTTTAAAAGAAAGAAACAAAAAACAGTCACCTATAGGAACTGAACTCATGGTGGGGTCTTAGATATGGATCCGCCTAGTCAATAACACAAACTTTCGTATTACTGCTACCAATCAAATAAAAGTATAAATATGGCCAACAGTCACTCTGTTTAACTCATTTATGGACACAGGATTGGATGGATTAGATCCAGGAACAAAACAGACTAACAGTAGTAGGAATCCAAATGAAGCATGATTTCCTTCAAACTACGGAATTTGAAAATTAGACGTATATTTTTTTAAAAAAGGATAATTTTTGTCCAGGGAAAGATTAATTTTCCAGGAATATCACTCAAAAAAATAGAACAATCCTGGGAATACCAGGTCAGGTGGTAACCCTAATGGAGTTCCTCCTGAAGTGGATGTGTATGTAAACTGTACTGCAGTTTGTTCTGGGGAATTTGGAAAAGACTTTGCTTGTGACCTACTGTTCAGTTTTATATTTTTAATCGTGTAGGTACATTTTCAGTTATTTATTTATTTTTTTGTCAAGCAAATTAAGTGTTGAAACCGAAAGTAAGGCTTTTGTGAATGGCTTGTGGATTCCAAAGACTTTTTGCTTGGTAGCTTTTCTACATAGGACAGTTACTACAAAGACATAAATGAAAAGCCCTATTTTAAGCTGAACAACCGAACGACACGTTCACAGATGTTTCTGAAGTTCTGAAGGAACTAATATTACTGGGCTGAAAGGAATAGTAATCTCCTTTATCTCCTCTTAAGATCACACCAATCATGATGTGAGGTTGAGGTTATTCAAGGTTCAACTAATTTGATTTCAGAGTCTGAGTCTGTGAGTGGGTGGACAGTCTGGAGTGTCTCTAAGCCATCTAGAGCCCACTCCAGTCAACACACAGCTCGCCATAACGCTGGCTTTGTAAACTTTGTGGTCTTAAAATGTCAATGTCTGGTTTACATGTTCAGTAATACAAACATTACTCTTCATTAGGTCAATACTAGATGTCATCAGGCATTCTGGGAACCTTTTTTTTAGTTTTAAATGCATTTGATCTAGTGACTTGGTAGAGGGTGGTGAGATTATACAGGTAAGGAGAGCAGCTAGTGATCTTCATGTTGCTTATTTGTTGCTTATCATGAACTCCAACAGCACAGGCTTATTAATATTTTTTGCAATTTCCTGCCTTTGATAGCCTGCAATAAACACAATGGAAAGCCGGGACATGAAGCAGCCTCTGATACCATGCCAGAATATCAGAGCTGAAGAAAGAATGGAAAGCTACATAACCATTTTATATTAAAGTTCTCACCTGGCTTAGCCATCTTTAAATAGTAAAGGGAATAAAATAGACTTTGGCCTCTTCACTGAGATTTGCTCAAAGGTTATGCTTCATGGTGAATCAGATCACTGGGTCTTTGAAATACACTAAAGTAACATAAAAACTGGTATACCAGTTAATATTTGGTAGGTCCCCTACAAGATCTTGAAGGGTAATGTTGCACAGTCCTGAAGCTGATGTTTGTTGAGGCCCCAGAACAGAATTCCGACATTACATGAGGCAGTGTTTTACGTGAAACGGTTCTTGCCAGCCGACGCTGGTCATGTTCAAGCAGAGCCTTTTTACGGCCACACTGCTGTCCTAAGTTTGAGGTGTTGCTGGAATTCTTGTAGTCACGGCACACCCGTGAAATGCTCACACGTGAAGATCCAAACTTTGCTTCTAATTCTGAAATGCTATGACCCATCTCACAAGCTCCAACTAATAAACCATGTTGAAAATCGGAAAGTCGTGAAAACTTGATGGAAACAGCTCTAGAAGCTTCCATAGATGTCAATCGCTTTATATACGTACTGGCAGACACAATCAATGATGTGCATAAGCGGCATTGCTATGTATTTTTTATAGGCTTTTATAGGCAGTTTTTATGGTACTTCAGTGTAGTATAATGAGCAATTTTACAATATCAAAAAAAAATTGTGAATTCAGCATGGGCTGGTGTTTCACAGAACAGCTAATCTCAGCTGTGATGCTCCTTCCATCTTTCTGGCCAATTTAGTTTGAGGCTATTTCGTGTTATTAATGTCGTCCTGCCCCACCAAAATGTTCACAAGCTCCTTCTATATTTGATTCATGACAAAGACAAATAGTAAATTGCAAACCAGTCAAACAAAATGCACAGGCCCTGCGCCCCGCTGCTATTTCCACAAGGACTTAAAGTTGTGAACAGTGTAAAATGAGAACATCAGTGTTTCCCGGTGAGTAAAATAAACTCAACTGTCAGAGCAAAACTTTTGTGAAACCCTTCAATGAGAACTTACGTCTGATTGAGTTCAAAGATGTTATCAGGATCTCCGCTGAGGATGCTGTACATAATGGGATCTTTTTCTCGGTCTGTTGCCTGCAAAAGACACACAGCACTTTCATGTAACAATAAATCAATTACTCTGCTAGGCAAGATTCAACATGGCTGTGCGCCTGTGTGCAAAAATGAAAAGCCTGAGAAAATCCTACATCATTATTTAAGAAAACACCATAATTGGTTCCCAAATGTAGCTCAAGCTTAATACTACAGTACGAAGCATCAAGGCGAGCAGATGATCTCATTCTTTTTAATACTTTCCTTGACAACTCTTCATTGATTTTCAGATATGCTGGTCACACTGCTTCTTATGCTTCTTATGTCAGGCATATTTTGCTTTTATGTTTCATATTACTTTTGCCCATGCTCTGATGATCTCCTTATTTACTCCCTGAGGTCTGATGTAAAAGCAAAATCTTTAGGTTAGCAAGTCAAATAGATCAAAGATAGATCAAATCTCCAAATACATCATGGATTCCCTTACTCCCTTGTTGAAGTTTGAGGCAGAGAGCCACAGGCAAGTCATCTTTCAAAAAGAACTATGGGAGGCTTTCTGTAAAACGAATGCTCTTGGCATCACACATCACAGCTGCGACATCTAAGCAAAGGCTGCTTACAATCGGGTACTATAACACGCCACTGCAGGGCAAATCACCGGTTTATATTAATTCATTCGTTCTAATACATTATAAAATCTGTAGTAAGGGACTGGTATGGTGGACACACCTCATAAATGGAACAAACATTTCTGTTTGTTTTCTCTGAGAAGACATTTATTTGACATTTCTGGAAGGAGTTTCCAGTGTCAACACTTTGTAACAGTAGTGATTAGGGAGTGAAGATGCAACATTTTCTGCAAGTCAAACGATGCTACAGCCTCGCACCTACACCTACATGCATTATACACCGATCAGGTATAACCTTATGACCACCTTCTTTTCTTATTAAAAACTCCAGTGGCACTGGTGTGTCTGATCCACTCACACCTGTACAACACACATTAACACACCATCACCACATCAGTGTCACTGCAGTGCTGAGAATGATCCACTACCCAAATAGTAC
>JAOVVH010000061.1:20688619-20705515 GCA_028566435.1 Scorpiodoras heckelii | reverse complement strand
AGTAAGTACCACTAGGGTTGGGATTCTGTAAACTGTGCAGTGTGTAGGGAGCAGGGATACAGATTTGGGACACTTGCGATTGGATTGCAGCCTAAAACGGGTAACATAATGGTCAATTATGTGTTCGCTGCTGGTTTGTGTAATTTAACTAATTTTTAATCTGCGTAAATTTTTTTAGCGACGTTAATTTTTTTAATCGCGATTAATTCTTTAACGTGTTAACGTGTTGACAGCACTACTCAGTACCATGACAATTTTTGTCCTACTTGTCCTAATTTTAACAAAGAGAAAAAAGAGAGTCTGTCAAGGAAACACTGTTTGCAGCTGCTATAACAGGAACTAACTTTTTTCACAGATGCTTTACACCATTACATATAACTATAATTGTGCCATTCTTCAAAAAAAAAAAAAAAAAAAAAAACCCAAAAAACTTTGGGGTGATAAAAGCATCATACCTACACACAAATACCAAAAATTCTACTGTCAGCCTAAGACTCCAGAAATTTAAATGAGGCTGTGTGATGATTTAGAGCAGGTCTCAGCTTGCCATCTTGTCGATGAGAGGGTTTAGACACTCAATGAATCAATGTGGAAAGACTGTTAGTTGCCTGTCACAAATATTCAAGTGTTACACAGGAAAAGGAAGATAACAGTGGGACAAAATGAAATGTCCCGTAAAGGGCTTTGATCAGAAAGTTTTGCTCAGATGGGATCAACATTCTGAACAACAGCAGCAACAACAGCAGCACAGTTCCTATGCCACAGCAATTCAAATGAGCTGCTGAGACACACATTTCTAACAGTGTGTATTTGTGGCAGGAGAAAATAATATACAATAAATTCACAGAACAAGTGTGCACTTTTGAAATACCTGTCAAGCTCACTTCCAACAACCATGATTTGCAGTTAAATCATCATCATAATCGTCAGGAAAAACAAGAAAAACAACATAAATGTACGTGGATTCATGTTTAGTAACACTTTTATCCTGATCCGGGCTGCAGTAGATACGTAGCCTATTCATCAAAGGGTATCATGCACCTGCAAATTTACACTCTCATTCACACCTAAGGGCAATACAGAGTAGCCAGTGCCCCTACTGGCATGTTTTTGGATGGAAGCCTAAGATCAAACCACATGCTGCACCACCATGCTGCTTAAATCCTTAAACATCTTCTCCAACAACAATTCATCAATCTGCAACTCTTAGCAACTCTATTCAGGTCTTGGAAGGAACAAGCTACTTGAAAATCACACAGAAGATATCCTTTAAGTAGTGTTGGAGTATTCAAGTCCGGTGTTGGTCTCGAGACCACTTTTTAACTTGTGGTTAAAAACTAGAACGGCATGCGTTGGATTCATAATTTTAGAGGGAGGAATGAAGACCGATTTTTTGGCACAGCATCTCTTTGCCATTTTATTTTTTGTGGCATTTAAGCTGAATGTTGCCACTCAGTAAAAGTTAGACTTTCTGCCACTGTGTGGATGTAACCACAGGGACTTCCACTTAAGGTGACTTCACATGCATACCCTCTACAGGCATATGAAGACAGATGTAGCAGTGACATTGATTGGTGGATTTTCCTTGGTCGGCAGGTGCAACCATTTTTTTCTTTATTCAGGGGCAAAGTGAATTCTAAACTGGTGCAAGATTATATTTTAAGCAACAATATCACTGTATTAGGTGTGTGTTGTAATTACATTCATTCATTCATTTTATTAACAGCTTATTCCTGTCCCCAGGGTCACGGGAGAGCCGGTGCCTAGCCGGCGCATAGGGCGTAAGGCAGGATCAACCCTAGACAGGGTGCCAATGCATCGTAGGGCACACACACTCATACACTAGGGGCACTTTAGAGGCACCAATTAACCTAAATATGAATGTCTTTGGACTGTGGGAGGAAACCGGAGTACCCGGAGTAAACCCACGCAGACACGGGGAGGACATGCAGACTCCACACAGAAAGGAACCAGACCACTCCACCTGGGGATTGAACCCGGGACCTTCTTGCTGTGAGGAAAATAATAGCAGTGTGTTTAAAACAGCTGAGAAAAAGCTCAATTGTCATAAAAGCATTTATTTTCATATACACAAAGGCACTGGGAGCACTGCACATTCAATTCCAAATGAAAACATGAACAAATATCAATTTTTAAACTGAAAATGAAGAAAAAAATATAATACTCTGTTAAAAAAATAGCAAAGTCTGCATTTTCATTTAGAAACTCGAATATTTACAGTATAAACTGAAATTTGTTTACAGATTTAGCTTTTCTGTTAATCACTGAACTAATATTTAGTTGTATAACCTTTATTTCTGATAACAGCTTTACATCTGTGTGGCATGGAGTCAACTAACATCTGGCAGCTGTGAACCTGGCCAAGCTGGAATATCTTCTTCAGCATTAGGCAACATGACCTCTTCTAGTATGTTGATATATTCACACTGGTCCATTATGCTCGTACCTCCATGTTTTACGGTCTTCACAGTGTACTGTGGCTTGAATTCAGTGTTTATGGATCATCTCACAAACTGTCTGTGGCCTTTAGACCCAATAAGAACAATCCTGCTCTCATCTGTCCATAGAATGTTGCGCCACTTCTCTTTAGTCCAGTCAGTGTGTTCTTTGGCAAACTGTAACCTGTTCAACACATCATTTTTTCAGCAATGTTACTTTACGAGGGTTTCTTGCAAATAGTTAGGCCTCATGTAGGTGTCTTCTGATTGTCGCAGTACTCATAGGTAACTGAAGATCTTCCTACATTTCCCTGAAGCTGATCATTGGATGCTTCTTTGCCATTATTGTTATTCTATGATCTACGTGGATGGTAGTATTTCTTTTCCTAACGTGTGTTTTTGGTTTTGTATGCCATTTTAAAGCATTTGTGATCATTTTAGCTGAGCAGCCACTTATTTTCTGCACTTCTTTATATGTTTTCCCCTCTCCAATCAACTTCTTGATCAAAGTCCTTTCTTCTTCGGTGCAACGTCTGGAACGACCCATTTTACTCACTGAGCGAGGGCTAAAACCAGCAGGTACAACATTTACTACCCTCCTTCTTTAAATACGGGCTATGATTGACACCTGTTTCTCCACAGAATGAATGACCTCCCTAATTGAACTCCACACTGCTATTAATTTGAACACGCCTCTTTCATTAAATGAGTCAATTGCACCCAATTAGCAGCGTGCATGTCATGACTGTTGATTCTGTTGGTTGCCCGTTAGTCAGCTAAACCTAGTCATGAATTTTTTCCAATGTCGTATAACCTTTAAGTAAATGTAAGTAAACACATTAGTGATGTTACACTGCTATTATTTTGCACATGACTGTATGACTGTATTACATGGTGTGCAGGGCCTCACAGAGGGAAAAAAAACGCATGCAATTGTGCTCACTTATGTTGAGAGCTATATGCCATAAAATCCCATTAAATGTCACACTTTGTGAATATGAAATCCTAGTACGCTGCAAATATCACAGTCTAATGTGCACTGCCAAAGGTGCTCAATATCTATTCCAAAGACTTACAACATATTAAGTTTTGGGATTCTTGTATTTTAACTTATGACCTCATAAAATTTTGACCCTAGTTGGGCACCTTTCAACCTACAGGTGTTTTTACAGAATACAAGAGTATATATGAAGTGGGTAGACTTTTGTATTACATTTTTGTTTCAACTCACTGTGGTGCAGCTTAGTGTTTAAGATGTTAGACTACTAACCAGAAGGTCGTGAGTTCAAATCCCACCACAGCCAAGCAGCCACTGCTGGGCCCTTGAGCAAGGAACAACTGCGCAGTTGTGTAAGTGAGATAAATGTAAGTCGCTTTGGATAAGGGCATCTGCCAAATGAAATAAATGTAAATGTATCTGAAGCTGGAGATGGAGAGTGTGCCAACTGGCCTTGTTGCCAATAAGCCCCAATCTCCTCTTTGGGAATTTTCACTTAAAAGGGGTGATGGTAAATGAGTATACTTAAATTCTTAACTCAACTTAGTTTCGCCTCTTCACCAGGAAGGAAGGCGCGGTTGTGGCCACCCCCACTTTGGCACCAGAGCCAAAGATTCAGGTACTCTGCCATTAGGGACGCTTCTGCCATTACCTGTTCCACAATGCCCCAGTACATCTGACTGTAGACTTCACTACTGACTTACCACCGTCCCAAGGTAACACTACAGTATATACCACCATTGACAGATTCTCTTAGACTCATTACAATACTTGGTCTCCCATCTGTATTTAAAACTGCTGAACAATGATTCTGCTTATCGTTCATGATGTATTCCACTGTTTTGCCCTGCCTCTGAGAGCCAACCACACAGTCTAACGAGCTATTGATGAATGGTTCCTATGGTGTGAACAAGTGTGGGAGAACTCCCACTGTCATTTCCAAGAAATGGCCAGACACAACGAGGAAGCTGCAGATCGCTACCGGGGAAATACTCCTGAGTTCCAATCAGGGGTGTCTAGGATTGCAGGAAACTCAACCCAAAGTACATACAAAGTGGTAAAAAGAATCAATGATGTCACTTACTGCCTTAAATTACCCTATTACCATCCTTTGACTCCTTTTCATGTTTCCGGGCTCAAAGCTGTGATCCAAGGCCCTGTCCATGAGCCAGTCACTGCCCGGCAACCTCCAGAACCTCTCAATATTGAAAGCCATACATCTTACACCATCAAGAGCATCCTTAATTCCTATCAACAACAAGGACAAATTCAGTATCTCACTGAGTGGGATCGATATGGCCCAGAAGAAAAGTCATGACTTCCTGCCAAGGACATTGAACCCACTCCTGTGCTGTAAATTTCCTCCACTCTGATCATCCCAAGCCCAAGCCTAAGAGGTGACCTAGAAAGAGTTCCACTCCCAGATTGATCTCATTGGGGTGCGGGAAGGAGTGGTAGGGTGGTTGTAGGGGGTTTGTCTGTCACATCTGCTTCACTTCCTTCTTGTTCTCGGCCTCATAACTCCATTTCCCAAAGACCATTAATCACATTTTATCTTTGTTTTTAGATTGACATCTTGGACTACTGGTTTTGTAATTAATTAAACTGTCAACTGCATGTGCATCTGCCTCAGCCTCCCATCTGGAGAAAATGCAACGATAAATGGATAAAAAGTATCATTTTTTAAAATAAAGTTGTTAATGTTGGTAAAATGCTGTGGTAGAAGATGAATAACCACCCTGTTAGTGATTATTTTTCAGTATGCCCTGCAAATACATTACACAGTGTACTGAAAGAGTAGATAACTGAAATAGTTCTACTTTAGCACACAGAACAACACTTACTACAATCAAGAGCAGAAGAAGAACATTTTAGTACAGTTGTAGCACACAAATAGTGTGATCCCATTTTAACTTACTTTAAGCATACTAATTATTAGTATGACACTTTAGGTGATCGTCAATATTTAGTGTATTTGAGTGTGTTTTGATTTCATAGTTAGGAGATTTCTGTGACATGATCACTGAAGGCCAAATGAGGTGAAACACATTCATGTTACTCATGTATACTTGATAAAATGGCAACTCAGTGTAATTCTCCTGAGAGAATCTGACCAGAAATATGCTGTCAACTGTTAAGTGTTATTAATGATTAATGTGGTAGACACATAAAAATACAAAAAGAATTGTCAGGATACAGCGCTTATGATGAGTTGGGTCAATCTATTATAAGCAGGAGGATAAATCAAAATGAAAGTATGTGCATATATTATTTTTCCACAGTTGGTGTTATACTAGTGTTTTGGAAGAGGGCCGCTTTTATAGAATTTGATATTCAAATAATCCCTTTAATAAATTTCATTTTATCCCTTTAATGTTCTAACGAGTCTCGCATATACTATAAATTTTGATAAAGCGTAACATCCACATGAAACAACTCTAAGAATAGTAGTACAGGTCATTTGTAACCATATCAAAGCAAGTGGTCAGGATAGCCATTTTACGCACTTAATTTCAGAACTCATACCATGCGTCCTCAGTACATGGTTCGGTTAAAAGGATATCCTATTAACAATTGGGCTGCTTTTTAAACAAAGAGCATACCAGATGATTGATGTTGCTTTCATCTGAATGCTTATTGTACGTCATCTAAATGACGTAGTGCTCAGTCTGCTGTGTATAGACTTCCTCTACCTCAAAACAAGTAACGAAAAGCCAATTCTAATAAACTAAAACCACATACAATGGAGGACACACTTATACTGCTTATATTACCTGTTATGGTAAGAACAGTAGAACAAAAAAAGATGTATGTTAAGGGAATTTTTTCAAAATACTGATTGAAATGCATTTCCGTCTGTTACTGTCTACCTATCGATTTTGTTACTTTTTTTTTATTACCTTTTTTAAACATAATGATGTGGTAAATGTTGAATGTAAAAGTAAACAAGATCATGAAACTTTATTTTCTACATACATGGTAGCCAAGTAAAGGATCCTACTCTTGTCAAAATTTGTGATTCATTCATTACCTACTGGTTCTTTTTCCATGGATTAGATAAACAAAAAGCCTTATAGTGGTCTGGGTTGAGTCATTATCAACATTGTGATCACCTCTTTTGCAATGATACTGCTAATGCATATGTGATTTAATAGCTATAAAACAATTCCAAGCATTCAGCCTGTTTATAATTTGACTTGATTTGATTTTTTGTTTAGTTTTGAGTGCAAGAATTTCCATTTGATTTGTTTATTGCCTTTGATTAGCTAAAATGCTAAAGATTCTGATTCTGTGCTTCAAGCGGTCACTTCAGGACTGCTAGTACGGACAACTAAGTTGTGGAAGTTATTACAGAATATTACTGATTACTACAGAGTATCAAAGTAAAATGCAGAAAACCACCACTCAATTATTCACAAGGAAGGACATAGAGAGAGAGAAGGAGCGTACTGTGGTGGATAACATGAGGAGAATTGATAAGGGAGTGGAGGAGGCAAGAGATTTTTTTTTTAATTGGTCTACATGATTTTGAATAACTGATCACGACTCAAAGGCATAAAAAATGCATCTGACTTATGAGGGGGCTGGGCCCCAGCTGAATGATCAAAAATCTCCAGCCACAGGATTGGCAAGAAATACAAATTACTTTCACCTGGTAAATACTGAATATATAATAGATTTGATGTCAAATTCACTCTTAAAAATAACTTTTTAAAAAGAACAATTGGGAACTTACTTTGAACGTACTGTACATATTTTACTGAAGTGGAAATTCTCTTAATTTCTATGATTATTTTTTCCAGTACAAAGATGTACAAAGAGACATGTATACAATGATTCTGTAATACACTTTTCCTTTCCTTTTCACACTGACTTGTATTTTTAAATGGCTGATCAATACTATGATAGTGTGAAACTCTGATATGCTTCTGTTATCATACTGGGAAAATTTTAATCCCTAACACCACTAAAGAACATTATTCGATGCACAAGTTATGTTTTTTTCTTTAAAGTGTTGGCACATTTGACAAATTGTCTTCTGGTTTATAAACACTGTAGACAATGTTGTGGCTCAAAGCCATTGTGCATTAAAGAGGATCAGAAAGCTAGCATTTAATGAGATCTGGGAAACAGCACAGACTGATGAAGACTAAATAAGACAAAAGAACAGTAAGGAAGAAGGCAATACGACTGATTTGCTTGACACCCACCCAGCCCTAACACTTGGAACTTGACTTCATTAATCTTTAAGAATTCTCAACATCCTTCAGGCACTCTCCAATCAACTCAAGGCCTATGATCATACTCTTCTTCCAGTCTCTGCAAATCAGGAGCTGCTTCTATCCTAATGCCAGAGCTGTCTCTTAAGCAAATCAGCCTAAATATTCATTAAGCATCACTCTTCATCACTTTAATTTTGGTCATTGTGAACACTCAAGGAGACCCCCATGCTGATTGGACCTGGTCTGCTGACCACTAGCCATTCTCCAAGCCAGTTAAGGGAATACTTTAGTGCAGTCTGGCAGTTAATCTATTTCCCAAACAGATCTGACCTCCATCTCCAAGTCAATCCTGCTATTCCATCCTCCACACCTGACATTCATAGCCTCACACAGGACACAAATGACACAAATGAGAACCCCGCTGATGAGAAATGTATTATGGGTCTGGTGTAATAATTTTGTCACAGGCCCAGGTGCTAAGCAAAGTGCTTAGAAGGGTAGATGGAACAGGGAAATGAGGTTTGATTCCACTGGGTTTTATTGGGTCCCCGATCCAGTGGCACTTTAATGTGCTTCACCAATTGATATGAAATTGTTCCTTTTTAATAAAAGCCTTTCAGCACCATAACTCCAGTCATTTCCTGGGGAAGCCGAAGCACAACTGCCTGACTGATAAGCAAAAGGGATGAGACAGAATGCTAAAATTGCTGAGGTAAGTGCTACGCAGTCATGAAAGAAGTACTGAAATGCCATGACTTGTAAAAGACGTGATTACCTACAGAATATCTCTGATGTAAAATTCTAACTAGGACTTCCCATGTAAACCTACATAAGTAACAGGAAAAGCAATACATAATGATATTATCATGTACAGTCTTTGGTTTGTCACTTTGGGAGAACCCTTAAAGCTTCTACATCCTCTGCAATAGTTTTTCCCTATAATAGCCAGAACATCTGTAGAAATATGTAACTGTTAAACATCCACATAACCACCGAAGAACTTAAGATTTCTTTTTCTTATTGTGTAGATGGAGTCCAGACCTACTGTATGTGCCTTAATGCACAATAATCAACAATACATAATCTGCACTTTCTTTTGTATAGAACAGGAAGAAAGGTTCTATAAGATAATATCCCTCCATGAAAATTACTTATGCAACAGGCAGACAAGCAGGTCATTTGTGTCTTTATCTCTCTGACAGGGAGAGAACCTGCTCTGCATATTAGCTTCATTGACTGAACAAACCAATTTTCCCTCTTCTCAGCAGCTAGTCACAACCATGCTTTTGCGCTTTAAACATATTTTCAGCATAGTACTAATCAAACAGCCATGGTAAAAGGCATACTTTCAGGTCCAAGATGTTGTTATTAGCTCTTTGATTTGGCTTTCAGTTTAATATCTTTCTAGTTAATGTCTGTCATTGATGACCTAAAAAATCTGAGACGGGAGTAAAAACAGCATTATTTATAATTTATGATGGATGGCAACTCTACATAGCACATGTTATGGGAGGGATCCTGTTTGTAGCTGTACAATTAAAAAATAGTGTTCAGAACTCCACTTCTCAGAACACCCCATGCCCTACAAACATGGCCACTACAGTTCCCCAGCACAACAATCCACTGACCCAAATTCTGATTAAACATACCTGTTGCCAATCACACTCACACCTTCATATACAGACGGACATTCAAACATTTGCAAAGCAATGTTCAGTGCCCTAACTTCCCGACTTACCAAGCCTTGCATTCTTCTTGTGTTGTCTGGTTTTTGAATTTGCCTATACATGTTTTTTTTGCCTTTGTCTTTGATATACTCTTTGTAAATTATCTGACTTTGTGCCTGTCCCTGATTATGCTTCCTGTTTCATGTTTTGGATCTGTCGGCTTGTGTCTTTTGTTTAATAATCAGACTGCACCTAAAATAAAGAACGATCACCTTCAACCACCTTCAACCACCTTCTGTATTTGTCTTTGATATACTGTATGTACATTTCCTGACTTTGTGCCTGTCACTGATTACGTGTTTTGTCTTATGTTTTGGATGCAGTAGAAAACGAGAGCTGGCAAGAAGCCATGTCTGCACAGCAGAAGCTTGTAGGTGAGCACCAACAGCATTTAGCTGCAGTTGGTGCCAATTTCAATATGCTCACTCACGTGAGCATGCTCACTCATCTTCTGTTCAGACAAATAATCTGGAGAGACTTCCACAGGGCAAGGCTTCTTGTTTCAGTGTGCCCTGTATTTTTCTCGACAAGAGGGGATTCTGGATCAGCAAATAGTTGCACAATTTTTAAGCTTTCTCACTGGTATGGTCCTCAGCTGGGCCACAGCATTCAACTTGTATGATTGCTTTCTTCAGTTGTTCCTGTGTATCATTCACCTGAGGGAAAAGAAGATCCTCTCTGTCATGCAAGACAAATGGAATTCAGCTGAACATGCCTTGGATTTCTGCATGCTTGCAGTAGGAAGTGGATGGAATGAGTCTGTGTTAAAAACTGCCTTGCATCAGGGCCTGAACTCAAATGTACACAAAGAGCTTGCCAGAAAAAAGGATCCCTTGATTCCCTAATCGAGACTGTATTACCTTCTCTATAACTGACAAGCTCCCAAGGGTCCCCTAAGCTCTGTGGTCTAGACCAATCAAGCAGAACCCATGCAACTGGATAAAACCAAGCTAAGATTTCCTTTGATGCAGCTTGATGACCCTCACATTAAAAACAAATACTTTAAGAAGTCATTCATGTATTGCTTCATTCATTGTTTCACTGTAGCTTCTAGCACAGTGGAGTTTCCTGAACCGCAGACATCAGTGCACATTCCACCTGACTATAATAAATTCATGGAAACATTCAGAAATCCAAAGCCAACTGTCTGCCCCCTCTCAGGCTATATGACTGTGCAATCAAATTCCTGCCTGGCACCACTGCCCCAGGTAATTAGCCACTTCTGGCCACGTTGAGTACTGTGTCATGCCATATGGGCTATCTTGAACTCCCAGTGTGTTCCAGTGCCTTATCAAAGATGTGCTGAGAGACTTCTTTATAACTTCATTATAGTCTATGTAGATTATACATTAATCTATTCTCTGTCTCACAAAGACTACATTAACAATGTCAAGCCACTGTTGTTAGGATTCCTCAAGAATCAGCTCTATGTTAAAGCCAAAACATTTGAATTCCATGCAACATGCATCTCCTTTCTGGAGTACATAATAGGCTCAGAAAGAATAACCATGGACCAGGAAAAAGTGACAGCTGTGACTGAATGGCTTGCCCCAAAAACTCACATCTCTCACATCACTCCTGAAGAAGGAACTCAAGCAACTAGCCTGGAACAAAGCACACAATGAGGCCTTCAAACAGCTCAAAACAGGGTTCACCAACATGCCCATGTTACAACACCCTTACCCTGCTAAGCCCTTCATTGTAGAAGTGGATGCCTCTGAATCAGAAGTGGGGGAGGTGTAATCAGAGAGGTTTGGAGAGAAACCTAAGCTGCATCCTGTCTGTTCTTTTCAAAGAAACCATCTCCAGTGGTACTAAACAATTACATTGGAAACCATGAGTTCCTTGCAGTAAAATTAGCTCTTGAAGAATGAAGTCACTGGCTGGAGGGACCCACACACATTCATTATTTTCACAGACCACAAAAAACCTGATGACAGCCAAGCACCTAATCCCTCAGCAGTTTTTTTTACCCAATTTAATTTCATACTCTCCTACTGCCCCAGATCAAAGAATATAAAAGCTGACTCCCTGTCCCCATTGGGGATTTCCCACTGGAGAAGATGGGTGACAAGACAAGTGAAAGTAACCGATGGTCAAAGGATCTCCCCCGAGGCTGCACTCTCCTACCTGTATTTTGCCGTTTGCCGTTATTAAAGATAGGATGTACCAAGTGACACATGACACTGTTGCCCAGTTTTGGCAAAATGTTATTCCAGTCAGCTCATCATAGTCCTATAGCGGGGCATTCAGGACATAATGAAACACTCTTCCATCTCATGGCCCACTTCTATTGGCCAGGCATTCAGAGGGATGTGTGCAGGTGGTGCAGGGCATGTTGCGAAGGTCAGCTGGTGAATTCTCTGGCCACCCCAAAAGCAAAATTGTGCCCTCTCCCATTAATTGAGGTCCCTTTTGAAAAGTTGAAATGGATCTCGTCAGGCCATTAGAACGGTTAGCACAGGGGTACATGGTGAGCGAAAACTGGGAGGCGGGACCTTCAAACAGTAAATTCAATACGTTCTTGACCTGAGAGCAAAACTCCACAAACTGGGTACACTAAGACTGGAGAACTTGCCACAGGCTTAAGAGCCCAGTTATACAATAGCAATGCTCAGCTGTGAGGCTTCACACCGGAAGATAAGGTCCTCATTTTACTGCCCACATTGAGCTCTCAATTACGGTACTCGCAGAATGGCAAGGGCCCTTTGAGGTCACACAGCAAGTACGAGACGTCAACTATGAGGTGGTGTGCATGGAGCTGGGGGGGGGAGCTACATCAAATTTATCATGTCAACCTCCTAAAACCATGTAGAGAGGCAGAATTGTTGGCATTGGCAATGGTAGACCCTAAGAGGGATGAGCTGGGACTAGAACCAAAAGTCAAAAAGGTGTCTAAATTCTATGTATAACCCATGCTTCGCATTGATGGACTGCTTGATCACTTAGGCACAGCTTGCTTTTATTAAGGGATATTGCAGATCCCCTTGACTCGCATGTCCCGTAAAAAAACGGCATTCTCCACACCATTCGGATTACAAAAATTTGTGACAATTCCGTTCAGGTTGTTCGGGGCTCCAGAGATATTTCAGCAGTTGATGGACAGAGTATTGTGTCTGCATCCCGTATATGCCGTGGTCTATTTAGATTATAACATAATTTGCAGTAATGATTGGCCACGGCACATCTCCAAGCTGTCCTGAAATTACACTGTGGCACATGGGCTCACAGCTAACCCGAAGAAGTGTGCAATTGGGTGAGTGGAGGTAAAGCATCTCGGCTTCCACCTGGGCCATGGGCAGATACATCCCCAAATTGATAAGACCACAGCGATTGCAGCCTGCCTGTGACCCAGGACCAAAATGGAAGTGAGGCAGTTCTTGGGCCTGGCTGGCTATTATTGTTGGTTCATAGCGAATTATTCAGACGTCACCAGCCCCTTGAGTGACCTCACTAAAAAGTGGCAACCAGATATGGTCCTGTGGATGGAGCAGTGCCAGCAGTTTTTCAACCAGGTAAAAGCAGCACTTTGTGGTGGTCTTCTTTTGCACTATCGTGACTTCACTCTCATGTTTTGTTGCAGACGGGAAACTCTCAAAAAAGGAGTGCACGTACAGCATGGTCGAGAAGGAGTGCCTGGCCATCAAGTGGGCAATCCTCACTCTCTAGTACTACCTGCTGGGGAAGCCCTTCACACTCTCCAATGGCTTCACCAAATGAAAGATGCCAACACGCAAATCCGCCACTGGTATCTAGCCCTCCAAACTTTTAAGTTCAAGGTGATCCACAGACCCAGACCCACAGGACTGAAGCCTGATGGTTCCCCGGCCTGAGACGTGCAGTGGGGGTATGTGGAAGTGGGTGTGTGATCAGGTGCTGATCTGACAATTAGAGACTGGGAGCAGCAATGAAGGTAAGCGCCTGCACCCGCTTATTATTAATTAGTGCTAATTTGTCTCCTTTGTGTGTGTGTGTGTGTGTGTGTGTGTGTGTGTGTGTGTGTGTGTGTGTGTGTGAAAAGGCAGAGGGGTTAAGAGGGAGAGATTAACAGCACAGAGCAAGAGCTGCGACAAGAATGCTGAGAGCCAGTTCAAGTTCGAGCCCACTAAGCACTACAAAGCCACTTTGTGTTTGTGTTAAATAAGCCTGTGTGTTCTGTTAAGTTCACAAACCTGTCTCCCTTCTTCTTTTGTTTTTTCCTATGAGTTATTTTGCATTTTGTGCATTCTGATACGTTATATTTTGACATACTCCTCCTAGACTGTTCATCGGATTCATGTCTGATTTGGTATAATACAGTATCAAGATATTGCTGATTTTAAATTGCAAATGGATTTTTGATATCTTGCAAGTTAAAATGGCAAAACAATGAACTTATATGCCTCACCAGAAAATGTCATAAATTTGCCCTGCATTGTTTGATACAGCTCAAACTTTACAGGTTTGCAAAATGTAACTCTGCGGCCAGTGTGTGGAACTCTTTAGCTGCTACCCATCTTTTCCCCTGTCAACTCTGCAGCAGTCAAGGTGATACCTGGATTGTACAAAGTTCTACACAGGGCCCCAGTGAACTGCTCTGCTGACCTCACCTCTGTTCCAATGATGGACTGACCCATGCCAGTACCTGATCTGATAACAGTGACATCATGTAGACTTCTTCAGCACTCTCAAAAGGGAATCAGGAGGGTTGCAGTTTCAATATAAAGGAACACTGCAGCAGAAAACCCCTGCAGTGTCCAGGGTGCCCCCTAAACCTCTCTGGATTAGGCAACTTGGGCTCATGCATGGCCACAGATGTTGTTAGGATTGTTCTTGGGGTGGAGAGTGTCAGTGCTGCTATTATAGTCTTTCAGCTTTAATTCAAGAGGTTTAGCCTTTTTTAATATAATCTCTCCATTTTCATAGGCTCAACAGTAATCAGACAATTATAAATATAAGGATAACGATTAAAGATATAAATATAAGGATAAGGATAAGGGTAGGACTCCAGTCAATGACTGCCTGAAGTCTGGGACCCATGAACATTCCCAAATGCAAAGTTTCCTCCCTTGAGATGCTTTGCCAGGCCTTTAATGCAGCTGCATTACTCTGGGACAGACACTTGAATCAGAGCTCTGAGAGACTTTGACAAGGGCCAGACTGTGATGGCTAGACAACTGGGTCAGAGGTTCTCTGTTGTGGGGGTGTTCCCGGTATGCAGTGATTAGTACCTACCAAAAGTGGTCCAACAAAGGACAACCGGCGAACCGGTGACAGGGTCATCAGCACCCAAGGCTCAGTGATATGCATGGGGAGTGATGGTTAGCCCGTACAGTAGCAGAAAAGCTACTGTAGCTCACATTGCTGAACAGTTAATACTGGTTATGACAGAAAGGTGTCAGAAAACTCAGTGCATCATAACTTGCTGCATATGGGACTACGTAGCCACAGACTGGTCAGAATGCCCATGTTGACCCATGTACACCACTGAAAGCACCTACAATGGGTAGATGAGTATCAGAACTAGACCATGGAGCAATGGAAAAAGGTGGCCTTGTCTGATGAATCATGTTTTCTTTTACATCAAGTAGACAGCTGTTTGTGTGTTCATTGCTTATCTGGGAAAATGATGGCACCAGGATGCACTATTGGAAGAAGGCAAGCCGGAAGAAGCACTGTGATGCTCTGGGCAATGTTCTGCTGGGAAACCTTGGGTCCTGGCATTCATGTGGATGTAACTCTGACATCTTATAAGCGTAAAACACCTGAAACACTAAAACCCAAAACACTGTTGCAGACCAAGTACACCAACTGTATTCCCTGATGGCAGTGGCCTCTTTCAGCAGGATGATGCACCCTGCCACACAGCAAAAATTGTTCAGGAATGGTTTGAGGACCATCAGGGACAAAGGGTTCAGTGTGTTAACTTGGCCAACAAATTCCCCAGATGTCTTCTCCAGAGTTCCAGCTGAGCATCAGTGGGATGTACTGAAGTCAGATCCATGGAGGCCCCAGTTTGCAACTTACAGAACTTAAAGTTTCTGCTGCTAATGTCTTGATGCCAGACACCACGTCACAGAGGTCTTATGGAGTCCATCCTCAATGGATCAGAGCTATTTTGGTGGCACAAGGGGGACCTACACAATATTAAGCAGGTGGTTTTAATGTTATGTTTCACTGGTGAAGGTTTGCAAACATAAATAAGGTGCAATCCAAATAAGAATATCAAAATCAACTAGCTAGCATTACAGAGGTTACTAATTATTACTCTACCCCTGGTAACCTATACTTAATCAACTCTGTGACCTCACTATGTATGTTTCAGATCTCATTTACAGCTTTATAGCAACCATTCCTTCTGTGCTGTTCAATGTGACTAATTAGGCTAAAAACTGTTAAATAAGACAAAAAAATAGATGCTTCAATCAATCATGAAGATAGTGAAGCAATGATTTATTCTCCACACCTCCTAATAACCACATTTGATGCAAATGCTTCATACAAAAAAATCCTGATATAAATAGTGCACATGAAGTGTCACATCCAATTTGACAAGGTGCCCTTTACGTTGTGTTAGAGCTCCTTAGCCATCTAATGGCATCATCGGATTGACTAATTGATAATAAATTTACGGTGTGCCCGGCAGCAAAGTTATCTGAATAAAAGTGTTCTTTAACATCTCCTGCAAGTCAAAACAACAGAAAGTGCATAGTCATCCTCTGAGAATTATATAATCTGATTGGAAACCTAGTGTTGGTCTGCTTAAATATAGTAAAATAAAATGTCCCATGCCAGCAAATGTCTGTCTATGCTATCCTGTCATTTCCTAGTTAGCTATAGGAAGCTTAGAAGGCTGTGATAATTGTTCAACAGCTCTGACGATGACTTCTGTCCTCCTAGGCGAGCTGGCTAATATTAATCAGGCAGAGATTGAATATCCGCACAGATATGTGGCTTACAGGGTATTTCTGCTTAAATGGCAGAAGGATCTATGTAAAAGAAAAAAAAACAGATAAATTATTCAAGACACTCCTAACTAATCACATGAATCGGTTAATCCAGAGAGCTTTACTGCTGTAATAGGGCTACAGGCTGAAATATACCTCATGAATATTACCTACATTATGTACCAGTTATATTGTATTCTGTATTGTTTCTAGCTAGGAACCACGCCTGTATCATATGAAATAAAACAGTACCTGCGCTGGATACCTAATGTGTGACGTAACTATACATGCAAACTAGGCAGTTATTTATCATGGGAACTTATTGAAAGCAATTTACTCCCCACCTCTGGAATAAAAAAGGTCTTTTCTCAGAGAACGGTGCTGAAAAAAATTCTCTGGGTTTCACTGGTGCATTGGCTAAAAACCAGATCTACTATAATACCCATACAGCAGTTCACTAATGTTCACAGACAATTACAGTGCTAGAAGTAGAAAGAAAGAAAGAAAGAAAGAAAGAAAGAAAGAAAGAAAGAAAGAAAGAAAGAAAGAAAGAAAGAAAGAAAG
>JAOVVH010000061.1:20611152-20622822 GCA_028566435.1 Scorpiodoras heckelii | reverse complement strand
TCTCTCTCTCTCTCTCTCTCTCTCTCTCTCTCTCTCTCTCTCTCTCTCTCTCTCTCTCTCTCTCTCTCTCTGCATTCAAACAAAGTACTATGCTGAGAGAACTGACCATCTGTGTGCCAGAAATGTAATAAATGGAAACCAAACCCAACTATGTAATGTTAGCTCAGGAAAAAAAAAACATTGCACATGCATTGTTTTGATTTGTTTATGGGTTTTTTTTCTTCATTAGTCAGCAGCATATAAACTTTTTTTGTCAAAAAGTCTGACTTCCTGAAAATAATGGTTTATGATCTCTACATTTTGGCTTATAGACAGAAATACATCTTTTATCAAGAGTTTCATTTTGTATTTTTAATAAATCGTTTGGCTTAGCTAACTGTTCTTCGAAAAAGTGAATGACTAATGTACTCGATAAGTATAAGTTTCATATTTTAAGTACATAAGTTATGATTTTGTGCACTTGGCATCATTTTGAGATCATTTTGAAAATGATGGCTGCCAGAATCAAAGAGTGAATTATTTCCTTGTACCTGAGGGAACATGCTTCCAAATATAATTTGACATACCACAGATCCAAATCAGTACTCATTAAAAAGTTGTTACCTTGAGTGCTTGCAAACAGGGTGACTTGTCCATAAATGCAATCAAGACCCTGCAGAACATTGTAAACCTGTAGCAAAAGACAAAAACTTAAATGCACAGGAGCTACTAAAGAGTTAATTCTCTGGATTGTATACTTTAATACACAAGTAAGCTCAACAAAACAATATGTGTGTTTGTAAGACCTGAATTTGCTGAATTTACTTGATATAATATATGAACTCCACATGCTAATGTTTCTTGGTTCAGTTTACATTGTTATATTTGTTCAGAGAGCTATTCATTAGTTGGCTATTAGTTGTATTATCTTCTTTTGGCAGCAGACAGCTTAGAAGGAAACCATTGCATTTTGGAAGAATAACCAAGGGAAAAAAAATACATTTGCTCAGCATCTAATGAAGACAAGAGTGTGTGTTAATTGGCATGTTAATCCTTAGACAATTTAATCATTCATCATAAAATATAAAACATGCATTAAGTGTTTTTTATGGTTAGTATTAATTATTAATTCATTAACCAGCACTCAGTGAATTCAGATGCAAAGAAACACAAAATAAAGGGTAAAGTTTTACATGAAGATTCCCTTAACCTACATTGCTTACTGCATTAGATAACATTATCAAAATATGAACTTCAGCATTATTTAAGTAATTAACAGTCTCCTGAGTCCAGTACATTGTACCATTGTCAACTTCCCCTGAATGCCAAAAATGTGTAAAACCTTGTCTAAGTGAGGGTGTGATCAAGCGCTGCTCTGGTGATGGAGCCAGGAGTGGCAAAGAAGGCAAGCGCCTGCACTTGCTCCTTATTAATTAGCCCTAATTTGTCTCCTCTGTATGTGTATGTGTAAGTGTATGCGGGAGCGTGTGTGCAGGCAGCTGAGGGCTTAGCAAGGCAGAGCATGAGCGAGAGCCTTGACCAGAGAGCCAGGACCCCATACCCAAGTTCAAGTATTTCTTTATTTAAAGCGCTATAAAGCCACATTAGTTTCTGTTAAACAAACGCCATTCTATTAAGTTCCAAACCTGTCTCCCGTCCATTTAATTTGTTAGACCCCTATAAATATTTTATTTTAAAAATCAGAACACACAGGATTCATTCATTCATTCATTATCTTAACCGCTTATTCCTGTCTCCAGGGTCACGGGAGAGCTGGTGCCTAGCCGACGGCATAGGGCGCAAGGCAGGATTAACCATAGACAGGGCGCCAATCCATCATAGGGAACACACACTCACACACTAGGGGCACTTTAGAGACACCAATTAACCTAATATGCATGTCTTTGGACTGTGGGAGGAAACCGGAGTACCCGGAGTAAACCCACACAGACACGGGGATGACATGCAGACTCCACACAGAAAGGACCCAGACCACTCCACCTGGAGATTGAACCCGGGGCCTTCTTGCTGTGAAGCCACAGCACTACCCACTGCGCCACTGTGTCACCCACACACAAGATTTACTCTTACATTTTCTCTTTGGATGAATTCCTGTCTTAAGTAAGATTGCTCAGGAAGATTTGACTAAAAAAAGTCCAAGTTTAAAAACACATTTGGGCATACAACACCAAAACCAGTGGATGATCCAGAGAGTACTTATAAAACATCACATTAAGACTCCCCCTGGCATGGTTGTGGGCAGCCAGCCATATCATTTGCCTGAGCACAAAAGAAAAGTGGTGCAGGGGTAATTAGGAAAAATACTAGGATGTGAAGAATAGAGAAGTCACACAGTGAATGGAACAGACCCATTATGCTTTGGCCAAAGCTGGATGGGGCAATCTGTTTCTTAATGGACTTCCACAAAGTGACACCTATCCTGTGCCTCCTACTGGTGAGTTCCTTGATTGACTTTTCAACTTTTTTCTTTGATTTGACTTACTTGACTTTGGATTTGACCAAGGGATACTCGAAAATTCCCTTGTCTGCAAAAATCCAAAGGGGAAATGGTTTTCTTCAGCCTGTTTGGTTCATACCAATTTGTCAATCTTCACTGCATTCTAGAGCATATTTAGCTGAAATAATAATTGTAATAGTAAAGAAAGACTGCGACATATGTGGTTCTCTGGGGACGGGAGAACATACAGTGTCCCGGTCATTTGTTTTGTCCCAAAATGATAAGGATGCTGAAATTGTGGCCTACCTATGACCAAAAAGCCAAAAACCAAAAAGGAGTTGGGACACTACCTTAGATGTCAGGATATTATCATGATCTTTTGACAAATCATTTGGACAGTTGCCAGCCCGCTAAGCAGTTTCATTAAAAGTAGATTGGCAAATCTGGTCCAATGGTCAGAGTATTGCAGAAGCATTACTTCACAGGGTCCATTGCTTCAATCCTCTTATCTGAAGACTGTTGCTTTAGACACAGAGCTAAGGACCTTGCTGTCCTAGGTGCTACAGCACTGTGAGAATCAATTCATTCAGCGTAGTTTTTGAAACTGTCTAGCCAACAGGTGGGTGGTCCCTATTCACTGTTTTTGACATCATGCTATAAACTTTCCTGATCCATTTCATTTTATTTCAAAAGACATATGAGGCAATCAGAACAACGCTCTGAAGAACACAGTTGTAGTTCTACAAGCCAATAGGCAACAATACAGCTGGCAGTGCCAGCATATTAGCCTTTCTTCATTGTTTGCTTCTAAATGAGAAGGGTTATTTTTACACCTCCCTTACAACTTTTTGTCAGGAATTCCCAAAGTTCCAAGCAAATATAATGAGTCTTCTCTCATTTTCAACTTTTAACAAGTGTTAAGTATTGATGTGGTCACAGAGCCAACATGCAGAGGGAGCTAGCTATCACTATACACACTCAACTGGTGAGCCATTGACCTGGTTGAGCTCCTTAACAAAAGGAAACAATTCTGTTCCTGCTAACAGCCGTAATGAGATTGTTTAAGCCCCACAGCCAACACAGATTGTTAATTCTAACTTAAGTGCCAAAGAACTTCAGAAAGAGGTCTCTGTTTCTACTGTAGACTGGCCACTCACTGCTTTGCTTAATGTCCAGGCTGGCCTACATCCAAATTGGCTTGACAGTAGACAAACATGCCAAGTAAATGCTTTGCTATTTTCCCCAAGCATTTCCTTATTTCTGGCATGATTTCTCATTCAGACGCATTTTGTCTTTCAGTGGGCTGGCTAGGAACAAAAATAACACCCCAGTTCATTACTTAAGGGTTCCTGAATAACATCTTAAGACCACAATTTATCTTCATGCCTCAGATGGAAAACCAGTAGGTGAGTCTGTCATCATCCACCAAGGCACTCCACTATGCTTACACATAAGAGCACATTGAAAATATTACTGTGCTGGTGATGGTGTCCCCAACTAATGGCCACAGTATTCACTTCAGTTGCTCCTCTAAGTAGCATTGAAGAGGAGAAGGGCTATGGCTATAAGCCTTGTTGTGCTCCCGGTCTCATCTCTTGAAACATGTTTGTTGCCAAAGCATTAATACAGTATACCTAGAAATGTTTTTTGTCAGCAGAAGGTATGCCTGAATCAGACACAGCATTCTGTACATGGCCAGTGTCAAGTGGTGACTGTCTTCGTATTTTGACAGCACACTGTCTTTAGCAGCTTCAATGTCCTTTAGCCTGGCCACAGCTTGAAGGCCAGCTCTATGTCTAATTTCTGCATGTCCAGAGAGTCAAATTTTTTTAAAAAGTGTCAGACATTTCTTTCCCATAATAGCACTTCAAAGTTCTGAAGCCACTATTGCTTTTCTAATGTCATTTAGCAGATTTTGTCTATTGTAAGAAAAAATGTAATAAGTAATTATTATTATTATTAGCAACAGCAACAACAACAAATAATAATAATAATAATAATAATAATAATAATAATAATAATAATAATAATAATAATAATAATAATAAGCACTCTAATCTCACAGCAAGAGGGATCTGGGTTTGATTCCCTGGTCAGACTGCCTTTCCGTATCTGCATGCATTTTCTCTGGGAGGTCCAGTTTCCAAGCAGGCAAATTGGAGAAACTAAATGATCCCTTAGGTTATCCATTTGTTTGCGTGCAACTACTAAATGGTGTCAGAATATAAAGAAATCAAGAAATCAAATATATTCAAGTTAAATAAATTATAATAGTAAAATGCAATACAAAAAAGGACTGAAAGAATCAGTTCCTTCCCTTTAAAAATGAAGTGTGTGCAGTGCAGCACAATTATGTTTTTTTGTAATGACAGACAATTTTCCTGGTAGAAATAACCATCTGGCTTATACAACTTACAGCTAACACATTTTCTGTATTCCCTGTAACTGTGTTTTATGTTAATTGTTTTAAAGGCACTGTCACAAACACAGATATTTGGCTACAGCTGTTTGGGTTTTTTTTTTTGTTTGTTTTTTTATTTTTACATTTTTTATTCAATGGCAGCACTGTAATACGTGTATGCTTTTAATGGTTTTAATTTTACAGATAGCAGGATAGTGCAGAGAACACAAAGCATCAAAGCAAGGTCAGTGATGAATTTCGACAGAAAGACACTGAGGTGTCATGGTTTTCTGCTAAAATTTAAACACTTTCTAGTGCAAGATTTATGCTACATTATGCCATCTAGATCTGCAATAATGCAAAACAGTATGGGTTATATTGAAGAGTATCTTGAAACTATAATAAATGTCAAATTTTATATAGAACTGAAGGCTCATAGATTACTGCATCTGCAAACACCTACACATTATATCTACAAGAGCTTTTATGATATTCAATTCTAAATCCATAGGCATTAATATGGAGTTGCTCCCCCCTTTGCAGCTTTAACACCTTCCACTCTTCTGAGAAGGCTTTCTACAAGATTTTGCAGTGTGTCTGTGGAAATTTTGCCCATTCATACAGAAAAGCATTTGCAAGGTCAGACACTGATGTGGGACAAGAGGATCTGGCTCGCAATCTCCATTGTAGTTCATCCCAAAGGTGTTTGATGGGTCTGAGATCAGGGTTCTGTACAGGCCAGTCATGTTCTTCCACACCAACCTCAGTCAACCATGCCTTTATGAACCTTGATTTTTGCACTGGTTCACAGTCATGCAGCAACCAAAAAGCATACAATTGTCCACTCAATTTATATTTATACATTGAGTGTAATACATTTTTGATCAGCATCTCAGACTTTACTGTGGAACTTAGGAGTGCAATTCAGCTGTATATTGCTGGACAATACACTATAATAGAATATTTCTATTCCATTTTTCTCCTAGCGTACTCAGAACCTTATCCATATTTTAATTTTTTTAATTTATTTTTTTTAGCACGTTTGCACTGTAATCTCATTGTACACGTGTATAGTGACAATAAAGGTTTTCTATTCTATTCTATTCTAAAATGTCTTGGAATGCTGAGGCCTTAAGATTTCACTTCACTGGAACTGAGGAACCTGGGCCAACAGGTGAAAAACAACCCCATAGCATTATCCCACCTCCACCAAACTTTACAGTTGGCACAATGCAGTCAGGCAGGTAATATTCTCCTGGCATTCACCAAACCCAGACTCATCCATTAGACTGCCAGACCGAGAAGCGTTCAATAATACCACTTGGTGCAAACTATGCACCAACTATTACTTGTGCATACTACATTATTACCTTTTAATTTCTGGGTAATTATTTCCTTATGGCACCAAGTACTACTATACAAAGCACTGCAATAAACAATGTTTTTAGCATATGCTACTACTAGCTAATTACTACCTACCTCCCTTTTAAGTAACAGCTGCTTATATTATGCTTAATAAGAATTACATACTGTAATGATCCCACACATATGATTGGAGACAAGTGCAGTTTTATTGTTTGCACACAAGAGGAGCCAAAAACAATACAAAAACCAATGGCACAGAGTGTGGAGGCAAAGAAACAAGGGCAGGGACCAAAACAAGAACACAAAACAGCAAACGCTCAGAAGATAACCAAACGGGGCACTCCAACACTCTGGCAAAATGGATCAGAGAAATCACAAAAAGGCAATGAGAAAACAGTTCAAAATGTCAAAGTCCAATAACAAAATGCTAAGAAATCAAAAGAAGAAAACTTCAGAGAGCACCAGTCAAGCTTAAATCTAAACGCCAATTTAGAACAGGCGATGCAACAATGAAGTGTAGAAACGTTGTTGATCCGCGCTGGGGAGAGTTTTCTTAGTCCTTTAATTTCTCCCAGCACAGAAACTAAACTCATTAATGCGGATTGCCTCCAGGTGGAGGCAATCTCCAGGGCACTCTGGGTAGTGCAGTTCTAGTGTGTAGTTCTGGTTTAGGGCGCTTTTGGCCGAAGTCGTGACTCATACAAGATATTTATCCTATACGTACCTCTTAATTGCTACTTACTAACCATACTGTAAAACAATGTGCTGGCCAAAAAGGAAAAGAAAAGGGCAGATAAAGGCTGAAATTAACTTAAAGTTGTAGTTGACCTATAGTACAGTATAAAATCTAACACTTGGTTTTAATAATCTTAATTATAAGCCATTAGATGTTTACAATTATATTGTGTATGAACTTGTCAGAAACAAGTGCAGCAGGATTGATATTAAATGCAGCAGGATTGATATGTGCACATTTTGACTTCAGTATGGGTGACATAAATTCACAAGAAAGAGATGTAAAATTATGACTTTTAAGGCTGCACTTGAGAACAGGAGAAAAAACTGTCTTATTCCTGCCTGTATGCTAAGAGTGGGTCACGGGAGGCAGTAACACACTTTTTTTTTTAGACCAAATGGATTCGAAAATCTCACTGCATCATTGGATTTTGAATGTCTCACCAAACTTTGTGCCACTCCACCAAGCAGCTTAAGTTATGACCATAAAAATAGCATCAGTGCACAAACGTGAATGAATTGCATTGTGCCCAACCAAAATAGCAACAAAACAGCATTAACCAGCAAATTGTGCTGCAAAACATTAGGACAAAAATAGAATCCTTCTCTTTTAAAATGGTCAGGATGCTTGCACATGTCAACAATTCAAGTCATAACTTTATTCGATTACACATAATACAATGTCATACTGTATGAAGATTTATATTGTACATACTGTACATCATAGCCTTGAACTGTATATGCTGTCATTGTAGATTTGAATTGTTTGCACCATTGTAATGCTGAAAAAGTAGCAAATGCTTTCAACGAATTGTGAAATGCTGTTATACAGTATATGCTCTTTATTTGCACAATTTCACTCAGCACTGCAGCTGTCTGATTTCAGAATGCTAAAGATGAGCGCACTAGATGATGAATGCCAATTAGTCTTCAGTGAAGGGCAACTGCTGGATTTAGTTTAATTTCCTGAAAGACAACACTGTTTTGATATTTTTCAAGCACTAGGGTGAAGTGAATTGGTATCCTTAGTAGGCAGTTCCTGCTAATTTATCTTACTCCTCTGACCACGTATTCTTCTCTTAATTACTCTCATCTTGGCAAACAAAAAGCTTTCCTTGTTACCCATGAACATAATTATCCAGATTGCTGGGAAAAAAAGTTTGTCTGAGCACAAATAGCACAGTTACAATTTTCACTAATCTACAAATTGCCAGATGAACACAGTAATTTACTGCATCTGTTGCTTTATCAACATGTTAAATGATTTTCTTGTAGTGTTTTTGTGGCCCACTCTGCCTCTATGGTTAGCTATTCTGTTAGCATCACAATTGCAGACAATAAGCTCACCTCTTAACCAGTGGCAGCTGGAGCTGAACATTTACAAGGGAGTGCAAACAAACTGAAAATCAGTAATGTGGGGCTGAATGTAATTGACATAATATAATATATGTAATATAACCATGTAGATATCACCTGTCTTAAGTAAAATCACTGCTTAGATAAAAAAAATATATGAAAAATTCAACTGTTAAATGCATGTAATAAGGTACCACCAACTGGTGAGCCTGAGTTTACTCTGGGGTTATTATCAATAATATTAAAGTATGAACATCACCAAATCAAAATCAAGCAAATTATTACTATATTTTAAAAACTCAAAGAAATATACTTATTTCCAGTTCAGTGCATCAAATTTTAAACTTTTTAATGCCAAAGCCTTAATGTTTGCTAAATCAATGTAATATCTGTTATTTTAATTTCCTGTTATAACCAACAAAATAAACCATACATGTAAGTTCATCCTCAATCACTTACCTTCTGCTGAATTTGTAAATCTGGTCCAAGCTCCTTTATACGTTTTGTCTTCAGTTGAATGCCTTGTGAACGTTTTTGTAATTGATTTTTTTTGTAATGATAAAACAAACTTTTCTTTCCTTTAAAAGAAATGCTGCACCAACCTGAAACTTGATGGCTCATCCCCGGAGAACCGGACAACTAATGAGCTGACAAATTATTTTAGAGACTCGCCCAGTCATGTAGAATGAAAAAAATAAAACCAATTCTGATATGCTACCAACAAACCTATGTCTGGGGCTGAAACTCTAACTGATAAAATGGACAATGAGTGTAAAGAAAAGAAGGTAGTCATAAGGTTATGCCTGATCAGTGTATGTTTAATATGTTTAATAATGTTTAAGCAGCCTTTCTTTTCCAGGTAAACTGAAGTGGGTCAGCGCTTCATATTGACCAACCTCCACTGCTCATAACGCTCAAAAAGCACTGCAAGGAGTATGTATATGTAAACTATGTATAGCTACGAGCCTTTGGGGATGTGTTCTGTGAACATTTATTCATTTTCCACCATTTGCACAGTGGATGGATGATAATTAATTGCTGTGTAGGAGTGATGTGAGCTGATTCTGCACATTCTTAAAGCTGAATTTTTCTACGTGTATGGTTTTATCCAGGGGACAAGTGGCAAGAGAGCTGCAGTAGTCAGGATGAGTGGTAATAAAAAAAAATGGATCAAACTTTCAGCATCTTGTGTGTTCAGCAAGTGGTGGAGGTGAGCAATATTATAAACATTTTAGTCAGTGAAGTAATTCTAAATGAAGGGAGGGGTCCAAAGTAATGTCCCCGTTTTACACTACAGCACAGGGTTTAATGGCATTTGTATTTAGGGCCAATAAACTGAACTTCACATTAATATCTCAATATTACATTTTTAGAAACTTGATGCTCATGCATAGCTTTATATTTAGAGCAGGTGGTAGCACAGATGTGTTGGATTCCTTGTTTACATACAGTGCTGTACAAAAGTCTTAGGCAACCTATTCTTTTGTAGTAAATCATCATTAACTTGTAGCTTGATGTTACAATTTACCGTACTTATTAACTTCCCAAACACTATATGTTAATTATTCACAGATTTACAGTACTGTGCATAAGTCTTAGGCACTCTGTTTTTCTTAGGTACAACTTTTGTTGTGTTTTTTTTTTTTAGTTCATTCAGTAAAACTTCAAAGCTAATTTCCTTACAAAACTGCAAACATTGTACCTGGGAACACTATTTAAGAAAAAGGCACACCAAATATAGACTTCCTTCAGTTTATTACTGTTCATTTATAGTGCACTTTATAGTGTTTTCTTTTATGTTGAAACATCTTCATTATTTTCAAAGGCATTTTTGCTTTACATTTACATTTGTGGTATTTGGTAGACACCCTTATCTAGAGTGACTTAGATTTATATAATTTTTTTATACAGCTGAGCAGTTGAGGGTTAAGGGCCATGCTCAGGGGCCCAACAATGGCAGCTTGGTGGTCCAGAGATTTGAACTCATGACCTTCACATCAGCTGTCCAATGTCTACAGTAAGTTTTTGCATGTGCCTAAGACTTCTGCATCGTACTGTACAGTAATTAGCTGGTAAGTGTTACTGAGTGTCTTGGAGAATCTGTCATAGCTCTTCTGGAGACTTTGACTTCTTCTTCTTCTGAATAAATGAATAAAAAATCCAGGAGCATGTGGTCTGTTATGTAATGTGTTGCTCTCATTACTGACATACAAATTTTTGTTTAACAAACATTTTTGTTTAACATTTAATTTTTTTTTTGTTAAAGTAATATTTGGAAATATAAAATATTTTCGTACAGACACAATATTACAGAACAAAAAAAACAAAAAAACAACAATAACAAAAGTTGTACCTAAAAACAATAAGGTGCCTAAGACTTATGTACAGTACTGTAAATCTGTGTATAATTATATAAACATACAACATTTGGAAACTTAATAAGTAAATTGTTACTTATTAAGCTACTGTAAGGGGGCACGCTGTACCATGGCTTAACACTAGGGGATGCAGCGGTGTAGAGCTCAAGCTAGGGGAACTACATTTCCCAGTTCCCCAGGCGCCAATCAAAGTCAACAAGAGACACCTGCTCACCAGCCTACTTAAAGGGGTTTTTGAGCCTTGCTTCCTGTCACACCTTTCAATGGTAATTTGTAGCACTATGGCGTGAGGTAGTTAGGGACAGTTGTTGGTGACGTCGGGCCTCATAGAGGTTCGGTGGTAGGGGTCATCCCCGAGGCAATAACTTTGATTTCAGGGATAGTAATTTGCTCCTCGGTGCGACTTACTCCTCAAACCTCTAGTTGCTTTGGGCATTTGCCTGTTTCATTAAGCTCACGGCTAGTTAAGGTGGATGCTCTCTCCACCCATTTTCCGTGGGGGAACAAAGCTCCCCTTTATCAGAGTTTAGCATAAACTTGCCGATTTATTCACACCGATTTATCCTCGGCGGCACCAGCATGACTCATCCGGGACTGCCAGCTCTTTTATTACTCGTGCTCGGCTTTAAAATGCCTGTTTTGTTTTTCTGGCATGTGACGTGGTCTGCCGGCTTTAATAGAAAATGCTTGTTTTGTTTTCCCGGCATGTCACGCGCTCTGCTGGCTTTATTATTAAACACCCTTTTTGTTTTCCTGGCGTGTGACGTGCTTTGCCGGTTTTAAATACTAAGGCTGCAGAGTTTCTTTAGTTTTACCTCTGGTGTCAATTAAATTTATCTGCTTTGTTTGAGTCAGGTGAGTTACGAGTCTTGCATTTGAGGTTTTTCCTCCCTCGTTTCAGTACACTCTCACCTAGCGCAGTGACAGCACGTGTGTTCGCTATTGCAGCAACACAGGTTCAAGTCCTCTGTTTGCAAGTTTAAACACCACAAACTTAA
>JAOVVH010000061.1:20489876-20500688 GCA_028566435.1 Scorpiodoras heckelii | reverse complement strand
CCCAAATAGTACCTGATCTGTGCTGGTCCTGTGGGGGTCCTGACCATTAGAGAACAGAGTAAAGGGGACTAACAAAGCCTGTCGAGAAACAGATGGACTACAGTCTGTAATTGTAGAAGTAAAAAGTGCAGCTATATGGTAAGTGGAACTGAGAAAATGGGCAATGAGTGTAGATAAAAGGAGGTGGTCATAATGTTGTGCCTGATTAGCTTATGTGCATCATACTTCACATCCTTTTTCTTTGACCAAAGCAAGACTAAAATGTAACAATATATCGATTTTCTCCTCTGATCTGGACCAACAGATACGAGCTACAGCAGACTTGATGTAGCCAGTCCACCTACCAGCATGTTTTTAGGAGGTAGGAGGAAAGTAGGAAACCCAAAGGAAACATGGTCATGCACAGGAACTCCACACAGACAGTAACCTGCGCTCAGGTTTCTTTCCACTTAAATCAGCGCAGACCTTCCAACTTTTCCAAATGTAGTACAGGAACTCTATCACGCAAATTACACTAAAAGAACCACCCAGTTAAACCTGTAAATGATCTATATGGTGGTCACATTTTAGTGATTTTTGAAAATGTACTGCTCCCTCCACCAAGCACGCAACAGTGATTCCTTGGCAGTCCTCGGTGAGGTAACCATCCGGTCGTACACCGTGACCAAGCATGACACCGTAACAGCCCTGTAGTTCAGATTCCCTTCTCGTGTTGACCACAGAGGTCTGATCATAATCATACAAGAGAAACTAAGCGTAATGTGCCGGATGCTTTTCTGTACTGCTTGTTGATGAAATGGCATTTGAAAGCAGCTGGAAGATGAAGAGAGAAGTCGAATAACAAGCTCGCCATGCCAAAGTAAATGCAACCGACTTATGGCTGTTTGATTAGATGGATTTAGTGTCCGACGTAAACCGGAAATTCAGATGTAAATGGCACACTTAACAGCTTTGATCCATCAACTGGGACAGCTAAGATTCCCAGAGCGACGGATCTGCTGACCAGTCCGTCAAAGGTGTGTTAAAATAAAGCCCAGTGAGTTGCTTCACTTAGTAATTTTTAAGCCTTGCCTCAGAGTGCCAAGCACACAGGCGTCACGCAGCATGTCCTGTCACTGCTCAGATGTTTTTGCACTGATTTCTTTCTTTGGCTTCTGCATATTTGTGTAGATGTATGCGTGTGAAAGAGAGATTTTCCATTCTCATGCTGTAAAAGAATTTAACCCAGCTGCTTCATGTTGCCGCAGCTCTGGCTCATCAGCTTAATAGCACAGCACAGGGTTTATTTCTTCAAGTGTTTCAGGACCAGAGTGTAAGCAGAACAGGTGCCAACACCATCTAGACCTTCAGCGCTGATTGATCAATATTCAAGGCCCTCTCTTTGTCGAGCGCTATTATGCAGCTCGGACAGTGACGTTAATTATTTGGCTTTAACCTGGGTTTATTTGAATTGGCGCTCGTGACCAGTGTAGCATAGCTCAGGCTTAAAGTGCAGTGTCGTGGCAGAATGGCACACGCTGTGTTGCTCCATTTAAATTCAATTCAGCGAAAATGTGGTTTTCGTCCTGGTCCGCTTCCATTGCGCCGTTCAGTCTTGAGCCGTTTGGAGCATGTGTTTGAATTGATCATCTGGCCCGGAGGTGAAACGACACCATCATGACATGAGAAACAGAGCATATCTGTTTCCTGTCTAAATTTAAGGCCCTCTACGTGCCCTTTGTCCACCTGCTTTTAATACCCAAGTCGCACACTGGACATATGGTAGCGAACTTCTCACGAAAATATTAAGGAATGCCAGAGTGGCACTGATGGGCTTTATATGGTGAAAGTCAGACCCTTTTTTGTATAATTTGTATGGACTGGTGGAATAAAAACAACACAGAACACAGAAAAGTTACAGGAAATACGACTTACAGGAGGAGGATTCGATACATAGACATTCATACATATTCTTGCCCACTAAGTGATAGTCCTGAGGAAAAATGGCATCTTCTATAAACAGAAGCAGTTTGTTCCGGCTAAATTATACACTTTAAAAGCTTATACCATAACGGTTGACAGATTATATGTACATAATATAGAGTACACAGCTTCGAAATATGCAAAACCTTCCATTATCTGCTTTTTCTGTTATACAACATATAAAGCACAGAAGGAAGTTTTGAGATCTTCTGCAACTTTGAGATCATCTTAAGTGTTAGAGACAGTGTTAGTGCTTTTCCACTCTCAGTGCCTAACCTCAAATTGTTCTGGGCTTTTATGCTGCAAAAGAACAAGTTCTCTGTCAGTTAAATTGCTCCTCTTACAGCACCAGAAACCTGCTGGTCTGGAACCGAGGAACCAGTTATATCAGGGACTGGGAACGAGGGTCCTTTTGTTGGCATGACAACACTCAAGCAGGTCACATTGTTTGCAGTAAGACAATGAAAAATAATGAAAAAAATATGTGAACAAGATCTTGTTATAATGTTATTTTTTTGGGGAAAAAATCCAGACAGCTTGTGGAAGAGACAGATAGTTCACTGGCAGTAAAGTGTACAAAGCTAAACAAAAAGCAAATGAAATTTTCTAATGTGTGCAAAATGTGAAAATAAAATTAATTAATTAATTAAATTAAATAAATGTAAAAAATAATTGTGATTAATCATTGAAATGAATTTTATTTTATTTTATGGTTTGGTTTTTTTTGGGGGGATTTTTTCCCCAATTTTCTCCCTAATTTAGTCGTATCCAATTCCCACCCATTGGTTTTTCTCCCATGTCACACAACAAGCTGCCAGTCAGCGAGGGTGAAGCTGTCACTGTGTCATTCACTTCTGGGATTGGTGTAACGCACTCTGAGGAAAGCGCTCCCACCCAGCTTCTGTATGCATGAGCTCACAGATGGCCGTAATTGGACAGTGTCACTCTGATTGACAAGGAGAGAGCATATGCTGCCCCTCCCACCCTGAGAGCATGGTCAATTTTGCTCTCTGAGCAAATTTTATGGGCAGATATAGCGTCACCCGGACTTAAACTAGCGATCTCTGGATGATAGGGTGAACTCTTTAACGCTGCGCCACTCAGGAGCCCATTATTCAAATTTTTTTATTGGCCCAAATTGTTCAGGGACTTTTTTATTGTGTTTTCAAATTGGATCAAAAATCTTCCCATTTCAACAGAATCAGTCTCCTGACCAGGAGAGAGCAAAAAACAGACATGTTCATTTCCAAAAGGATCGTCCGCCGGGGCCACACCAAACAATGCAATGATTATTGGCCTATACTGAACCAGAGGTTTTTACATTAGTAAAGTTGCAGTGGTAGTTCTACAGTGTTTGGTAGAACTAATGTGTTCTTACTGATTTGTCTCAGGCATGGACAAACACTCTGCTCTGTAGAGATACTGGCATGACGATGGCATGAGATGATGGCATGCTTGAGTCTATACTGCCTGTAAACATACTTAAAAAAGTCATCTTACTCAAAGTTGCAATTGTGCGTTACACCATCGGTGCCAGTGTGATGCTTTCAGTTTCAGGGTTTCTCCCCTTTACTACATTTCTGTAATGAACTTCTCAGTACACAGCTGCCTCTTTTATGGTTTCCAGTCAGAGCAGGTGAATGCAGTTTTATTTATTTTTATTTGTTGTCAATTTAATGCACTATAACACCAAGATCATTATGGCTTTTCAACATTGTGTTTTGCTTCAGAAACATGTCAGATTGTGGATGGTTCAGTGAATAGATTCAGGGGAAAAAATGCTTTAAAAATAATTAGTGGTGTCAAAATTTACATAATAGGTTAGTAGAATACGAGGAGTTTTTAAGGAAATACAGAAAGACTCAAAGCCAGGTTTGTCTCAGTCTGATGTTCTTTCAACTCTAATCATGTACAATGAGGGTTTCTGAAAGCTAGTAAATTACCTGTTAGCAGTATAAACTGAAGTACCAAAAAATTGCAAAATACAAAGAAACGCCACCTATACACGTCATTGGTTGCATCCACCAGTGCGTATATAAAGAGCTGTTTTCGCCGTGAGAATGGTAACTTATCCCGATTTTGCAATTTTAAACACAGTTTAATAGTTGTAGCTTGTGAGACGGGTCACACATTTTGGAGGCAGAAGCAAAGTTTGAGCATTTCAAGGGTGTAGGGTGACTACAAGAATTCCGGCAAAACCTCAAACTTACGACGGCAGCGTGGACGTAAAAAGACTGAGGGTGAACGTGACCAGCGTCAGCTGGCAAGAATCGTTTCACGTGATAGTAACATCGGAATTCAATGCTGGGGCCTCAAAAAACATCAGCGTGATGACTGTGCAATGTTCCCTCCAAGATCCCGTAGGGACCTACCAAGTATTAACTGGTATACTAGTTTTTCTGGTACTTCAGTGTACAGTATTTCCACAAAATTTGGCGCTGTGGTTTCTCAGAATTTTTGAAGCTCTGTTGTAGCTGTCCGCATATGTCTGTACTGATTCTGTCAGACGCAAAACCATGAGAGGCCACAAGAAGCTACCCATGTCCAAAGTCTGTTTTGGGTGGGCTATTCAATGCTTTGCTAACATTGGCCCAATGTCTGTTGGCTAAATCGGAAATCGTCATGATATCTGTTCCTCCGTATTACCTCTGTTAGCCATGCGGGCATTTTGGAAAAAGGTCGGATTTAATGAATAATCTGTCCTTCTTCAGATAAAATAACAAGTAAAAGTAATGCTAGAACCATTTTTACCAAATGCGTTCACTGATACACTGGCTAATGCTATTGACACACGCAGGGACTCATTAATTATTAGTGGTCAAGCCACAGATTAGTCCAGCTACCTGAGGTCTAATCTCAGTCAAATGAACTGCTATGTTTAAGACGCATAACTTTATTGCATTTAAAGTGCTGTAAATAAGAATTTGTTGCTAAAGCAGTGATAAATGTTTTGTGGAAAAACTTGGCAAGTCCTGAGACATGTACTTGACATGCTCAATCAGAGTTTCCTGTTTTTCATTTCTTATTTTAGCAATGAATGTCTTATTTTGCCAAAGCGAGGATTTAGGATGTTTTTAATTAATTTAAATTGCATAATTGCACATAATTCATTCCCCAACTCATAGGCAGCATTTTTTCATTTATTTATGGTTTGCTTGTGGATGAAATATACTTTGGCGAACGTCTCTCTCTCTGTGTGTGTGTGTGTGTGTGTGTGTGTGTGTGTTTAAGTTCATCTTTGTTGTGCTAGATGAAAGTATAAAGCAGTGAGTGAGTGACTGAGTGCTGGCTGGAATGCGCTTAGGCCTGGTTGTCCTCTGGAGTATAGCCTAGGGAAACACTTCTCCACGCTTTTTAGAGGTTAAACATGGCATTCTCCCCAAGACCTACCTCCACAGCCAGCTGTTGCTATCCAGAGCCTCCATTCATGGCAGAGAGAATCACTTCCTGGCATGTCATTTCGGTCAAATAAATTAATCCTGCTGAAAAAAAAACAACCTGACATTCTTAATTGTCACATCATAAACCTAATGCTTTGCTTCTGTCGGGTCAATAAATGCTGCAAATGACTTGAATCGGCACACTGGGGCTGTGCTTGAAGCTCCAGCTCAGGGTGTTCTGGTCAGAAGGACCCTGGAGGAGCAGCGGGTGGAAGGTTCCCAGTGTTCACGACGCGTAATTCAATGCAGCTGTTGGAGAGACTCTGGTCAAAAAAAAAAACAACACACAAAAAAACCTCTGGCTCAGCCCAGAGACTTTGTTAAGACAAGGAAAGAAATGGTCCTGTTACTCCAAAACTCGACTGCTCCAGCTCGACTGCTAAAAGACAAAAACAAAATGGTTGTTGTTCAGGATCAGAACTGCAACAGTATCGTGTCTTGGAGGTGATGGTGTGGGTGCAACCTGGTACTGTTTCCTAATAATTATTTTTAATGAGGTCTCGTGCAGTTTTCAAATGAGCCGCATAAATTAACTGCAGCAGTGATGTTGTCTACAGTTGATAAGTGTGTCTGTACTTTTTGTGTCTCCTTTTTTTTTATCTAAAAAGAAAGCTAATTTTCGTTGTTGTTGTTGTTGTTGTTGTTGTCATTTTTCTATCATGTACTAGTGTCTTGATTAGCTTAGTTTGACCCGTTCTACAGTATAATCCATCACTAAATGGGCCTAGCTATGTGAGATTTATTCCCTGAATAGTTGCTGTTGTGGTTCCAGACACTTCTTGAATCTCGATTTTACATGTCTGCACATGCTGATGGCATGAGGATCAGCAAATCATCTGTGCTCCTTAATGAGAATAGCCTTAACTCGAGCGAACCTCCCATGGACATAACATACTCCCATTGTATGAGGCCAAGGAACACAGCTGCTGATAACGATTTCCCAATAAACCACTGCATCCAAATTTCATACATGGTGTGGACATCACTGGCTCATAACTCTGCATCCACAGATAATCAGGAGTCCAGCACACATTTTTTAGGAACTGACTCATGTGTTAAATGAAGCCTTACACCGGGCAGACACACACACACACACACACCATGCTTGGTTTTTAGTGTTAGTTCAACATCGTCAGTTATGCTTTTGAAAGTATGTGAGAGAGGAGAGTGTGGAGTCACTGAGCCCCAACATTTAATCAGTTAATAATACACCAACTCTTGTATATCCTTTGCTTATGTATAAGGAAATGAAGAAATCCATCTCACTAATTTGCATTTGCAAACAGTGTGTCAAAAGGAAGGGTTGCAAGGATTCACACTGACACTAAATGGTTAAGCCATATACAGTTCTGTGCAAGTCTTAGGCACCCTATTGTTTTTAGTTACAACTTTTGTTATTGATTTGAAGTTCTGCATTATTGAGTCAGTACAAAACGATTTCATATTTCCAAATGTGACTTTTCCAACAAAAAATTAACTGTTACACAAAAAATTTTATATGTCATAAACGAAAGCAACACATTACATAACAGACCACTTTTCAGACATAATAAAGGCTGCTGGGTTTTGCATGCAAAAAAAAGAAGTAAATGTGACAGTTAAAGTCTCCAGAAGAGCTGTGGCAGATTCTCCAAGACGCTTAGTAACTTAAAAGCTAATTTCTGTGTAAAACTTCACAAATTGTACCTGGGAACACTGTTTAAGAAAAAGGCACTAAATATCAGCTTTCTTTAGTTTATTACTGTTTACTGCACTTTATAGTGTTTTCTTTTATGTAGAAACATCTTCATTATTTTTCGAAAGGCATCTTTGCTTTATATCAAGTCTTTGCTTGTGTCTAAGACTTCTACATCGTACTGTACAGTAATTAGCTGGTAAGTTTTACTGAGCGTCTTGGAGAATCTGCCACAACTCTTCTGGTGACTTTGACTGTCACACTTACTTCTTTTTTGCAACAAAACCCAGCAGCCTTCATTATGCTTTTTTGTCTGAAAAGTGGTCTGTTATGTAATGTGTTGCTTTCATACAAACTGACCTACAAACACATTTGTATAGCATTTAAGTTTTTGTTCGGAAATATAAAATCTTTTTGTACTGACTCAATAATGCAGAACTCTAACTATAACAGAAATTATACCTAAAAACAATAGGGTTGATGAGACTTTTGCACAGTACTGTATGCATAATGTAATGACTCATGTGCTGAGGCTCATCCTGGAATGTCTTGCTGTAATGGCTAACTTCCTGGACTTCCCTCTTCAATTCAGACATCAGATTTTTCTGCCTGGCTTAGATGTCGATTTGCGGTCATTATTTTCTTGAAAGATCTATGGCCGCCTATGACCAGTGCTTTGACTCTTGGCAGACATAGCCAGGTTGTGGGCTACATTGTCCTAGAATTTAGCAGATCTCATGCTGTAATCAATCTTCACAAGAGCATCTGAACCAGCAGGCAATAAACCCAAAGCATCAATGATCCAACACCATATTTTACACTGGGATTGGGGGATTTTCCTACTATGCAGTACTTTTTTTTGCCAGACAGGTGTGTAGGGCCAAGAATTTTTATGGCCTAATCTGACCACAGCTCATGATTTCAACAGTATTTCTCATGAAACTTGGTGTAGTTCAGGTGTTGTCTCAGAAAAATCTCCTTTTGTACTTCTATTTAATACTAGGTCTGGGGAAAAAAATGTCTACAGACAACTGTAGGTCAGTGAAAATAACAACCCTTAGCTGCTATATTCTTCCTGATGATTAGCCTCTATTGGTTTTGACAGTAAGTTAGTCACATGATGGATTTGTTTTTGGAAATGAAAGGAAACCCACTGTTCTCTGTTATAACTTTGAGGTAACTATTACAGATAGCTAGCTGATGCACTTCACCTAGCTAACGATATGAAGTTTTCATGGCCACTGTGTAAACTGGGGAAACAAACAGTAAGTAGATTTTCGATTTAGGTGTCAGTACCAGGGCGGCACGGTGGTGTAGTGGTCAGCACTGTCGCCGCACAGCAAGACAATCCGGGTTCAATTCCCGGTCCGGGCCGTTCTGTGTGGAGTTTGCATGTTCTCCCCGTGCTTGTGTGGGTTTCCTCCAAGTACTCCGGTTTCCCCCCACAGTCCAAAGACATGCATATTAGGTTGATCGGTCGCTCTAAATTTCCCGTAGGTGTGAGTGTATGTTGGCCATACGATGGACTGGTGACCTGTCCATGGTGTACTCTGGGCACTTCAACTGTTCCAGCTTTTAAAGTGTTTTATATTGATCCTGATTGTTCTTATCAGTATATTTAGCTGTTCCAAGGAACAAGGAAGTGCAAACAAAACAAAGTCAAGGGTGAACAAACGAACCATAAACACGAACTGTACGGAGGATGAGAAATTAAATATAAAGAGACTTAAGTGTGAATAAATAAGTGCACAAATAAATAGTTTAATATATAAATAAATACATTAATAAATACATTTTTGTCATGAAGTTAAGGAACCAGCCTTGTGATCGGAAGGTCACCGGTTCGATCCCCGATACCGACAAGACACGACTGAAGTGTCGTTGAGCAAGGCACCTAACCCCAAAACTGCTCCCTGGGCGCCCTGGACAAGGCTGCCCACTGCCCTGGGCTAGTGTGTGCTCACTTCACCAATGTGTGTAAATGTGTGTGTTTCACTGCACGGATGGTTTAAATGCGGAGGACAAATTCCTCTGTGTGCAAGCACAGTATTCCAATACTTCACTTTCACTACATTTAATTATTTCTGTATTTCCACATTTCCAAATTTTTTTAATTTCTGAATTTCTGCGTCCAATTGCTCATTGGATGGTGGGCAGTCCTGACAACTATGCATGACTCATTAAAACTACGCAATGGCTTCTCAGAATTATTCGCCAATGATTTTAAATCATTAGAAATCAGTAATACAGGACTACATAAAATGAATGAATGTCAGCGTCTAAGTAGAGTTTCTTGTAGCTAACTAACGCTCCGGTGTAGCAGAAAGCAGAAACCGTAGGCCATGGTAGTAGTAATAGAGCCAAAACAAGCCTATCGCTCTAACCAATCCTGCTTTAGAGTGAGTTTAGGACCGCCCACCATCCAATTAGCATATAGACGAAGAAATACAGAAATAACAGACACTGTGAAATACAGAAATAACAGACACTGTGAAATACGGAAATAAATAAATGTAGAAATACATAAATAGACCAAATAGACTTTGCTGTATGGAAATGTGGAAATAAATTCAAGACGGTTACTTTCATATGCCCTTTTACATGACAAAAAAACATACTTTTTAATTTATATATTTATATACTAAACTATTTATTTGTGCATTTATTTATTTATACTTAATATTTCTCTTCCTGCATAGAACTAGAAACAGAAGGCAAGAATTATTGAAACTAGAAGAGAAACTAGATGACAGTGGCGAGGTCATGTGACTTGAAGAGGCTGCTGAGTAATGTAGTTCTGTGCCGTTCAGTGCTACTATAACAATCCATTATGTAATTTTTGCAACAACCATCTGTCTATTTTGTGTGGCCGAAAGCTCTTGGGTATTCCCATGCTGATTGATGACTAAGGGAGGTTAAAATTGTCCAAACTCTGGGAGCAGTTTAAAAAAAACTATTGAATTTTTATTCTTTTTTTTGCAACGATAATTTGCATTTTTATTCTGCTATTATTTTTGTTACAGGAATAGTTTCTCCAGTTGTTTGAGTGGAAACTTTAAACCATTGTTCATAATATTTGCTTTCCACCATCATTTTTGCCCATTCTCTTGAGACTTTCCTGGGGTTAGCTACATACTTTGAATGAGAGCTAAATAACCTTGCCCTGTAGTTACATTTAATGAAACCTATTGCTAGATGACTGCATGGACATTGATTGTGTGTTTGTGGTTTTATATCATTTGACCGTATTATGTAACGTGACTTGAAATGGAACTGTGATCCCATTTGCTCTCTTCAAGAATGCTGTTAATCTGTGATGTATTTAACTGGGTCCATTTGACCGTGCATCCATAAGTGCACGTTATACAATTTCTCCCTGTGCTGCCGATGACATAGTGGCCAAACGTTTAGATGGTCAGCGTGTCCAGTTTGGAGAAAATCAGTCTTCTGTCAAACCATGTCAAACAGTACACATTATTGAATTTGTTTAGTTATTGTCATGGCGACTGTTGATCATCGTTTCCTCAGAAAGCTGCTTACACAATGGATGGATTCTTTCGGCTGCTCTCGTTAGTTGTCAGCACAGTGGCTCATCACTCGGCGTATTTGATCTGGCACAGGTTTTACACCATGTACCCATCCTGACTAAAATTTTTTAACTGGCATTAACAATGCCCTGGCTTGGGCTCTCCCAGTGGCTGGGATGGTGGCCAATACAGGGCCCAAATCCACAAC
>JAOVVH010000061.1:20414524-20425111 GCA_028566435.1 Scorpiodoras heckelii | reverse complement strand
GTATGTATGTATGTATGTATGTATGTATGTATGTATGTATGTATGTATGTATGTATGTATGTATGTATGTATGTATAGATAGATAGATAGATAGAAAGATAGATATATAGATAGATAGATAGATAGATAGATAGATAGATAGATAGATAGATAGATTCCAAAATCCCCCATTTCTGCCCATCTGAACCCAAACCCAACCCTGGAGTTTTAAATCTGTAACGGGGTTGGCGGAGCAGTGTGGACTGCAGGCATCAACCTAGCAAAAGTGATGCATTTTAAAACTAAAATGTATTAGTGTAGATGTGGCCTTATCTGTAAGTCGATAAATAAGTTGGATGTATAGAGCGTCATGTGGAATAAGTTTTTAATTATTCTTACAATGTTAAAATTATTATATTCATAAGGTACATTATTTACTAACATTTTGGTGTTTTACAGATCTGAACAAGAACCGACGGAAACTCTTTGAGCCGCCCAACATCCGGTCCTCATTCCTGGAGGGAGGCGCTAGCGGGCGTCTGCCACGCCAGTACCATGCCGACATTGCCAGTGTGAGCGGGCGCTGGTGAGCCCTGTCCATCCGCCCTTGTGTTACTGATGCACAGACAACCTTAACTGCACAAAGCCATTCCTGATGCCTTAATAAACAATACTGGATCAAACCCTGGGAATCAGTGCCAAAAAAAAAACACACACAAAGAATGTCTTTGGAAAGGAGGTAGAAATTGGAGGACTCGTGTAAATGTTGATTATTATGTACAATATGGTACTCTATGCAGTATGGTACTCATGTGGAAATGAAGGGAATGCTGAAGGATTCATAAAGCTCCCGCACTGCTGTTGTATAAGGAGCTATCTGTGTTCTTAGTTCAGTTTTTTTTTTATTTATATCCTTGTCTTAGACTTGTGTCATACTAATTCTTTGCACTTTAAGAGTACTAAATACTTAGCCTGTGGGCTGATTCCTCTCTAGTCTGCCTTACAAGATGTGCATAGAGCATATATATATAGCACTTACATGGTTTTGATTGAGACCCTGCAGGTCCGTTTTTTCAGCTTTTTAACCGCGATACATTAGAACTCCGATTGTTTACTCATCAGTTTCATTCTTACAACATATGAATGATAGTTTAAAGAGCAGTGAGACTAGGACTGCAACCAAAAAACATCTCAGACATTTACACTGAAGTACCAGAAAAACTGGCATAGCAGTTAATAGTAGGTCCCCCACGGGATCTTGGAGGGAACGTTGCACAGTCCTCACAATGATGTTTGTTGAGGCCCAGCATTGACTTCCGATGCAGGTCACGTTCACCCTTCTTTTCTTTTTACAGCCACGCTGCCGAGGTTTTCCCAGAATTCTTGTAGTCACGGTACACCCTTAAAATGCTCATATGTGAAAATCCAATCTTTGCTTCTACCTCTGAAGTGCTATGACCCATCTCACGAGCTCCAACTATTAAACCGCGTTGAAAATCGCAAAATCGCGATAACTTGCCATTTTCATTGCGGAAACAGCTCTAGAAGCTTCCATAGATGTCTATCACTTTATATACGGATGCAACCAGTGACGTGCATACAATGTAGGTGGCGTAGCTATGTCTTTTGTGTAGGCTCCAGTATCAGTTTTTCTGGTACTTCAGTGTATACTCTGTAAGCCTCCATTTAAGAGCTTACGACATGCAGACAAAGTATTTAGCTGTACCATGGCAGTGTCTTTATTTTGGTTCATTGCATCATTCTTATGATGCCATGTTCCAGTGACAGCAATGCATCTAACAAGAATTTAGCAACTGTAAAAAAAAAATCCCACAAGTTGGTTTAGAGCAGGAAAAAAAAGTACAAGTATAGGCATTGCTGGAGTTGCCTGATAATGATGATTTCATACTTTTTTCAGAAAAAGCATCAGTCAGACCAAACATGAGTAAAATTCTGCATGGAAACATGAATTCACTGAAGTGCAAAAGACAAGAAAGGACATGCATTTGCTTCTGATAGTGGTTACTCATTTCATGCTTACTTTATCTTGGTGAACTTTGACCTGTGAATTCACAAGCCTGTAATTTGTCAGCCAGTAGCCAATTTGTGTGTGGTAACTTTGTTTTAAAAAATGGAGGAGCTGCTTATTATTAAGTATCTGTCACCACAGGCATTTTTCCCCCATTCTTTGTCTATGGATTCTTGGCGCACATCTGAAAGAAAATACCCGCCTCACTCATCCACTAACATCCTCTAAGCTCTTTGTGGTCAATTATTTTTGTTTGTTTTCTCTCAATCTCCTCGAATTTGCTAGTTAGCAATGTTGCCACGTCTACTTCCCTCACACACCTCTACCAAAGGCATTTCCTCACCCTCTTCCTCAGTGTGAACATTTGATCAAAACATTCATGAGCATCACTAATGCAACACTTAGTTCGTGAGGTCCAGCTGTTTTAACTACCTCTTCGTCCACCTTTCACCACTTTCTTTAAAACTTTAAAAGATTTTCTGCAGTTTCTAAAGTTGTGTGTTTTATCAGATTCATGAAAAGTTAGGTTCCTTATGTGACGTTGCAGAAGCAAGGGTACGAGTTTCGGTCTGGTCGGCATATATGCATGTAAAGCTGTGAATGTTGTCAGTCGTTCTCTCAAAGTTGAATCCATCAAGTGCCTCTTTCGAAGCTTTTCAGAAACATCTGTAGTATTTCATCCCAGTCTGGCGGTTCGACCCGGATCTAGCTAAACCACTCATGGAATAATCTCTCCGAGCATTGCTTAATCTTTACATGTATAGTATTATTGTATTTGCATTTAACTGTTGTGTAGGATCTTACATGTGATTAGAGATACTGTTGAAATACATATTGTGCATATTGCAGTTTTATAGTCTTTTATACTTTTGCTTACTCGTGTGTCGTTGGTCATTTCCAGACAGCAGCCGATGATCAGTTATCAGTTGGGTATGTAGCGTTTGACTTAGGTTTTATACCAAGTATGGTATGTACAAGTGGAAGAAAAAGCTTCCTGTCAGTATTAACTACAAAATCAAATCAACCGACTATGCAAAGAAATCGCTTTGCCATATAATGTACGTTTTCTACTTAAAGCACTGCAGTCTTGTTCCAATCAAGTTCACAGGCTGCCTGATTTGAGTATATCGCTGCCTTGAAGTACCTGATTAGTGCTTTGTATGCATCAAATGCTATTTTTTTATTTGTGTGTCTTGTGAGCGACCAAACTGTAATTGATTTGTAGATTTATTTTTCCTTCACTCCCTAAGAGGAGAAAATAAGGCAACAGAAAAAATTTTTTGTCTTAATATTTTGACATGGCCTTGTGACCAGGGCCAGCACTTTTTTCCTTTTTTCTTTCTTTCTTTCTTTCTTTCTTTCTTTCTTTCTTTCTTTCTTTCTTTCTTTCTTTCTTTCTTTCTTTTCTTGAGTCACAACCAAATAAACAAATGCTCCGTGATGATCATGTACGGTGGCGTACGGGATAACGGTATTGGAGCATTCGTATTGCTGATAAGGGAATAAACTAATGAAAGCACTAATTTGTATTGCTCTGCCAAATGTTTTATAATCCCTGCAATACAAATCTGTTAGTTAGGATACGATTCAGTTGGCCAGTGCCTTGCAAATGACTCTTTTGGAATCTGTGGGTTTGACACAGATAAATTACTCCTCGTACTGTTACGATATAAGGTTGTATTAATGCGTTATGGTACGGTTGAATGTTCTTTACATGTTGGAGGCCTTGTTACAGAAGAATAAAATGTACGCAAACTTTTCACTATGTTGCATTTTTCATTGTGTGTCCTCTCATTCTCTTTGAAATGGTTTGTGTTGCAAACTGAGCCAAGACTCACTCCAGCATTAAATCCTGGTAGTTCCGTTTAATAACAAAATCTTTTTAAAATGCAATGAAGAAAAGTGCAATTTGCCAGGTCCTCAGTGATCCATCTCTATGGAATCCTCCAGTGAACTCGTCAACCCCTAGTATGGCTATCCGCCGGCTCGGCTTCATCCATCCAGTTGCTCTTGCTAGGCACGTGGAACCAGTGACACATGCCGCTCTGCTAACTGGAGAACTACCCTTGTGTTTTAATAAGCCGTGAATGGGCCAACACCCATGCTGACTCATTATAATGACCCAAATCTGCCCATGACTTCAGCAGCACACACATTCCTCTAGATGGACCTCATGAGAGCTAATATTCTTTTTATGAGCCACTGTCTGAACAAACTATTAACCAAAACTTGACAAATTACAGCGAACTCTATTATAGCACAGTATAAAGGAGCTTGCAATATTTCATCTGAAAATAACTTTTCTCTATTTTGTTCCGCTTGTACTGTAAATTCAGACTGCCACGCCGAAGCCATTTCAGAATAAGGACGGGTGACTCGGCCTACAGTGAAGGCATCAAAAAAATGCTACAGTTCGCTTTTTTTTAGACTTGTTTTATTTTCCTCTGGTGAGGTTTCATCTTTGCTCTTAAATTCCAGCCACATTGTTTAGATCATGAATCCACGAAGGACAGGACAGAGGCACTGCACCACATTAGAAAGCAATCCAACATTCAGCGAATGCAGCAAATAGGAAACTAACCATCAGTGCCAATTAGGAAGTATTTTTTTTAATGAAGTGGGCACAGAAAATGACAAAAAAAACAAGATTTTTTTTCTTACTGCCATTTTGTGTCGTTTTCTTACAAATCTGTTTCGCATTAAGGTATTAGAGTTACCAGAGGATTTCTTAATATCTTTCCAGTATGCACTCTGACCGCATGCTGTTTTTCATTGCAGAAACGGAGAATAAATTATCTTTGCGCTTGGAAAAAAGGTCATCTGTCATCAAGTATCCAAGCACACAGAGCTTGTTTCAGAGCTAACGTTAAGACCTGGTGGTGTTGACAAGTCAATCAACACTAATCGTCTCGAATTAGACGACGGAACTGAAAGACTGGGTGTCCGAGACTTTCTGCAGATTGTCTGCTTCTCTCTGCATGCCTGGCTTGAATAGCATTTTGCTGACAAACACACAGTCTTATGATTACTCAGTGAGGTCCTCAGCGTTCATGGCCAGAGAACAGCTCAGCTTCCTCCTTATTTCCAAGCTGTAGGTGTTCTTAGGCCTACATGAGACAATTAGGATAAGACTTTTGTGATAAGAACATTATGATAAGAAGATCGCATGTTACAAAAATTAAGCAGATAAATTAATTAATTAACAAAAAAACTCTAATCACATTTGAGTTTCACTGTGTTTTATTTCGTTTTCACTAGAGGGCGATAAAACCAAATGTGCCCTGGCCATTTTTTTTTTTTTATTATTTAACTGTGTTTAAATTATTCATCAGTACAATTTATTAATAGAACCAGCTCCTTGATAGTGCAGAAATGACTGTAGGGGGCATGTACTGTTTCATTATTGATCATCTTCCCTAGAGTTCCTTCACAATACTAACCTTGAAAAGCTTCTCATTGACTTTAGCAGGATCGGTTTATAATAGAGCGAGATGACGTACAAACCAAATCTGAACATTGTCCAGCTTTTACATAAAGGTGTATTTTACCTCAGTGGTGGGTTAAACTGCCCCTCGCATTTTTTTTGTTCTATATAGTTGACTGATTACACTGATCAGCCATAACATTAAAACCACCTGCCTAATATTGTGTACTGTAGGTCCCCTTGTTCCACAAAACAGCTCTGACCCATCAAGGCACGGACTCCACAAAACCTTTGAAGGTGTGCTGTTGTATCTGGCACCAAGATGTTTGATTGGATTGAGATCTTTGGAATTTGTAAGCCAAGTTAACACCTTGAAACCCTTGTCATGCTTCTCAATTCATTCCTGAACAGTGTTTGCAGTGTTATCCTGCTGAAAGAGGCCATTCCCATTAGGGAATACCGTTGCCATGAAGGGGTGTACTTGGTCTGAAACAATGTTTAGGTAGGTGGTACGTGTCAAGGTAACATCCACATGAATGGCAGGACCAACGTTTTCCCAGCAGAACGTTGCCCAGAGGACACACTGCCTCCAGCAGCTTGTCGTCTTCCTATAGTGAATCCTGGGGGCATCTCTTCCCGACGTAATCGACTTACAAGCACCCGACCATCCACATGATGTAAAAGAAAACATGATTCATCAGACGAGGACACCTTCATCCATTGCTCCATGGTCTAGTTCTGATGCTCACATCCTTATTGTAGATGTTTTCAGTGGTGTACAGGGTTCACCATGGGCACTCTGAGTGGTCTGAAGCTACACAGCCCCATATGCAGCAAGCTGTGATACACTGTGTGTTCTGACACCTTTCTGTCATAACCAGCATTACATTTTTCAGCATTGTTTGCTACAGTAGCTCTTCTGTGGGATCAGACCAGACAGACTAGCCTTCAATCCCCATGCACATCAGTGAGCCTTGACAATGTCGCTGGTCCACCTGTTGTCCTTTCTTGGACCAATTGTGGTATGTACTAACCACTGCATACTGGGAACACCCCAAAAGACCTGCAGTTTTGGAGCTGCTCTGACCCAGCTGTATAGCCATCACAACTGGCCCTTGTCCGAGTTGCTCAGATCCTTATACTTGCAAATTTTTCAGGCTTTCAACACATCAACTTCATGTGCTCACTGTTATTCACTGCCTAATGTATCCCACCCCTTGACAGATGTCACTGTAGTGAGATAATCAGTGTTATTCACGTCACCTGTCAGTGGTTTTAATGTTACGGCTGATCAGTGTATAAACTAAATCAATCTTTGAGCCTTGAAACGCTGTCAATCATTTTGAATTATTACAATGTTATAATATCAAAATTATTATTTATTTAAATGGATCATAATTATAATTATATAGGTATTTTATGGTAAATAAAAAAAAATTATATTTTGACTCAAACTCCTAGTTAGTCTACATTTAGTGCAAAACAATAGATCTGATGCTCAGAACATGGTAACTACAGTAATGATGACAATAAGGAATGATGTGTTTTACCCGAAGGCACCAGGGGGCCATTTTACCCCACTGTGGCTTTGGCTTCAGAAAAACATGTTGTCATTCTTTAAATATAATTACAGTATGTTTCCTGTTAATAAGATAAACTCACTGTCCACTAGCCTAACTATTCACATATCATAGATACCTACGATGTCTGTTCGTCTTAAAATACTTCAACAGCGTAAGCTTCTCTGTGGATATGTGTATTTCACTGTTGCAAATGTCATCCATAGCAACAATAAAACTATATCTTGACTCAATCTAGTGGTTATTTTTAGAAAATCAGATGGGGGCATTTTCCCCTGGGGGGCATTTTCCACCAATCTACCCAATCACCTAAGCAAAAATACACTCTGAACGACTTGTCAATAATCTTTAATATTAACCCGATCTTTAATGGCATCCAAGGTTTATTCGGTAATGAAAGGAGTTTTTAACATACTTTCGTTGTCCTGCAATAAGACAGTGATGCAGCAGCACTTTAGTGTATCTAGCTCTCTCACCTGTCCATCTGTATACGCTGCTTGAACTGAACAGGCTCCAAAGATTAATGATTAGGTAGATTTCACACTAGTCAATAAGGGATTTAATGTACATTATTTAGACTGGGAGAGGTATCTGGGACCACAAAGGGAGAAAACCCATGCAGAACCTGTAAACTCCACACAGAAAAGGCCCAGGTTGCCCTACCCAGGAGTCAAACCCGAGCTGTGAGGCAGCAGCGCTACTCCTTGTGCCACTGTGCTGCCCTTCAAATAGGTAAACAATCTATATAGCCATCAATGCATAACCTTTATGGGAAGGTAAGGGTTAAATCTCACTAAGTGCATTTTTTTCATTAAATTTATGTAGACTAAAAATAAACAGCAGGGATGGTGGGAAAATAAGGAGTGTTGTTATAGCAAAGAGGCACACAGATTATACTAAACGCAGTCCAGAGCCGCTTCAATCATTAGTCATGCATCGGCTTGAACCGTCTTCACAGCAAAAATCCCCTGAGTTCAATTAACACCTACAGTGATGAATTTAATCTCAGTGCTGTGTGCCGCTGAATATGGATGAAGCACTGTTACAGCGTTTACTGCTATAAGTGAAAAAAAGGAGGAAATCATGTTTAAATATTCTTGACTGTGACACAGGAGCACTGCAGATGTTCTGACAGATAAAACTGGTATCTGCTTACAAATGAACTGATTAGGCGTATGTCTGTTTCGCTACGCGACAACCTGATCACAGTGCAAGGTAATAGCTAGCAAGATTTTACACAGACTCCCTGTTTCTACTGCTGTGTGTTGAAGGTCTTGTAAAAGGACATGATCCTTGCTTCAGGAGATACTGTAGCTTAGGCCAGATTCAGATAAAAAACATGTCCATGTTGTTTTGGTGAAATGTTATGTTCAATAGCCAGTATTTTTCTGTTTATGAATATTGCTTTAGAGTCAATACAAAAAACGATATTAGGTTTCCTTAAAACGTCTTTTAAATAAAAAGACAATGAAGGCTGCTGGGTTTCGCATGCAGAAAAAAAGAAGCAAGTGCGACAGTCAAAGTCTCCAGAATAGCTGTGGCAGATTCTCCAAGATGCTCAGTTTAATTCAGGTTAATGCAGAATTCATAAAAATAAACGTCTATAACAATATTTGTCCATGAAAAAAATGGGGTTGTTCGTCAAGTTTCAGTTCATGCACCCACTTGCACATCCTGCACTTTGACAGAGAGAGAATAGATTAGCTATTGCTTAGCTAGCAGATTGTTTACTGATAGATTAGCTATCTAAGTTAGCGTAAAGATTGCACTTACTGAAAGCATACCCATTATTCAGTGGATAAGATGACACTTTACTGATCCCAAAGGGAAATTAGAGACAACTTCACTTGGATGCTAGAGATTCAAAGCTCTGTACTCTGATGAAATCAAAAACATGACCCTGATACTTTTAGTGCTTGTACTTTTCAACACATTCAGTAGTACTGTTTGAGTCATTGACTCGTAATCACTCGTAATTTGGTCTGGTTCATCTTAACGTCATCTCAGGACGTTTTTATTTTGTTCTTGCTACTTCCACTTTCACCTTGCTCATTAGGGATCTAAATCTATATCCAGATTTCTTTGTGACACATGCCATAAATGTAAATGTAAATCTAAATGTGTCAATGACAATGTTAATTGTTAAAAGCGCCATAGAAACAAAACTGAATTGTACTGACCCTTATCCTTTACTGGTTTAAAAGAATCTGGTTTGTTTTCTTTTTTTCAGCATACAGGGTCAGGGATGTTACGGGGCCCCTGGAGCAGATAGGGTTAAGGGCCTTGCTCACAGGCTGAACAGTGGCAGCTTGGTGGTTTGAAGGGCGTTCATTATGGTCAGGATGCAATCAGGGTCGTCTGCAGGTCTAGTTTTTACAGCATCACTAAAAAAGGAGAGCCATAAGGTAACACAGGCATGAGTTCACCCTGGGATATCAGCGTCCTGTCGCTCTGTCAGCAAACCTGAATGCCTGACAAATTGGTTTTTAACCTTGATTGACATTGTCTCAGCTTTACTGCTTTTGCATTACACACTTACACATCACGGAATACTCTGACCATTTCATCATTTGTTAAGCACATTAGCTTCATAGTCTTTAACGTCCAATTCTTGGACACCAAATTCGACTTGGCTGATTATCATTGGAAAAGTTGTGTAAATGTGAATTTTCCCACAATCACCTTCTGAAGAGCTTGACTAAGCTGGGCCTTTGGGAGCAGATAATCTGATCCGTTGAAGAATATGTGATCAAAGCAACACCACAGGAAACTCAGACAGTAGGAAATTCTTCTCTCTTGATTACATAACCGACTCTGAACTTCATCTAGCAGGTCAATACAGCAGACGACCGAGGCCTGAGTTTGGACATGATTACTGTTTAACTGAAGCTTGTTATAATGTTCCAGATGCTTCATGCGAGGATATTAGAGTCTGAGGATTACAGTATAAGAGTAGTGTACAATGAATCAGTGCACCCTGTTTTAGCTGTGCACAGCTATTGCCATTTACTTTGAAAGGAGTCTACATGCCTATCTATCATCTCAACAACCTAATTTTATTTTTATTTATAACGCTGTCACTCTCTGTCTCAGTGACACATCAGTGCTGTTCTAACACCAGCTACTGTGACCTGCCTCGTGGCACGTAAACAAACATGGAACGTAACACAGCTATAATGCTATTTGGGTATAATGAGTCAAGTCAAATAAAGCTCACAGATCACATTACAACATGTAAAAACATTTAAAAAGTGGTAACATTTTTATTTGACGGGTGCATACCTTGGACCTTAATAAAGCCTTAATGAGGATTGCATAATTGTTTTATAAAGCAATGCTGAAAAACTTTTTACTGAAAGATTTTTATGAAGTATTAATGTTTTCACAAGAAAGAATGCAGAGGTCTTATTTAACATAATGAACTATTATCCCTATCTCACAATTAACAGCACATTCATTTAGCCTAGAGACATCTTTGCAAAAACATTCATTGTCCAATTGATCAGTTCCACTTACCATATAGCTGCACTTTGTAGTTCTACAATTACAGACTGTAGTCCATCTGTTTCTCTACA
>JAOVVH010000061.1:20386879-20403810 GCA_028566435.1 Scorpiodoras heckelii | reverse complement strand
GATAGATAGATAGATAGATAGATAGATAGATAGATAGATAGATAGATAGATAGATAGATAGATAGATAGATAAACACTTTATTGATGTTGACGTACATTGCAAAAGAAACAAATAACAAGATCTTATTCCTGTTCCTTAAAGTTTTATCAAGATTTTATCAACTTGCCGTCACATTCTCTCGCATTTTCTCCATTTTCTCCATATTTGTGCCCAAATAAATGTTGCAAAATAAATCAGAAACACGTGAAAGGTTTTGTATCTATTGTGTGTCTATATCATTGATGCCAAGGTAAATCAGACAAAGTGTTATCAAGGTGATGGGATTATAATATCAATTATTATATATATCCTTTACAGCTGTGTTTCCATAAACGGCAAATGCATGACTCTGGGTCCATAGTTGGTCCATTCATTAGTAATGAACAGAACATGTGAGTGAGCAGTGCTGGTATGAGCCATATACAGGAGTGTCCTAGATGGTGTACCAGTACACAGCCCATCCTCACCACAAAGCCGTCCTGACGCCTTGCTGACGTCATGAATGCAATAAGCCGGGTAGGGGACAGAGGAGAAAGGCAAGGCTCAGTGCAGCTGATCTGCTCTTGGGATATCATCAGTGAGAAGAAATGGAGGTGCCACGCGTGGCGCGCAGTGCGAGCAGCCCCACGAGCCCGTGCGAGGACGTGGTGAAGAATCTGAGCTTGGACGCGATCCAGCTTTGTGACCGAGAAGGTAGTGCTGTGCATTGTCCAGCTATGTCATCTTTCTCTCATATGGTGTGTGTGTGTGTGTGTGTGTGTGTGTGTGTGTGTGTGTGAGTGCGCGCGCGCGCGTATGCATGGAAAGGTTTCGCTTTCCTCCTGTTGCAATCAAAGGTTGCCTTTATCCTTGTTTTCAGACACATGGCAGAATAAAATATTAATCAGGCTATTTCTTGTCTTATTATTTGACTGTTATCCAAAGCAGTACTGTGATCCGTGTAATAGACTGGAATAGTCTGATCTTATTGAGAAGCGACCTTTGGCGTTTATTTCAACTTCTTAAAGACGTCCACGTGTCCTAAAATTAACGCACACATCAAAAAAAAAAAGAAGAAGAAGCGGTGTTGGTTTGGATTTGCGCGTGATGTTCAGCACCATGGACACGTACCTCATGGAGAAGAGAAGACAAGACTGCTGGGGGGGTGGGAGGTTTAAGGGGCTTGGAAAAGACACCCTCCTTTCTCTTACAAAGAACAAATCCTGTGTCAGATTTGACTAATCTCCATGCACACATATGATCTAGTATCCAAGCACAGCTCATGCACACTGCATACTGTAGGTCAGATCCATCATGCACATTGTGCTGATTCATCTCCTCCAAAGTACAGTGTGCATTCGCATTGCACCTCTCCATGAAGCAAGGTGACTTAGGAGCATGCAGACCATTTCTATTGGAAGAAAAAAAAAAACAACCCCTAATGGTTTACAAGCCCATAGTGTTTGGACCAAAGCATTAGAATAAGCTCTGCATGCCCTGAGAAATGAAGCAACTCTTACACTGTGAAATGATCACCTACAGTCCTGAAGTACGACTTACTGAATACCCAGGCATACACTATGATTCTGATAATCACTGATTTTTCATAAAGTATCCAATATCCATTATTCTTTCCTCCCTTTAAACATACATTAAGGGCTGTTGTGATTCGTGGCTTTACTGATGTGCTCATCTACGTGATCTTCGGCGACGTCCGTCATGCATACGTATTATTAACTAATGATGAATGTGTCTACTCCTATCTTCTCAGCAGCTGGGACACCGTGTCATTCACCATGTGAATGTCCATGCATGTGAATGTTTCTTCTCCGGACTGGAATGAAGGCACATGCTTATGTGCAATATAAGGTGTACAGAATGAACACGGCGCAGTACATAGCTTGGATTTGGAGAACATGGTTAATGTGTGTGTGCTCTAGTGAATTTCTTAGGAGGGCTACTTTATATTCCACACCAGCACTAGCACTCAGTTTGAGAAACCAGGAGCCCCTTTGGCTTTGCTGTGTGTATGTGTGTGTGAGAGATAGATAGATAGAGAGAGAGAGAAAGAGAGAGAGAGAGAGAGAGAGAGAGAGAGAGAGAGAGAGAGAGAGAGAGAGAGAGATTGTGTGTTCTTACTCTGATGGTTTGTGTTGTACAAAAAAAAAAGAAATCGGAGAGTGTTTTTTTTTCATTGTATGTCAGCTGTTCTACATCTCCATTACTTTCTTGTCTCTAACGTGTCAAGTTAAAATCAGTTCTGCATGTTCCATCCAAACTTGCCTGCTCTAATACAGATTATGACGCTACATAGGTTCCTCTGATGCCATTATTTGTTTTTATACTGGGGTTGGGACACTAATATGTGCCCATATGTGGCTAACAGACCAGCATGCAGATGCTGGTGGCTTTCTCATTTTGCACACATGACATCCAGGTCTGATGTGTCACAACATGGGTCATGATGCAGATATAATCAATACAGCTGAGTCATGCTGGAACATTCTGTTCAGTTCTAACTCATCCCTGTACTTCCTACCTCCCGATTCTCCTCACCAGTGACGTGCTGCTTTGTATCAGCCACCTATTTTGGTTTCCATCCAGACTCATTAAGGTGTAAAAAAAAAAAAAAAAAAAAGGGAAGTCTATGTATAATGCAGTGAGGGGATATGTAACCCTTGGGAAAAACCCTAGAAACCCCAGCTGGGGCTCTCCTTTTGAGGAAGACTGATGGTGCAAGATATCACACGTGTGCTTCTATATGGTCCAGCTGTGTGGGTGAGCACTGGGGCTTGGGGAGTCTTTGCCATCTGCCAAGCCTGCCCACCCACCTACCAAATGAATAGAGCAATTTAGCACAGGCCATCAATTTGCTAATTGTGTCCGCAGAGCGTGTGGCTTTGAGAAAAGACAAACATGGGTAGAAAAAGAGAGTTGATTCATCATTATTAGCCCATTCATAGTGCTTAGTGCGGGTTGCTTAGATGTATCTAGGCCAACATGTTACTGTGTTTAATTGGGCAGAGGCAGAAACCAATAACAGAGACGCCACTTAAGCGAGTGGACATGGTAGTGCTATGGCTTATTAATTTAAATAATAAGTTCTCACTTTCTGCAGCTCGTTTCTTTTGCAGTAAAACATTTTACTGTGAGCAAAATCTTCAACTACAGTACATAGATGGCCTGCGAAACCAGACAGAGAGTCCGTGCTGATCTTCCCCGGTGTTGAATTAACTCCTGAAGTCTTCTTTTGCATCCAAGGTATTAATTCAAGACTAGTGATTGTCCCGGTTATGTTTTGTGTCTCCATGTGCAAGCACATCGAATCTGGTCCCATTTCTCTTTTCAAAACACAGTGCAAGTATCAATGACAGCTATATTTCACACACAGTATGAAGTAATCGCATTGAGTCTGGCTGAATGCAGAGTGCTGCACAGTCACATCGCACATTTGCTGCTCTGTTAATGGCATACATCTGACTCCAATACACACAGTCTGCTGCTTTGCCAGTGGAACAGACTGATAAATGCTCCAAATATATGTTTCTGACAATCTATCTAAATCATTCTGGTTGTGTTTATACATAGATCTTCCAAACCTTTAAAAAAAACCTATTTAACTATTATTCATAAGCAAGATTAGAATACAGTATGAGCATAAGATTTTTCCAAAGGTTTAGCAAATTGGTCAACATACTTAAAGCTATAAAACCAGCTAGCAGCTTGCAGACTGTTCACAGTGTCCTGAATACGTATTCAACTTGCTAGTAAGTACAGTATACCGGATATTCTATAAAAAAATAGCATTTTTATTTGCTTAACCCTGAGCAATGGCATGTAATTATAGCCAATGGTCCCTGAAATGTGGCTCAAATTCCTGAATGCTACACACAAACCGAACCCTCAAAGAGGCTGTTACGAGATGGAAGAGTGACATTTGTGTATATTTGTGTATAACCGTTAGCCGTTTCTGGCTTTGCTAAAATAATGGGCATGACCAAGAGGGCCAGCATCCTGGTGCAAAACTATTGTATATGGTATTTTCCTCTTTTTTGGTCACACAGTGCTCTGGATGAGTTCAGCTTGTGTAAAAGTGCTTCAGATCATCTTTAAATAGAACATTTTGTATATATATTTAGTGATCTTAGTTGTAGTACTGTCCAAATAAAGTCGATGTGAGCTCACTTGCTAGGAATTTCAGACACTCACGATGTAGTATATTGTTAAATATACTATAAAAACTGTTAACTATCTCTTGAAAATATATCTCTGCTTATGGCATGTGAGGTGAAACGGTTCTAGGCTTTTTGTACTATCCCATCGGGTTTTTGTAGACACCCCTGCCGTGCCATCCATATGCTCCTGTACACTTAATGTTCGCTCAAGGCGTGGAATTTGGACTCTCCTCAGCACCTCTTGGCAGGACCGCACAGTCAGACAGGCCGGACCGTGGGTGACTGCCAACGTTCACTTTCACTAGAAATGTAGCCCTGTTTCCTATCATAGCCACTCAAGTCATGGTTTCACACTTTCTTCTTATTTAACAGTACACAGGAAAGGCTTGTAAGAGAGCAGCTGCATTTCCATCTAACAATAAATTAACACCTCTCTATTTATAAAGGCAATTATTTGTGTTCCTTGAATAAGTTTTCGGCATGTCCTGTGATGCTACTGTAAATATCAGTGTCAATGTGATGGCACTGTGAGATGCGATCATTACAGGATTAAAGCAAAAAACATCTCCTTTAGGACTGATATTACTATCATTATCCAGAATGTGCCAAATGTATTTGTTTTTTTATTATAAATGCAGTCCCATTTCTTACTTACTGTGGATGCTCAGTAATTTCATCACCTCACGTTAGTATAAATATCATACAATTGCTAAGCAGGTACATCTGCCTGAATTCTTTTATTTATTACAAATAAAAGCAAACAACTCAGGACAGTGGCAGCCCAGTAAGGTAGGACTCCGGTTTGTCAATCTGAAGGTCAGGGGTTTGAGCCCCAACATCAGGGCTTCTGCTGTTGGGCCTCTGAGCAAGGACCCCAACCCACTGCTCAACCCAGCCACCCATGCACATAGTGCCAGTCCCAAGCCCAGCTAATGGGAGGAATGTGTCAGTAAGGGCACATGTGCCAGATTAAGAGACAGTGACCGCAAGAAAGGGAACAAGCCATTACAGGGAAAAAGACAAAGAACTCAGTCATGGCTAGTGAATGAAAGCAAATCAGAAAGCTGTCATGTCATCACACACAGAACATCATTTAATGTACAGAATCCATAAAATATCTGGCAAAAGTAAAAAAAAAAATACCCCAACTGCCAAATTGCCTCGCATAGAAAAGAGGAATTGGTCAATATAAATGCTTTCCTTGAGTGTTTACACATGAGTGAATATGTCTTTTAATATGCTCTATGAGGAAAAATGAAAATATCATGTGAAATCTGTTCACAGTTTTTAATGACGTGCTACTTTAATGGACTATTGCAGCTGTGTCTCTTGATAATGTCTGCATCCTAAAGCAACATTGGTTTATATATGTGCCTCTGTTTGTTAGTTTACTGCTAATGGCCATAAAAATACTATGAATACTGTATACATCACTCTAATATTATACCTTATTTTTCTCACAAAAATAGATCCCGTAGTGTGTTTGGAAAAAGCTGCAAAAATGCATCTGAAAATGTGACTGCACCTCTGCAGGCCAGGCCAGTGGTGCTGGACTTAATGCTATAAAGCACAGAGGCATGTCTCAGCTGTTTCCTAAGATGAGCGTTCGCTCTCTGGGGCAAACTAAAGCAACGCTTAACCATAATGAAATTCAAGCCTATCTGGAGCTGTCATTAAGATGGGTGCATTTTAATTACATCTGCTAAAAATCTCTTGACTCAGTGTGAACAAGCTGTTTGCTTCTTTTTAAATTGAAGCGCTGCCGGTGTCATAATTTCTGCTTCTGTAGCAGGATTGTTGTCCATGGTGCAATTCTGATCATGACAGACGGTGGAAATCCCAGTCAACCAAACTTTGAACATCCTGAAGAGCGATATTAAATCTATTATTACTAGCTTAAATGGTATGGCACAGCCATGACTCTGCCCAGAGGAGGGTATCATCCAAACGTCAGTGAAATGATAAGAAGGAGTTTAGTAAGAGAAGCAACCAAGAGGGTAAGGGTAACTCTGAAGGAGCTGCAAAGATCTACTCAGATGAGAGAAGTGGTTTAACTATAGCCCATACACTCAGAAGAGTGTATGCCTGGGATTATGGAGGAGTGCTGAGAAGAAAATCATTACCCATGTGGAGTTCATCAAGAGGAATATCGGAAAATGAAAACATTGTTGGAGAAAGTTTTCTGATCTGATGAGACCAAACTGGAGCTTTTTGTCAGCGGGACAAAGTACTAAATTTGCTGGAAACCCTACATTATTCATGACCCTGAGCACACCATACCTGCAGTGAAGCACGGTGGTGGTAGAATCAAGCTGTCGGGATGCCATCAGCAGGCACTGGGAAACTGGTCAGAGTTGAGGTCAAGATGGATGGAGCTAAATATAGGTAAATATGCCACAATATGCTTACATTTATGGCATTTCACAGACACCCTTACCCAGAACGACTTACATTTATCTCATTTATACAACTGAGCAGTTGAGGGTTAAGAGCCTTGCTCAAGGTCCCAACAGTGGCTGCTTCCAATGTCTTAACCACTGAACTACCACACTCCTGGAATTTTACCCAAACTTAGCCTAAAGTGGTGAATACTTCTGCAACCAACAAATGTCTGCTTTTTTGTTTAATTAACTTTTTTTGTCACAATAAGCAAAAATGCACCTTCAAATGTTGCATGTTATGTAAATCAAATGGTAAAAATGCCGTTTAAGTCTATTTCACTTCCATGTTGTAACACGACACAATATGGGACATGTTAAAGGGAGTGAACATTATGTAGCCCTTATTATGTAAAATTATATATTATATATTATATATTTGTGTAAAAATATTAACTTCCCAGCTTGTATTTGTTGATGTGTTACACTGTCTGTCCTTGTGCATTATGTGGTCAGGTTGTTGAATCTTGATGAATCATGAAGCCATGAATCATCCTCCATGGTAAATACCAACCCAATTATTCCCCTCTTACGGGTTAACATTTGCTCCTGCACCTCTACCAAAAAGTCAGATTGTCTCCACCATCCTTCCAGAATGAAACAATGAAGCATAGGTTATTCATAGGGCAGCTGATGAAAATTTCAAGCAGTACTGCAGGCACAAGAATGGTCGTACAAAGCCCAAACTCGGCTCTATTCCATCTTCAGTAAAGGCCGCAATGGAGAGACTTGCAGGTGTACAGGAGCACCTGCATAGTTTATGAGCCTGAGAGGAGACAAGGCGAGATCATATTGTCATCTCACTGTGACAGCACCAGCTCTGTTATTCCCATTCATGTCCAAGTGATGCTACGTAATGACTGGTTTAGCTAGTACAGCTTATAATAGGACTAAATTACACAGGAGGCTTTTTACATGGGAGTAATTTTAGGCCCCTTCGCTGTCTGGAACAACGTTCAAGTAAGCCGTTGCATTGTTCTCCTTCTATATCGTACTGTATTACTGGTGCTTTTCTACTCTTCCCTTCATATACAGGAACGTTAATGTTAATAGGCAGTAAGGCTCACACACAGGGTCCTGAACTGACTTTGTACCATATGACACCCCCCCTCAGTGTCATGTTTTGTGTTAATTACTACCCTGGATGAATAGAACAAAAGCACGGTCTTTTCCCCACGCTGTTCAGTTTGGTGGTGAGGAGGGTGACACAGTTCAGTAGAGGGAAGGTCCTCGTGCTGAATAGGGCCCTTGTAGGGCTTAGTAAAGTGAAGATCGAGAGAGCAGGGAGAATGAAGACATGCTTTGTTAGTGGTCTTGCGTTCTTGGTCTGTTTATTGTGATCTGGTCACATGAGTGTCCCCAGACTTATATACAGAATCCATACAGTGTGGATGGAAATTCCTCCATCAGCTTTATCTTGAAATTTGGCACAGGAACAGATCTTAGCTGTAATAACATGCATAATGACCATAAAGACTGTGAATAAGATAGAAAATTTTTGTCTTTTTAGTGCAATTAGATAAATAATTAGTGAAAGTAGTTAAATCCCCTTGGAGAATAAAATATGACGCAACCTTTTGAAAAAGTGGCCGAATGAGTAGAAAGCGAACAGAGGGGCAGGGGTGAGAACATTCGGACGTCTCTTCCTAATGGAAACACGTCTCACCTTCTGCAGCCAGGAGCTTATGGTGCTAAAAAAAGTCATCTCATTCCACCTCCCTCTTTGTTTCACTCATTCTCATTTCTGACTGGTTGTAATCATGAGAGCCAGCGAGCCTTGGATGATGACATAATCTGTGCTCCTCCCTAGGCTCCCATGGCAGGCCAGTGTTCTGGCAAGTAGGGATAGTGCATTAGCTGGACGCCAGCCTTGTGCATCCTTAGCTAGGGCACAACAGTGATCTTCGTACAGTATAAGCGAAGGCCATCTAGAGAAGCTGTTTGAAGAAGGGGCTTTTTCAAGCTGGTAGGTATATTTCTCTTGCACTCTAATCTTTTCCAGACCTGCTTAAATCACCAGCTGTTTTGCTTTGAGAAAGAAAGTAAGAATACAGTAAGACACTGAATATTGAGAATAAGTTATGTCCTGCCACCACTGGGGCTGGTCAAGAAAGATTTCTCCTTAATCATTTGTTGCTTATAAGATCTAGTCAGGTTCGTTATCCTTCTAATACTATCACATGAAAATGTAACAGGATGCATTCTGCAAGAAATAAATTGTGCAAATTTATATTTGCTTTGAACAATTTGGCATAGTACAATACTAAACCACTAAATAGTGATGATTCTGTTTTGGTTTCCACGAAAATGTCCTTACAAGGAGAAAGGTTAGTGAGGTTCTGTATTCCCAGGACAGTGCAATGGGAACTTGGCTCCATTTAGTGGAAGAAGTGCCTGTTTGGATTTTTTTTCAGTATGGCAGTTATTGCAATGCAAGTGCTTAGTGCTGCATAAGTTGTTCATTGTTGATTTATGGGTTTTCTGCTTCATAAATCACCTTTAGTTTATGCAGAATATGTGGTCTAAATTAGGCTGACTGACTATTACAGATGAGCAGAATTAATTAGGCATTGACAGTAAAGCACTAGGAATATTAAAGTGCACTGGTTATATTTCGCCACATGCTGGCTTTATTGCCAACTATCACATATGGAGTTTAGTTAAGGTCACGTACTGCTGTAAACACAAGCGTCTGTGTATTAAGCTTCAGATTTCTTTTTGTCAGAGAATCTAAAATATTGCTGCTTGGCTCTGATCCTCTTTTAGACCTTTCAGTTCAGTTACTACTGGTGCATGCATTGTCATTTCTCATGGAAGCATACGGTGCCTTGCATAATGAACATTCAATTGGAAATGTATGTCACAGAATGCACATAATTAGTTTAACGGTGTATGACTGTGTACAATTAAAGAGTCACATGACCTCAAAAAAAGACCTGTTTTTGGACTGTTCCCGAGTTTGTTAGAAAGCAGCGGAAATCAGTAAGACCAATGTGCTATTAAAATTCAGTATAATCATCAATCAGATGTTGCTTATGAACATACAAGGTCTGTCCGGAAAGTAATGAGAATGAAATTCCCATGCTCTGTAGGGTTTACGTATGGGGATGTGTTTTAATCTTGGGAAAAAAAAGTCAGAGGATCTATAAGGTTGATGTGAAACGACTGGAATGTTTTTCAGCCAAAAATTCACTCACAGCCAGTCAAGTGTGACTTGGTGCGTTGTCAAGATGGAGGATCCATGAAGTGGCAATCTGATGGTGCACATACAAAATCCTCTTCCTCAAACGCTCCAAAACTACAAGGGAAAATGTTTTATTTACTGTTTGGCCTTCTGGTACGAATTCTTCATGGACGATCCCTTGAGATTCAAAAAAGACGATGAACAGTTACTAGATTTTTTTATTTGCTCATGCCAGCTTTCTTTGGGCGAGATGATGTTGTCGTGTGCCGTACAACATTTTGTATTTCTTGTCTCAGGATCATCCTGGAGCACCCACGATTCATCTCCTGTGTTCACTCAGTTCAGGAAATTGAGCTCTCTTGTTAATCAATCAGGATTAGTGTGCAAAGGGTAGAATGCACCTGAAACAGGTTCTACTGTTTATCTGAGATCCAACTCTAACTGATCTTGAACCACTATCCCCATGTGTATCCCCAGACAGACCTCATATATATCTATTACTGAACAATAAAAAGAATATAGAGAAGGATATTCACCAAAAGCCAGTGATCAGATAAGGAAGTATTGGCCAGAAAGCAGCCTGGAGGACAAGAGTACTTCTAAATAAGCTCAACAGATCAGCAGAAGAAATGGGAAAAACTGCTTTATGGAACAGTGCCAAGAAGAAAGATGCTTATAAAAGATAAATCCAGATCAAATCCCAGATCTGGTCTGGTGTGATGATAACTTTTAGCAAAATGCTATTTATGGCAGAAAATGAAAACTGCTAATGAGCCAGGTAATACTGTCCACTGTATGAAGGTACGTGGTAGAATAATGATGTAGGCATGGTTTTCATCAACAAAACTGAGACTGAGACAGAGATTCACTTTTCAGCAGGATAGTGAACCTAAACATAACAGTGGTGTGGTTTTTAAGCCAAGAAGTTGAAAGTCTTGGAGTGGCCCAGTCTAAATCCAAAGCAGATGGAGAATCAAGACTTGACAAGTGACAAGACTTGAAAATCACTGACCATCCTCAAACAGCAGTTTCGGGCAAAAAAGACAAAGATTACATGAAAAAGGGGCACATTTTGCAATACTTGCAACATCTTACTTACCTGAAAGGAGTGACAGATATATTTGCAACAAAATGTGGTTTTCCCAAGTACTGGCGAATATGTCCAGTCAATTATTTTAAAATTTTTATTGATGTTTTTGGGTGGCACAGTGAGTATCACTTCCATCAAAGTGCATTAAGGTTCTCAGTTTGATCCTGAGCTTAGATTACTGCCTATGCAGAGTTTTCTACATTCTTCCTATGTCCATGTAGACGTCTTCCATGTTCTCCAGTTGTTCTTCCACCCCCAAACCATACCAGTAGCTAGACTGGCTGCTCTGGGTCGTCCGTGGGTGTGAATGAGTGTGTAAATGTGTGTGCCCTGTGATGGATGGACGTCCCATCCAAGGTGTATTCCTACCTCATGCACAATGTTCCCAGGATAGGCTCCAGATCTGCTGCAACCTTGACCAGGATGAAGTGGTTGCTAAGATGTTAAGGTTGACATTTTGGACTATGTTGTGTAGGTCGGTTGGCATAAAATCCAAAATAAATCCATTTTAATGGTATGAAATGTGAGACTATATTGAAGCAATACAAAACGTGGAAACTATTGATCCATATGTGGCACAATTCCTGTCTCATGTTAATTACGGGGAATTTTATTAACCCTGAATTTTTAGTAGGTATGGATTAGTGGGTTTTTTTTGAGGTTATCAGATCAGAATTAATTCCACACTACTACCAGCAAGTGTGTGTGGGAGTGCGTTATGTGAGATGGGCAATTAATTTGTTGCTTCAGTGCATTCAGGGCTTCTGGTGACAGCACAGTACTTGTGACCTGCACAGACACTCTGCTCTGTAATTAAATCTAGATATGCTTTCCAAAAATCTGTACTCGTCATCCTTTTTCCTGTCTTTTAGAGATACCTTGTGATCTTTGGTATGGCTTTTGAAGGTGCGCTCTTATTCCCTGAGATCTTTTTGCTGCAGGAAAAGATGGAGGACAATTAAAAAGCACAGCAGACAGGGATGTCACTAGAGATTTATGAATAGGGGGGCTAAGCTTTGACTAGGGGGGTCTAGCGGTAAGCCCGCTACATCCACATTATGAAACTGGCATAAAATTAAAAACATACAAATATTTGGAGAAATTGCCTCATAGCAGTAAATTTCTTTGAAGAGAAATGTCATTCAAAGTATGTATTAGGTACAGATCATGTATGACTTAACTACTATCCATCCACTAACAAGAGGTACAGATCAGCAAAAACACAAAAACGCAATGTTATTTACAGTAGCAGGTCCTAAATACACTAATCAAATACTGAGAATATAGACTGGTACAGTGTGCATCTGGTCTGTAGCTGCATTCATGTTTAATTACCTGGATGACCAAATTTTTAGGACAATGTGACATTTGACAGCACTAAAATTAGTTTCTCAATTTAATTTTGATTTATTTTCACACAAGGAAATACTAACAAATCAAAGTCAACTACATCCCCAGCCAGAGGACAAAAGGGATATTGGTAAAGCCCCAACAAAATGAATAAACCAAAAGTGGCAGTGCCAGCCAAAATAGCTTTTATAATCAAATTGTGACTAAACGTTTCTTAAATCCAGTAAATAAATCAAATAACTTTCATCATGGGAAACTATTAGTTTATGCCTAGAATGAGTTACAAACCTCTATAATCAAATTCACTATCTGGCTTAAACAAAGCCCACTAGCTTTCCCTTCCTGACTTCAATAACAAGTATTTTTTATCAAACATTTATTTTATTTGTTTTATTAAAACTGTAAAATTCATCATACCTGACTGGCCTTTGGAAAAGCTGCCGCCTTTAAAAAAGAAAGTTTCCTATATGCATATACAGGTGGATTTTTGAGTTATGAGTTATATGAACTTATTATGAACAGATATCTGTAAAATATACAGTCAATCATTCTTTATTCATCAGGTTTCCTCAGTTAGCATGATACAATTACCACTAGTGCATCAATGAGTTATCATTTTGGTTAATTAACGTTTGTAACAGGCATTCAAATAACATGTTTTTATATAAATAACATACTTTATTTTTGTGTTGTAATTACAGTCGCCTTCAGACAGCCTCCACTCACACAGACTCCTTCTCTCTCACAGACAGCGTGTTAAGTATTTTAGTAAAGCGGTGCAGAGCGATAGGTGCTCACAGATCAAGCAGATGCCAGGGACGTTATTGGGCAGTGTCGCCTCCCTCGGGTCCTAAGTGTGTCAAATTTCATTACATTGTTAATATGGGGACAGATAGCACAGGTGAATAAGAGAGAATAAATATTGACTAATAAAAACTAATAATGCATGTTTATTGGGGGGGGGGGGTAGAGAACATTTAGGGGTGCCTATAGCTCCCCTAAAACAGGTCTAGTGACGTTAGTGACAGCAGACAAGTATCTAAGTCTGTGTGATAACTTGGTCCTGTCATTGAAGTATGACTTCAGATTAATAATCTTCAGCTCTTGTTCAAGTGGACAGCACAGTACAGCTGTCTGTCTCTGTCTCTGTCTCTCTGTCTTCTCTGTTATTGAAGTACCAGGATGGAAAAGCAGCAGCTGTCCAACTTTGAAAAATTCATTGTCTTTTTCTGTGTTAGTGGAAGAGGTGTTTTCCTGTGTCTAAGACCCATTTATTCTGAAGAGAGTCTCAGGAGGAAATCTTGCTTGTGGTGGGCTTTTTTTTCCCCTCAGTTCTGAATAGCTTTTTGAAATCTACTCACAATATGTGACTTTCAATATAGCTGACTGGTCAGACAAAGTGCGTGCTGAGAACTCATCCAGTGCTTCTCGCTTTTTCAGTTGTTCTTATTCATTCTCTCATGCTGAATTGTGAAAATAGGCTTCGTCAACACTGTGCTGGGGAGTGGAAAGTGATGCACTTAAACCGTGTACATTTACTGTTTAGAGCCTGTTCAGCCAAAGTACAAAGCTACTTCATGACAAACCTTGCTGGTGATGAAAGTTGTGCTTCCGGCAGTGACACTATATGTGCATTTATGTAGTGATGACCTAAATAAACTAAGATATACTGTGTACATCACAAAAGCCTTCCTATGGCTTGGGTGTCCAACAAGCATTTTATAATAGCACACAAGAATGTTCGATTTAAGGGTAAAATGATTCGGATATTATCAACATAAACCACTGCTTAGTTTATCTACACCATGCACTCTTTAAGATACTTCAAAATATAATATAAACCAGCTGCTGTTTGTCATCTTTGACCTTTGTTAGTGTTCCTTGGAGGATCTAAATCATGAAGCCAAAACATCATACTGTTTAGTTCTTGATCAGGTCTTTTGTATTGTTATAATAGGTAGTAAAATTACTGAAAACTTGCTATAACAAAATCATTATAGTATACAGTTGTAGACCAGTACAGGCAACTGGTAGTAGTTTGTATTGTAAATGTATGGTCACTTAGCATACTGTGAATAGGAGCCTTGGATTGAGCCCAGGGCAGTCTTTTGATTAGAGTAATAGTTCTCATGTGGGATGGGGACTGAAAGCATTAAAACACCATAATGCCCACAAATCTCCAGTCAGCATTTCATCCCAATCCTTCCCAAAGGTGTTCAGTGGGGTTGAGGTCAGGGCTTTGTGCAAGCCACTTAAGTTTATCAGCTAGAACTTTAGCCAACCTTGTCTTCGTGGAGCTTGCTTTGTGCACAGTGGAACAATTGTTATGCTGGAACACTTTTGGTTTCTTCATTTTGGTGACAGGAACTTGTAATGCTATATCATACATTACATTTATGGCATTATCTTATTTATACAACTGAGAAGATGACAGTTAAGGGCCTTGCTCAAGGCCCAACAGTGGCAGCTTGATGGTGCTGGGATTTGATCTCACGACCTTCTGATCAGTAGTCCAATGTCTTAACTACTGATCTACCACCTTAACCCTATATAATTGTCTGCTTCCATCAGTTTGACGAAGACCCACATATGGGTGTGCTGTCCAGGGGTCCATAAATATTTGGAACATAGTTTATTTAACAAAATATCTAAAGGAATAAACGAGTATATATCCAGCCTTGACCTAATGATTGAGACTGTATTTTGTCAGAAAAAAAAGCTCTGTCCTCTGCTATTCTTCTAGGTATTAATAAATGCCTGCACCTTTCAATCAAAGCAGACATCATAATAGACCAAAGATTCATCCGTACAGCAGGAAGAGAACAATCATTGCTTTGAAGGTCATGAGTAGTATGTTATAGTCAGTGTTTCATGTTACTGGGTGTGGATAAATAGGGTTAAAAAGCATTCTGGGCATTCTGTGCTAACTGGAGCTAATTTACTCAGCTACTGGATCATACTTTCCAATCTAGAGGCAATAGAAGCTATTTTATGTACTATTTTCTTCTGCGTCATGCAATGACATTATATTTTTTTTAGCTTAGAATTATCTGTGACATTAAAAAGCTAGTGGTAGGTGAAAATGAAATGAAACACCATCCAGAATTACTAGATAAACAGAAAGCCTACTTCTAACTGACTGTGGGCCTAGTAGAAATGCTTCAGTCTTGTCCAAATGAAGTAGGAGGATGTTATTCAGAATTCGATGTCTAATTTACTTTGCACTTTCCGCAGCAATGGTATTTTACACCTGGTTTTGCTGAAACATACAGCCGAGCGCCACCAGAAAAGCAGCGCAAATTAATACCATCATTACGAACAATTCTACATAGCTGGCACATACAGTGAATAACATAGTGGCCTGAGAACTCATGTATAAGTCTTTCATATTCATCACCGTTTACATTTACAAACCAATCATATTCTGACAGATGAGTATGATTTGAACCAGGAATTTACTAGGAAACAACTAATCCCTTAATGTTAACAAAATATTCTAGTCTTTCTACAAGAATAGCATCTATAGTATCAAAAGCAACACTGACACTGACCCAAGCATGGAGACATAATGCTGATCAGAGGCCAGTAGTAGGTCATTTACTACTTTTCCCAGCACTGTTTCAGCACTGCTATGAGACCTATACCCTGAAACAAATATTTAATGGATATTATTCATTTGCAAGTATGAGATTAGCTTCTGAACTACAACCTGTTCTAGGAAAAGGATGTTTGATATGACCTTATAGGGTCAAGGTCAGTTTTTGGTTTGATAATTGCTAGTTTTACTTTAGATGTAGATACATAGAGGTGTTAAGGGAGGAGCTAGTGTGTCTGGTAGTATTTGTTTAGGAAGATACTTGGTCTTAGTGTACTTAAGGTCTAGTACATAAATTGATGCTTTTGAGGATGAAATTTAATACCTACTTCAGACCTTTCCTTGAAGCAGACAAAATTATATTGGGCAGTGCCTCCAAACACTACCTCTGTAATACCATAATTTCTATAATGGCTAGATACATTAAACTGAGAACTGAGTCAACACTTATCCTTTCAGTGACTAGATGTAAGCTTCCAATCAAGGAATTTGAGGCTGTGAAACCCAGGCTATTGGCACAGCAGGTGAATTAGCCCAACCACTGATTAAGATGCTTGTTTGAATCAGCCTGCAACACCAACCACGTGTCCAACTACTCATGTGGTAAACCCATCCATCCAGCCTCAAATTCAGCCCATCTACTCTACTGGTGTCATTATTCTGATTCTTATCCCTGCTAGATACTTCCTGTTTTTACTCATACTCCTAGATCAGGCTCAGAATCTGCTTTTTTTTATACTATCTCAATCAGTCTGACTTCTGATCATGGCCGTGCCTGCCTGCAAATGCTACTACCATTGCTCCGAAGATCTGAAAGTAAAAGACATTCGCAATGCATTTCAACCTTGTTATTAGAAATGTAGTTTCTAAATTAGAAGTAGATTCTTAATTAGAAATTAGAAATGTCGAATTGTCTGGTGTGTATATTCCGATCAGGCATAACCTTATGACCACCTCCTTTTCTCTTCACACGTTGGCTGTTTTCTCAGTTCCACTTTCCATTTAGCTGCACTTTGTACTTCTACAATTACAGACTGTAGTCCATCTGTTTCTCTACATACTTTGTTAGTCCCCTTTACT
>JAOVVH010000061.1:20290666-20307433 GCA_028566435.1 Scorpiodoras heckelii | reverse complement strand
TGTGTGTTGGCCATGCGATGGACTGGCGACCTGTCCATGGTGTACCCCACCTTCGCCCGATGACACTGGGATTGGCTTCAGCCCCCCCGTGACCCCGACTAGCGGGATACAGCGGAAGATAATGAATGAATGAATGAACTGGTAACAGTTGAGGTCATCAAGATTGAGTATAAAAGGAACATCCACCAAAGGCTTAGTCTTTGCAAGCCAGACGAGATAGTTCAAAACTTTGTGCCAAACAATTTAGGTCTTTCAACCTTCTATGGTTCAGAAGATCATAAAAAGATCCAGGGAGTGAGGGGAAATCTTGGCACGAGAAGGCCGATGGCGGAAACAGCTGCTGAATGTGGATGACCATCGAGTCCTCAGGTGGTATTATTTGAGAAACTGTCATGCTACTGTGATGGACATAGTCACATGGGCTCAGGAGTACTTTGTAATATCATTGTCACTTAACACAGTCCATCGCTGCATAAAGAAATTCAACCTGAAACTGTGTTATGCAAACAGGACGCGATATATTAATTTTGTGCAGAGACACTGGTGAGTTCTCTGGGTTGGAAGTCATCTGAGATGGCCCGAAAGACAGTCGAAATGTGTTCTGTAGCCAGACGAGTCCAAGTTTCAGCTTGTTTTTAGAAAAAACAGTCACTGGATCATATGTACCAAAGATAAAAAAGACCATCCAGACTGTTACCAGTGAAAGTGTAAAAATCAGGATCTGTGATGGCATGGAGGTGCATCAGTGCCCATGGCATGGATGATCTGCATATACAGCATATGTGAAGGTACCATTGATGCGGAGATTTATATTGGTATTTTGGAGAGACATGCTGCTGTCAAGACCTCTTTTCCAAGGAACTCCATGTCTTTTTCAGCAGGAAAATGCCAGGACTCATTCTGCACAAATTACAACATATTGGCTTGACAGGCCTGCCTGCAGTCCAGATCTGTCTCCTATTGAAAATGTACGGCACATCATGAAGAGGAGAATCAGACAACAGTGACCACGAACTGTTGAGCAGCTCAAATCTTGTATACAGCAAGAATGGGCAAAAATTCCACTCGCAAAGCTGCAACAATTAGTATCATCAATTCTCAAACGATTAAAAAGTATTAAACAATTAAACAATTAAAAAATTGGTGATGTGACACAGTGGTAAACATGCCACTGTCCCAACTTTATGAGTGTTTTGCAGGCATAAATTTCAAAATTTGTTTATATTGTTCATCATTGAAAACACGAAAAATCTAGTCCTTTTGTCTGTTAAATAAAGCTTAAAGTGACTTAACAATTTACAGATTTGAGTTTTTATTGCATTTTAAGAACCTGTCCAAACTTTTCTGGAAATGGGTTTTTCATGTGGATTTGGGGGATGGGGTTTGCTGGAGCCTATCCTTGCTCTCCTTTAGTGGAAGGCAGGGAAACACCCTTGACAGGTCTCCAGTCCATCGCAGGGCAGATATACAGACAGACACATTTACACACACACACACACACACACACCTAGGGGTTGGTATCTCCAATTTGCCTAACTGCATGTCTTTGGATTGTGGGAGGAAACTGGAGGTCCTTGAGGAAACTCACACAGTGACAGGGAGAACATGCAAACTCCACACAGAAAGGAATCCAGGCCATTCTTGCTGTGAGGTGACAGTGCTACCCACTGTGCCACCATGCCATCCATCTTATGGTCATGTGACCTACTAATGATCAAGTGCATCTTGAGTGGCCACAACCCTAGAGCAAGTGCTTTCAAAACAGTGTTTTTTTTAATTAATTAAATTATGTGTATGTTGTAGACATATTTTTAGTGTGGCAACAAATTTGTGAAGACACATTTTTGCAGAGATTGTTTATCACACAAAAATCAATCACAGTTACTCCACTCGTCCTCCCGAAACATTACTAAACAGATACATGTACAGAAATCTTATCCAGTCTGTATAGTGTTTAAAAAAAGACTACATGTATCCCACGTTTCCATTGCATTATTTGAAAAAATAGTGCCACTGAATCATATGTACTGTATGGTGATGCAAAACCTTTGGAAGGATAGGGTCAAAATAGATTTAATAGATGTAAGGGAATAATAAATAAAGTTATATGAAGCAAATATGAGAACCTTATAATGGAAAAGCAATGAGTGCATCACTCCATGCCCACACATACATAAATACACATAAATAAAGTGCACACACAAAGACAACTGCACACCCTGCACTAGTAACACAAATACCTTCAGAATCACCCTCCGCCGATACACCCTGGTGGTGACTGTGTGTTCCTCATCAGAACTGGTCTCATTGTCTTTATGTGCTCCCTGCTGAAAGCAGTTCAGTATATTTTGGTTGGCCCAGAACCCTTACTCATTTAGATTAGGTTTAATTAAACAAGACACCTTAATCAAGCTACAGTTCTACCCCAAGCTCAAAAATGTTAACTGTGTTTGAAAAGACCTAACCACAAACACCTAAGAATAGCACCATATTTTTTTTACAAGCATATACACTGAAGTAGCAGAACACCTGGTATACCAGTTAATACTTGGTAGGGTCCCCATGGGATCTTGGAGGGAATATTGCACAGTCCTCATGCTGATGTTTGTTGAGGCCCCAGCACTGAATTCCGATGTTACTTCAGGCAGTGTTGTACACCTATCACTTGAAACGATTCTTGCCAGCCGACGCTGGTCACGTTCACACAGCTTTTATTTTACAGCCACACTGCTGTCGTAAGTTCGAGGTTTTGCCGGAATTCTTGTAGTCACGGTTACACCCTTGAAATGGTCATACGTGAAAATCTAAACTTTGCTTCTACCTCTGAAATGCTACGACCCATCTCACGGACTCCAACTATTAAACCTCGTTGAAAATCGCACAATTGTGATAACTTGCCATTCTCATGGTGGAAACAACTTTAGAAGCTTCCACAGATGACTATCGCTTTATATACGCAGTGGTGGACACAACTAATAATGTGCATAGGTAGATCTTCTGGTACTTCAGTGTATTACTTGTTGCATTTGAGGTCTTTTGAGTCTCTAAAATATTCGGTATTCTGGGTATCTCTCTTCACAGCCAGTGAATATGAACAAGAATACCTTAGCTTTTGTCTCTGCCGTCTGCTCTTCTATGGTGCTCGGCCCAGCAGTGTTGTCATCTGGGGCATTCTGGGTGCCTTTGCCCTTCACCTTACTGGGTAGTTCCTGGGCCTCAAGCAGTGAGCCAGCTTGGGCTTGGAGCTCTGGATGTTCCCCGTTCTGTCTCTCAGCTTGCAGCACAGGGGGAGTGGATGTTGTCTTTAGACTAAACAGAGATTAGAGTTAGGTCATGAGCTTGTCCGGTGGGCCCTGGTCTTCTGAAGTGAGGGCCTTGTTAGAGGATGTCAAGTAAAGATGTTACATTTTCAACATGAAAAAAGGTTAAGGTGACGGATCTCACCTCCTGTCTTGCTGCATTTGTGTATCAGTGTGCAGAACCTCCTTGCTCACACTGGATGGACCTTCTTGCACCCCTGCAATTGAAGACATCTCTTTTTCTGCCTGTTCCACTTGTGACAGATTTGCCTGCATTCTTTCTTTGGTTATCTCCTCATTCCCTGACCCTTCCTCCAAGTTAATCCCTTTACACAGGGACTTGAGCTTCTCCTGTTTCATCTCTTCATCCTCTTCCTCTTCAAAACCAGACCTGCCACTTTCTCCTGCCCCATGGGCTCCAGTGGGAGGAACCTCATGCTCTTGGAGAGCGCTCTCTGCGAATACTTCTGGATCTTTAGACACCGTGCCACTGTCAGGGACCTCCAGGTCATCTTCAGTCGAGCCCCCTTCTCGACTGTAAGACCCTCTGCCTCCTATTGAGGTATCCTCAGCAACCACAGTAGGGGGCGCTGCATTGGGGGAGAGGGCATCTCTGGAGGTGGTCGCCAAGGACAGTTCATTGGGTCTAATGGCGGTTCTACTGGGCGAGACTACGTTACTGTCGTCGCTAAAGAAATTGTCCTGGCGGAGAGGGGTGGGGGGTTCATAGGACAGCTCTGAGGGACTCTGCAGCTCCAGACTGATGTCATGGTAACCTGAGTGATACAACACAGCAGGACTGAGGTGGATGCAACACTGCAACTCCAAAATACCTCTACTAGATCAACAGATTTTTTTTAGGTGAGCTTCTTTACATGCACAATAAAACAAAATGGAACAGTGGTAATGAAATGAAAGACTATAACATGGATAAACAGTTATGATATGTATCAGATTCATTTACCAATTCAGATTTGATATAGGATGTGTGTCACATAAATAATGTGGCCCTACCATGGAGGACATATGGGGTTCAGATATAAATGGGGGGAAAAGAAGAAACAGCACAGCACTGGAATATTGCAAAGAGATAACACAGTTATAACAGGTAAGAAGGCAGAGAATGATGAAGGGGGAATTCAGGGAAGATCAAAGACACCACAGGGTGTAGTTTGGAAAAGAAAAAGGTCTCAAAATGACAATGCAAGTTAGTTACATGAATATTAGTACAATGAAGCTAGCAAAAAAGAGTTAGCAATGCTGTAATTTGAGCTGACAGTGAGTAGGGAGCTGCAGCTAGAGTTTGCGTTATTAGTGCAGTTACGAAACTGGACAGCGAGAGAGAAGGCAGAAAGTGTTGCCTTTGGAGCGGCCAGGTGGCTTTGAAGAGTAGCGGGTCTGGTTTTGCAGAAGGATAGAAGAAGGCACTCTAGCAGGAAGGTTCAGAGGCTGGGATGCTAGAGAACTATCAAGCTCTACAGGCATCAACAAAGCAGACATTCCACCATGCTACCAGAAGAGCTAGATGAGACTGCAGTATAGCTGTTCTTATTGGAAAAAGTCGAATAAATCATGCATATTACTTAAAAGCCTTAAAAGCAATGTAGCTATCATTATGTTTTCATGTATCTAAGTACAGTAATTGTTCAATTACAATATTACAGAACGAAATTTTGCAATCAGGTCTTGTTTAGATTCATGTGTATACATATAAACATAATGTTTATGTAAGTTGAGCATGAACCAAATGTTAATCCCATCATATAACACCAGATTATAAATCAGGCACGAGAAATTGTAACACTCTAAGAAATTATAAACCCAATAAGTGAGAAATGTTAAAAGAAATGCTATAATGATATCATTTCACTAAGATGGGATTAAGTTTTAATATTCATAAGTGCATGCATTATACCAATACATACCATTAAACACAATCATATCACACTGATTAATGCTGGTTAGTCACACCAGTTTGAGTAAGGAGCAGCATTAACAATTGGAGACTCAAATATATTCATCGGTACAAATGTGAGTAGAGTTGGAGTTCTGATTTTTGTAGCGTTGGAATTTCGATTTGAATTTAGAGCAATAAGTGTTTAGCCTTTATGATTTTTCTACTTCTGCAAAGATTCAAGAAAGAAACAAAACGAGAAACAGAGTTCAGCTAGATGGGGCTAAACTTTACCATCAGCCTGATCCCGGAAAACTGCGTTATCATCTGCAAAACACCTTGTGCCTGAAATGTTACCATAATCAAATATTGGCCCTTCCAGCAATGTCACAATATCCATCCGATTGATCTTTGTCAGTGCTGCAGTTAAGGCATCCGCTAAAAGGATAGAAAAGAATATGCCCAGTTTCAGAAAAACAGAGTGGATTTATAACTTTTGTTCAAACATAATAACAAATGGAATAAAAAAAAGGCAAACCAATAAGTTTAAACTGTAGCTTACAGTGCATTTGTGATATCTCTGTGAAGTTTGAGGTATGACGCATGTAACATACCCTGTCGTTTACCGTCTAGCAAAAGAATATACAAACTTACTTGTGGCATTTTTACCGTCTCTGCTGACCCATTTCTTTAATAGCATGAAACTCTGAGCTGTCAGCGAGTTGGGGTTCTCCACGCGGATGTGATTTATCTCATCAACCGAGAAATCCATTTCCCTGGCCAGCTCTGAAACATTAAAAATAGATCGTCAGTCTGTCTCTCTTCCAGACGCGTGTACATAATAGCACAGTGCAGGAGGGTCAAGAGAATTGCAGATGGTACTGCCTACTGATCCCAAACAGGACAATTCCCAGCATACATACTGTCATATAAATGTAAGCATTACAGTAGGTTCTCTAGGTTGAAACATTGCTTAGGATTATTTCTCTTACCAGTCCAGCTAAGGCCAAGATGATCAGCCACTATAGCCATTCGCAGATCTGTCCTCTCGCAAGGGCTTTGAGGGCCTATTTGTAAAATAAAATAGCAATAAGTAAATAAATCCATTAAGAAATACAATTTAACATAAAAAAATGAGAAAAAAATGGTACAACCTTTTCCCCAGAAACTAATCATATTTTGGATATGTTGAGGAGAAAATAGGACAAATGCAATGTTTTAAGGCATCTGGTTAATAATTTGTCAGTGGTGTTAAAGAGTAAGCTTGCAAAGAATAATGTCCTACTAATCTACAATTTCTCTCATAATAAAAACATTCATAAAAACCCTCACTGGATACATGATGATGAACAAGACTCACAAATGAACAGTGGACAATTGTTTCAAATGCTTCTAAAGTTTCTGCATAAGACCAAAAAGTCAAATAATTCATACAAGCTACTGCAAACTGCGTAACATTCTACAAAAGGTGACGATCTGTCCAGCGCCCCTCTGATATAAGCATGCTACAGTAAAACTATGTCATATAGAGTGAAATCATAATCAGAGACACAAGTACACAAAGAGAGAAAGATGAAAGAATGACAGAGAAGACATCTACAGTTAAGTCACGCCACAAGCAATCACAATGGTTCATGCAACTAAGATCATACAAGTGGAAAATTTTACAAACTAGGCTCGATTTCCACGCTGGGGGCCACTTGAGACCCAGCACCCTGACTGCCTTCACTTCCACCCGTCCTCTTACTCCTCCTCCTCCTCCTCCTGTCTCTGCCGGCCTGCTCAACCTCTGCTCTCACGTCTCTAGCAGACCTGGATGTAGTGGAGGGCTGGGATGCTTCTGACAAAGAGGTGTTCCTGGATGTGCTCCTTTCTTCGTCCTTATCATCTCCCTGCATCTTTTTGTCTTCATTGGCATGGCAGTCCACAAGCTTTACTGTTTCACTAGCTTTTGAGTTAGCGATTCTGCCCACGGCCTGCACCTGCTTCTGGCTTGTCTTACTTTTTGATGTGCTTGGAGAGTCTGTCTTGGATGTACCTTTAACCGCTAATACCTGAGTTCTTCTTTTCTCTTTCACTAACGTGCTCGTCTTACATTTTCTTATTGAAGAAGATCTAAGAGGATCTTTTTTATTAACCTTCAACACTGGGATGCGGGATTTAGGCTTCCCAATCGGGAACGGATCTAGTCTTTTGCTGGGCACGGGTTTGATTTTTTTGTTTGATATCTGTAAACTCATACCTGCACTGCTATAGCCTTTTGTTGAACGGGGTTCCAGTATTGGCAACCTAGACTTTAGTGGTTTTCTTTTAACATCCTTGCATTGTGGACTTAAGTTTTCTTTGTTCATAGCACATTGTTCATGGCACTGTGGAATTACATTTGCCTTGTTCATATCGTAGCGCTCATCTCTCACTAAATCTGAGTCTGGTTTGAGTGAATCCTCTGGAATATGCTTAAAGTAGCTGGAAGTAGCTGGATGTGAGTGCTGATGCTGTTCTACAGTGCTGTACTGCATGTACGTATTTGCAACACTGGATGCCTGTAGATTATTATTATTATTGCAGTTCTGTGTCTGGATACATTTCTGCTCTGTCTTTGATAAAACTGTTCTTTGCTCATATTGGCTTTCTGTACTTGTTTCTGGTTTGAAGCCTTCTGAAGCTAGTGATGTTTTAAGTGTAAAACTGTCCCAGTCCATACACACCAAATCCTTATTCTCACCAGAGGTGTCTTTGACACCTATCTTAAAAGAGGAACACAAATTAGAACTGACTTCTGAATATGAGGGTGGCTCCATAATGTTGTCATGAGATGGAGTGTCCGAGCGATCAGCGCAAATCTGAATGATATTGTATGATATTACTGAGGTGTTATCCATCTTAACCTGTGCATGCTCTACTTGCTGTGGTTGTGATGTGACTACACTTGGATTTGTGACCCCTTCCCTTTTATTCCCAGGTCTCCGTCCATATAAATGCTCACCAATCTGGAAAAACTGCAGCCTCTCTTCAACAAAATCCCGCTTGCTCATGTCAATTGCACCACTGCGGGTCATCTCAAACATCTTCCCTTCATGGAAGGGGAATGGGTTAGGTTCACTAGTTGGTGTGCTTTCATCAGTTGGAGTTCTTGCAGGAGTCGTGTCAGGGGTAGTCGTTTGAGACTTCTCGTCTATAGCTAGCCCGAAAGGCTTGGGCTCATCATCTTTAATTCTAGCATCGACAACTTCATCATCTCCTCCTTTACTTGACCAAGGATCAAAGTCCAAGCCTTTGGTCGCAACAGTTTTAAATGGAGTATTAAACTCTTCCTCAAGCTTGTAGCTAAAGTAAGTGTCAGGCAGTCCTTCTTCCTTTGACTGTTTTTTGTCCTTTTCTTTGTCTTTTCCATTTTCAGCTTTTTTAACAGACGGATCACTCTTAGTTTTCACCTTTTTGTACTCCTCGGTTGGTGATTCCTCTTCAATAACTTCTAGTTTACTTTGGCTGAAAGAACGATCACTAGGCCTAAGCATGCTTTCGGACGCCCAAATGTCTTTTCTGTTGTCACTGGAAAATCCAAATGGTTTTGCATCATTATCATTAGGGCCATCATCCTCATCCTGAAAGTCATATCCATCCAGAGAATCAATCTCTGTGGCATCTGTGTCATGAGAGAACTCAGCAGTTGTTGCTATTGAGCAGTCTGTAATTGACTGATCATTGCCATTCTGTTCATAGTCATTATCCTCTGCTTTGCCATTACCATTTATTCCAGGTTCTTTATGATTGCCATTTCTGTCATTTTTTTTGGGCTTGGATTCCTTCTCATGGTCCTGCTCATCAATTTTAAAGGTATATTTCTTTACAGCAATGGGCTGAAATACTGATTCATCTTCACTTGAGTCACTGTCATTAGCTCCTGGAGGCACAGGGGATGGAGGCTGGACTCTAATTATGGGTTCAGCAAGTAGATGCTTATCATGCTCCTCTTGGAGGTTTACCTCCATCATATCAGTATCCATCTCTATGGAAGGAGGGGACCCTTTTTTCTCTGTGTGTGATGAATCAGAGTCCAAGGGAGGGGGAGGAGGAAACTCTATGTAGGCAACTCGTTTGTCTTTACTTGTTTGTCTGGTCTCCTGAATCCTTTTGGCTGGCATGGTGTCTGTGAGCTTTTCTGGGGCAGGTTCTTTAAACGTAAATGCTTTGCCTTGCTCTGAATCCTCTGATTCTTCTGAGACTTCAGCTATTGGACTTGCACTGCCTGGTATGAATGCCATGAAACATTCAGGGGTTCGTGAGGTGAGATCATAACTGACTTCCTCTGAACTAGGTGTTTCTGGGGTCAAGGGACTTTTCCCAGAGCTATCAAGAAAAGAAATCTGTTCTAATGTGTCATCGTCTGGGCTACCCTGAGGGGACATCGGCTGCCTCTGTTTGACTGTGTAAATTGTTCGGCTCTCCGAACTGACTATTTTCCTGACGGATCCATTCGCCCCGCCTGCTAAATCTTTCTCACCTTGTTTTCCTACTTGTACACTTACATAAACAGGTAATGTTTTCAGTCCTTTGAAACTTTCTCTGGTGGTGACTGTGGTAACCTTTCCCACTGCGCTAGTGTCGCTGTTGTTACCTGAACTTGGATCTCTGAGCCCACCACCCTCTACAGAACCTTGAAACGTCTTTGCTACAGCCTCTTCCCTAGACATTTCTGAGCGACCCTGAACTCTTGTTTTAGCTAAGGTAGGTATATGTGATGGACTCTTTTCCACTTGTTTTACAACTGTATCTTGTTTTGCTTTCTTTGCTTGATCAACATCAGGGAGGCCAGATGACATTCTCACAGGAATTTGTGATTCTGTAATCTTTTTTTTAAGGGTCTTCATCTGTGAATCATCACTGTCTACATGGTTCTTTTTTGATGTCAGATCTGATTTAACCTCCTTTACAAGTAACTCATTTTTAAAATGTTGCCCCTTAAGATCAACACTGATGGTGCTCTGCTTATCAATACTACTGGCATCTTTTAAGGAGTTACGTACTTGTTCCTTACCACTTTCAGTAGTTCTGATTTTATTGGCATCACTAGGTTTCCCATCTGTGTCATCTTGTGGCTTGCTGACCTTTTCAAACTGTGACTTGCTGAAAATGGTGTCGGGTGTTTCTGATGAATATGCTGCAATGCCAAATTTACTAACAGATGAACTTTGCCCAGAGGTCACTTTACTTTTATCACTGTCTGCAGATTTGTTCAGAGGCTTTCCTTCCTCTGTGGAATCTACCTTTGAAGCTTTTGAGCCAGCAAAGAATTGATAAACGGGTAGCTTACTTTCATGAAGCTTTTTCACAGGTGGTTTTGATTGTGTACTTGGTATACTTTTATCTTGATTTTGGACCTCTGTTTCAAATTTTAGCCTAACAGAGCTCACTCTGGAAGTCTTAACTTGAACTGGGGGAGAAGTATCACCTGGCTTTGACTGCCAAGCACCGATTTCCTGTTTTGGTTTGTCCTCATTTAAGCGTGACTGCACACGCCTCTCTGGGCTGCTTGGCAAACTAGCGCTTTTTCTTTCATTCATGCTACCAAACAATTTCTGTCTCCCCTTATCCCATTCCTCAGCGCTCACTTCAGTCTTCTGCTTTGTTTTCTGAGGACTACTGCACACTGAGCTCGGGCCTGACCGTGTCTCTCTGAAGTCTTTCATGGGAGGCTTTTTCTCAGGGGATTGAAGCTCATCATTTAGCTTTTCTGTTTTGTCTCTAAAAAACTGCGAAACTTCACTTAGTTTTTCTTCAGCCTCTTTAACAGTTTGGTCAACACGATCTTCATATATAAGTTTCTCTCTATTTCTATCTTGCCTGTCTTGGGTGAAGCGCATCCTGACTGTATGTTTGGGGCTGCCAGGTTCTGTTGTATAGTGCAACACCGTCAGTTTATCATACTGATCTTTATGGAACAGTTTGTCGGCTGTGTCCCTTGCGGACCTGAAAATTGATTCTTTCTGGGGGCCATAAAATCCTTCTGCACCTAAATCAGGAGTGATGCTATTTCCCTGGTTAATGACTGAATCCTCAGTATCAGACTGTGATGTGTCTAATTTTTCAGAAAGCAGCATTTTCTCAGCAAATCTATATGACTCTCCCCTCAGCTCGGACAATTCATCATCATGATATTCAATGGACTGCTGGCTTAGGAGTTTAAAATCTTTATATGAGTCATCAGCAATGAGCTGAGCAGAACTGGGTCGACTCTCCTCCTCTTGAGAAACAGGTGTATTGACTCTAGAGGTTTCTAAGAAAGAGGGCACTGCATCCTCTGCAGTAAACAGTTCCTCTTCTTGCAGAGCTCCAAAATCACCCTCTATTCTGTTAGAAAGTTCCTTCAGACCCCGGCTGCCTTTGCATACAAACTCAGGGTGTTTCTTTGTCTCTCTGATTATTACCTCTGTTGGATCTGTTGTGTTGCCCTTTTCTATGTGAACCTCGATTATTCTTTCAACTTTGGGTTTTGTGTCCTTGTCAAGGAACCGTGGTGTTAATTCATCTCCTTTGATAGAATCCTTACTAGCCTTGTGTTCAAATAACCCAGCCAGTTCTTTCGAAGGGTCTCTCCCTGACTGAAAAGCCTTCATTATGTCTCGAACTGACATGGTTTCTTCAATTCTGTCAGAACCTGCCTCTTTTAACTGGGGTTTGTGGTAGACCATTCTAGTTGTGGTGGTAATGTGAGTTTCCTCTTTCAGACACATACTTTTGCTCATTACAGAATCGTCGTCAGAACTGACTTTCATCTGGAAGGCCTTTACTTTGTCTTTGATAGAGCCAGCACCTGACTCAGGTTCAATGCAAGCAGGTGACTGCAATGCGGCAGCTTCTTCCAGCAGGGGCTCACAGACATCCTCGGGATGTTCATAGCTTCTGATGACATGAACAACCTCTGTCCTAGTTTCTGTTATGACTGGGGGAATAGGGACATCTGAAAAGAGAGGTTTGGGTCCTGTGCTCTCTGCACTTTGAGGAGCCGAAGGTGTCTTTTCACTTCGGGTTTCAAAACCACTGTCTGAGAGTGGGCTTTTATCCTGATCATGGGAAAAGTCGTCAGGGGATTCCAAAATTGCATCTGTACCACTGTATGAATCAGTTAATTTGCATAAGTCTTTCTCTGAAGGAGAGGTGCGCATACCTGGAGGTGGCATTTTGAGTTTATGCTCCGATCTGAATGTACGTTTCTGTTTTTCCTCCCCCTCCTTCATTTCATTGTATTTACTCTTTTCGCCAGCAATTTTTGAAAGTGAACTAGCACCAATGTCATTCATTAAGTAGTCAACCACCTTGGCTAAATTCAGGTCTTTGTCTTGCACTGACTGTGGTCTAACTGGGAGGGTGGATTCAAATGTAGGATGGGATTTCAGGACACTCTTTTGCGCCTCCTCTATTTCATCTTTAGTGAACTCTTCCCACTCATCCTCAGATGCTTTGTCCCTAGTGCAGACTTTTATCTCACTCAGTACATCCTTAGAGAGGATTTCACTAACTTTAACAAGATCTTCTTTAACCTTCTCAACTAAACTGAAAGGTTCCTCATCTTCCACTTTAGGTTCCCTGGTAGCTTGGGACTGATACGTCTTTGATACATTATTGGCATCAGTTTGCAATATTGCAGTCATTTTTATAAGACCTTCTTTCATGTCTGCCACATCCCGCAAAATATCTTGACTTGATGACATTTGCGAGGCAGCTGCTGTTTTAAATGCAGCTGAAGGGATAAAAAGTTGTGGTTTTGAGGGTTTTGATCTGGGGGTAAATGGAGTTTGAGAGGTTGTTGGAGGTACAGATGATACGGTTTCTGATATCTTTTTTTCTTGGGGTTCAGGGAAAACATTTACCAAAGAGAAAACTGGTACAGTCATAGCATTAGTTGATAGTGGGGTACCAGAAGGACCAGGGGCTCTATAGGAACCATACAATGAATTTGACACATTTGATCTCAGAGGAGATGACATGGATTTTATTGTGTCATAGCCTGATGTAGTATAGCCAATTAGAGTCTTTTCAGCCTCACAAAAAGCTGCACTAACATTGGAAGCAGCTGCTTGTGTTGTAGCTTGTATCCTTTCCTGCAAACTGCTAGTTCCTTCTAAGAGTAGACGGGGTGATATAGAAGAATAGGAGGGGTATTTGACTGGTGACACAGATCCATTAAGAAGGACTGGTTCAGCAGAGGCAACAGTAGGACCAGCTGGTGAAGAGAACGATGAGAGAATTGTCCCGTTGGAGACTGTACCTCGATCTGGAGAAGTTTTCATAGATGACAGACTTGTTAAGGTTTTAAATGTGGGTGTTGCAGCAGTACTTGTGGAAGTAAGAGTTGATCGGAGTGACAAAGGTGAAGCATACAAATTTGCAACTGACTTTGGAGATTCAGGGGGGGTCACTGTGGTGAATGTTCTGTCAAGTATAGAACCAGATGCTGTTACAGAGATAGGTCTTGAAGACAATGAAGCAGCAAGTCCCTTGATCGACACAGGATCTGTGCCAGTTTTAAAAGATGAAGACGTGAAACCACTAGAAACCGGAGAAGGGTATTGGCCTTGCTGAACAACAGTTTTTATAGGTGAAGAGATAGATCTGTATGTCCTAATGGGCGATGCTATATCACTAACAGATTTTACAGGAGATGCATTTGTAGTTCCCAGGGTGGACTTGAGTGGAGAAGCCGAGGTTAAGGACCAGACAGACTTTAATGGCGAAGCAGATGGCGTGTTGGAAGGTGAGCTGGAGAGGGAACCCAGTCCACATTTTGTTTGCCCAGGGATGGTAACAGGAGCAGCCGACCATGCCTGGTAAGATCTTGTTGAAAAGACAGGTTTGTGAGGGTAACCAGCAGGCAGTGTTCTTGTTGTACTTCGCTCAACTGTTTCTTTAAACAGAAAAATTAAAATCCAACACAAAATCAACAAAAATGGTTGAGAAACAGAGAGACCAGAGGGAAAAATTGGTCAGTGGTGCTTGTATCATGGAAGAAAGAAGAACAATGCTTTCATGGTGGTACAAATGAGTTGAATGATGAAGAGCCAAAATAAAGAAGCTTCACTGTGATCCATGGTCCACAGATAGCACATATAATATAACTTAAGTAAGTCTAACAAAGGAGATGACTTAGACAAGACCCTCCCTCCCAAAAAAAACCCAAAAACAACAACAACAAAAAATCACACTGTGACATAATGAACAAAACAATAAAACAAAGTGCAAAATGGCAAGACAAATGCAGAGAACCCAGACGAAAACAATTTCTCTTTTGACTTTAGATGTGCTACATTCCCTGTTACTGGCTACCTTGATTTTACTAAAGTGCCTTTTATCTGTTTGGAAAAAATACAGTTTCATTCCAAATTCGGGTATTCTGACAAACCGGAAATGAATATTGCTGAACAAAAATGCTATCCTATTTTCTGTTCTTTAGCAAATTGTACTATTGCAAAGAGCAGGCTAAGTGAGTAAGTCTTAAGTCCATAATAACTCATCATGCAGGACTGAGTCTGCAGTCTTGGTGACAGGCAATTCAGTGCAAACTGTGAAAGCATCTGAGAGAAAGTCTGTTCGTGACTCTCCATGCATTTCTTTCAAAAAATAAATGAAAAACTCAGCACAATCACAAAGCCAAAAGGAGCAATACTACTTGTAGGAAGGGATGAAAAAGGAGGAGACTATGACTTCATATGTGAAGTAAAGAAAATTTATTATGGATATTTAACAGGTAGTTTCATTGTTTTCTTGCCAGTGAGAAAAGAGAACGGAGACAGTGAACAATAACTAAGAGGGTGAGCAGGCACAGCACAGCAACTTAAATATCATAATAACCCATGCAAAAATAAACTATAGAACAAGCATGAGGACTTTGTTATGCATGGCAAGAATGTGCAGATATAACATTTTCAATCGGTAAATAGTCTATACTGGTGATATGTTAGCTTTTATGTTAACTTTACATACTGCTAAATGTTAGTCTCCCAAAAATGTTAATGAAATATCACACTCACTCAATCCAGGCTCAGTCAGATAGCTGTACCGCTTACGTAAGGCTAGAGATGCAAAGGTATGACGTCGTTCTGGCTTTTCAGTCTGCAACAACAATAACAAAAATGTCCTATAAATTCCCTCCCTCATCAGCCCTGAATGTCAATCTATGTTAGTAATTTGAGTTTATTCTCATTTGTAGCCTGACTTTACTACGTTAAATTGTCTGACTGTGCCATTATATCATTGTTGTAATGTTGTATGTACACCTAAGAATAAAACAGCTTTTATTTCAATATGGGGCAGTGCTATGTTGTAAAAGTACTGATACTGGTACTGATAATAATGTGAACCATACACTTTCTCATTATTTGTGCTCTGATAATAATGCTATTAAAATCCTTTATAAAAATATTAAACATAGACTATAGATTTAAAGTTATTTTTATTCCCCATAGACATGTTTTGTAGTTTACATCTAAAAAATTGAGGTAACAGTCTTAAACCATTAAACTAAGCCATAGGTTAGCTTTAAAGCAATGTGACATAGTACAAGGATGGTTAAATAAAAATGATGGCAATCTTTGCCAATGATATGAAATATATGTGGTCTTACAGTGTATGGAGTTAAGCCAATGCAAATTTACCAAATCATACAATAAAGCCCCATGACAGGCAATAGCTGCATAATGTGTGGTTTCACAGAGCAAATACCTAGAAACTAAAGCAAATGAATCACCAGCACACCACATGGAACTGAGGGGACAGGACTATTACCTCTTCATCGGGATCTGAGTCCATATCCTTTTGGTTCCCAAGATGCATTGCAGAAACGGGGAATAACGCAATGGAGAGCAAGGGGTAAGAAACATCAGGATGTGAAAAGGGCGATTGTGAGCACAGAAAAAGAGCCACCGCAAAGCCATAGCAAAGAAACAGAAACGGAAAAGAAATATTAACTAAAAAGATACAGGAAGCAACCACAAATTATACCACTGAAAAAAAAAAAAGCATAAGCCTGTGCACCATCAGCCAAAGCATGGTTCCAAATCAAAATTCTGATTTGGTCAGCCATAGCCACAGAAACGACCAGAGAGAAGCTCAAAACAGATAAAAGACACACTCAGGCAGTTTTGACCAAGTTTATCCCTTATCGCTGCAAACACTGATCTACCTTTCCTGAGTATGAAGATGACATGATATGACAAAGAATGACTTGATAATTTCAACCTTACCTTTTTCAGTGCAGGCAGAGTGATGTTTAAATTACACACAGCAGTCTGGGGAAGCCCCTTTGCGTTTTTAATCTCTTTGAGGAAGGACAGCCGTCCACAAGGTTCTTGGCTGTTGTCCCTCACCTTTTGGTGATTCAGTGTAGAATGAGCAGATAAGCATGAACAACACATGTGAAGCATAAGTTTTACTTAAATCATGACCACAGCCCCTGCTGAATTCCCATCTCTTAAAGAAAAATGACCAACTGGGATATAAGCCACTGTAGCTGTAGTGACCTTTCTGTTATATAAAGTTATATAAGATTAGGAATACACTGATCAGGCATAACATTAT
>JAOVVH010000061.1:20280197-20290566 GCA_028566435.1 Scorpiodoras heckelii | reverse complement strand
AGTGGAACTGAGAAAATGGACAATGAGTGTAGAGAAAAGGAGGTGGTCATAAGGTTATGCCTGATCAGTGTATATTTGGTGGTCTGGGAAAACCTGTCAAAAAAACTGGGGCTACCCAGGCCACCACACATGCAGTGCAAAAGCTTATTATCTAGTTACGGATATTTTCTAAGTACTGTGTACAAGTTGAAAAAAGAACAAACTAGATTACCTTTACACAGAATGGCAGTCTGTTCTCTTTAAATGCATAGAAGTTAAGAACCAGCTGCTGTCCAGCTTTAATCAGAGGTGTTAAATTGCCATAGCAGTCCACATAGATAGGCTTTCCTTCCAAAACCTGTAAAAATTGAAAATGTGTTCACTAGCCATGAAGGTCCTTTTATATGGTTTATGGCCAGTATAATGCTATGATATACAGTATGTTAAGACAGAATAAAAGTCAGCATTTTTTGTTGTTGTTGTTGAATGACCAACCTCAATGTCTTTGCTTCTGGCCACCTCTTCAAAGTTCTCTTGCTGCTCCAGGGTCTTGTCGACTTTGTCGTCTGTCATGCAAAAGCATCGTAGATTGGATTCCACAGAGTCATTCATCTTGGCGAACACTACAAACTTGGCCATGTAGGGCACGCAGATGAGTTCCCTGTAGAGCTGAGTGGCCAAACCGACTGTCTCCGGAATCTGATGGCAGTCTGCAAGCCAGAACCTGTGAAAAAAGTTGAAACGGTCAGGACTGTAGTCAAATACAGGCGTTATCTGTGATTTAAAAAAATTATAAATGTTGCTGTTCAGTCTGTTTCGTCTAGAGATGCAGATGCAAATCGATATATTTGTGATATTTCTTTCTGAAGTGTCATGAATCCTGAGCCAAATACCTGGCAGATACGTTGGTAGTGAAGGAGACACATTCACTGGAGAAGGTAAGAGGAGTGGTGCCAGTAATGTCTTCCCATTGTGCGGGGGAGGTGCCACCTGTGGAAGAGCCCTCATAAGCGTGTACGCAAAAGGAAACGTGCAACACATAAACCCATAAACAAAAAGCTGGAGATGAGGATGTCTCTGTAAGAAAGCTTTTATATGAGCCACCAATGGCATGTAAAGAAGCAATGGATCAATCTTACCTGTGATGCTGCACAGAAGGCGTAAGCAAGGTGTTGTATCTCCTTTGTAGCCATTGTTTATGCCTTCCCCTGATCGAGGAGGCACAGGGATGGTCATGGTGATGGGTTTGTGGAACTTCCTTCTGCGTGGTTCCACTGTCACTATTGGGCTGAACGTGGCTCTGTTGCCTATGATCTTCTTCACCGTCTCTTCTGGGACTGGCTGGGTCTGGGAAGTGAGCAAGCAGCTAATAACTGGTACATTACTGGATCTTATATACTCTTTCATTTCACTTTATGGAGTAAACAAAGGTAAGCAGCAATATGGCTTTTATTAGATTTAATGATCTACCTTACTATTTTTTCCCTTTTTCGACACAGTTTGGTCATTTGCCAATTCCCATCACCCACTAGCTAGCTGTCTCTCATCCTACGTGACGAACATGACCACAAGCTTCCTCCGAGACACGTGACGCCAGCAATTGCTTTCCTGTTGTGCCACTTAGGACCTGTCCCTTCTCATTTGTGATATTTTTTTTGGCTTTCACATAATTTGTGTCTTTTATCTCTAAACATTCCACAGCACTACAGTAAGGATGCTTGATTCTCCTGACATTGTCTTGTGGGAGGCTCTTGCTGTAGTAAGGATATAAACATATTTAATGTAATCTGTTCTTGCAGTAATATCTTAAAATGCTCATAACAGAACTGCATTAACTCTGCATTGACAATTAAGTGTCTGTATACCTGAAGTCCAACCCTAATCTTCTTGGTGAGAGCTCCTTCAGGGAAAGAGGCCTGGACTTGAGGAACAGTCATGCTGGATAGAACCCCTCCCTCAGGACCCATATGGTTAGTCTCCTGCTTGATCCGTGACACCACCGCAAAATATTGTGGGAAGTCTTTAGTGATGATTCTACAGATGCGTTTCTTCTCCAGGTCTTCCATGCTGTCCAGTTCTTTAGGGACAAACCATGTGCAATGTTCATTTTGTGCTTGACATATATGGAGAAAATATACATTAACTGTACTTTTGCTAATTCATCGTGTACTACAGTCTGTAGAGTTTACACAGAACGGTGTGAAAAACTTGGACATTCTAAGTTGATGAGAGAAGAGAGAAGAACGGGCAGACTGTTTCAAGCTGACAGGAAGGATATGGTAACCCAAATAACTACTCTTTACTACTGTGGTAAGCAGAAAAACTTAGAATGTGCCACATGTCAAACCTTAAAGTGGATGGGCTACAACAGCAGAAGAATACATCATTCTCCTCTCGGGCAAGAACAGGAGTCTGTGACTATATTTGGCACAGAGTTATTAAAAACTGGACAGTTTAAGATAAATGAAGAAAATTATTGCCTGATCTGTTACTGTAGATTTCCTGGAGGCTGGCCATTCTTCTTTGACCTCTCTTATCAACAACATGTTTCTGCCCACTGAACTGCTGCTCAGTATTTTATTTCTTGCACCATTCTTTGTAAACACTATAGACTGTTATTTGTGAAAAGACAGAGCAGAATGGCTAGATCAATGACTATGCATGAATATTTTGTACTTATTAAAAATGCACATTCAGAGGCTGACTGGCTCTCCAGACAAGATGTGGTCGCATGATACTGAAGGTACTTGGGAGAGATGGGAACTCGAATTTGAGTTGTTGCACTTAAGTCGCAGACACAGTGACTTGAGACTTGACTTGAGACTCATCCTCAAAAGACTTAGGACTCAACTTGGACTCATGATTTGGGACTCGTATACAATCTTTATTTTATTTTTCATATTTTTTGCTGCATTAACATTAAGGAAATCTGATGAGCTGAATATCATTCCTTCGCTTATTATCACACAGAACTTCAAGTATGAACACAGCTACAGTGTAAGAGGCCACGCAACATCACTGGCTGTCAGCAGAGGGCAGGAGCAGTGCACAGAATTCCTCGACTGATTGCTAGAGATTGCCACACCTGCCTGGCGGCCTATTTAAGAGATACTTTCAGAGTGTGGCCTCATCACACCTTTCTAGAGGGGTGATCATGATGTAGGGCTTTAGTCTGAGGTAATTTTGTTGGGACTATACAGGACAGTAAAGAGAAAGTTGCAAAAGAGGAAAGATATTTTTGAGGAAAAGGAAACGATTTGACAATTGGAGTAACGCGGCACGTTGCAACCGAAGAGCAAGATTACGTTCCAACCATGACCAAAACGTACATTAAAAAGTTAAAATACATCACCCACAGTTCATAGACGTTTCATCACATTTATTTAAAAAATGCCTACAGCATACAAAATGAGTCTGAACAGTGTTGTTTATCATGTTAAATACAGCCGAGTGCTGTCTTATAGAACACAACCAATCAGCTGTCCGCTGTTGATGACGGTGCAGGGCATTTCAAACAGAGCCGTTTTAGTGACCGAGTTCCCTATGAAGTGCCCTTGGGATTCTGTACCCTGAGCAGTGTGTAGGGCGCAGGGATACAGATTAGGGACACTTGCGATTGGAATGCAGCCTAAAACAAGTAACGCAACTGTCAATTACGTGTTCACTGACGGCGCTGCTGGTTTGCGTAATTTAACTAATTTTTAATCTGTGTTAATTTTTTTGTGGCGTAAATTTTTTAAATTGCGATTAAATCTTTAATGTGTTCATTAACACGTTAATTTGACAGTATTAGAAAATACATAAGGCGGTTTATATTTGGGAAGGAGATTGTTAGGGGGTGGTCAGCCATTCGCCCCTGAGCGTCACCTGATTGGTACATCGTGGTGACGTCAAGAGGCGGGTTTTCTCCCTCTGTTCTCTCCAGAGGGAGATGAGCAATTCCTTCACTTGCCCCTAGGTGTCCCCAGAGAGTCAGTAATGGTGCCTCTCTGGGAATACTATTCCCATCATGCCTAGGGGCAATCAGGGGCTCATCAGGGTTGACAGCGAGCACCTGGTCTACCTGCTATATAAGACAGGGCTCGACCAGGGCTCACCGTCACACCCTTCGTTTTTCGTGCTCTCTTGCACACCTGGTCAGGGAGAGTTGTGGTTTGTACTGCCACCTGGTGGCGTGAGGTAATCTAATAGGGTTAGAGTCTTTCGTTAGGGACGTGGGCCTAGCCCTTGGGTGTGATTTGCCTCTCACCACCATTTTAATTATTAAATATGAGAATTAGCCTCCTCAGGTCCACTCTCTCGCATGCCGCCCTGCATGGTTACGGCAGGCGTGCACTCACGCGATCTGAGGTCTCAGGCAGCTCCTTAGGCCTGATCATGGACCAATCCTGGGCGGGCTTTAATACCCAGGTGCCGGGAGCTGCCTCAGCCCGGACATTCTCCTTCTGCCTTGCCTTCTGCTCATTAGGGATAGCGCCTTGGTCCCTAATTACTTTCACGGCCTCTCTGTGTTAAACGAGATGGCGCACGCTCCTCCTCTGTCTATCTCTGTGCCGCTCTTCCAGCCGGTCAGTCGGGGCGGCCGATGTCATTTGCTATGAGACGGAGGTGCGAATAGACAGAGGAGCCCTGATAATTTAAGCACAAGCACCATCATGCCCCCAGCGAGTGGTCATTTAATAAGGGCAAACTTTATTGTTTTCACATTTTGTTTTAGTTGTGCTTTCGTTCTTTCTTTTCCTGATTTTAGCCTCTTCCTTACGTTTCTTTCATTTGTTTATTTCCGGGTAGTTTGCCCTTTACCCCCTTACATCACTTCATACGTCACCCATACTGCAGTCATACGTCAGCTCAACAACTCGCTGGCTCTTCCGGGATTTCCCATGTGCGTCGGCAGTCGGCGTAAACGCCTACTGTAGCCGCGTTCCCACGCTTCCGAGATCGTGGAATGGGGAATGCCGTTAGGCTACCCTTTGCGAGGCTGCGCCCCACGTCTGCTGATCGCATTACCGCTCTCAACAACATCAACAGGTTCTTCTAGTATTTCCCAGGTTTTGTCGGCAGTCGCTCGGCGCGACTCGGGTTTTTAGCTCTGGTCTGTCAGCCAGTCCTCTATTCCGCAGAGATAGCAAAGGGGGATGTGTCATTAGGCTGCAGTGCGAGAGGTCACAAGTTCACGCCCCGCCTCAGCCAACCATATCTATTATTCCATATTCATATTTATTATATATTTATATGGGCTTTTCTTTTAAAGGGGCTTTAATCAACTCGTGTGTACCCCGGCCACTCTCGTGCCGCCCTGTATTGGGCTGCTGCGCCGCACCTGGGTCCAACTCCCTGGGTGGCACATAACAGAGATAAGAGGCAATATCAGCACAAATACAGAGAGGAGAAAAGTGAATGGAAATAAAAGTTTTGTGTTCGAGAGATTCCTCCTGCTCCTTATTTTTCCTTTATTTCCGGAAGCTCCACTCCGTGCAGTAATTTTTCAAAAGCTCACCCTGGCGGAGAATAATTAATATAACGTAGACCAGGAGCTCCTTGCAGTAAAATTTACTCTCGAAGAGTAGAGACATTGGCTGGAGGTGTCCAAACACATGCTAAGGTTTGGACCGACCACAAGAAACTGGCCTATATCAAACAGGCCAAACACCTCAATCCCCACCAGGCAAGTTGGCCATGTTCTTTGGCAGACTTGATTTAATTCTGTTATATAGGCCAGGTTCAAAGAACATCAAGCCTAATGCAATCTCCCACCAATAGGCCCCATCAGGTCTGGATTTGGGACCCATTATTCTGGCTCCTCGAATTGTGGCCATGCTCCAATGGGCCCTCAAGATGAACATCCATTAGGCCTTACACCGCAAGCCAGATCCAGGAAGGGTCCCTAGGCAAGCAATATGTTGCCACCACCACACGTAAGCAGGTCTTGCAATGGGGATGGTTCTCCATTCTCTGGGCACACAGGGGTCGCCAGGACCCTAGAGTTTCTAATGAAGTGGTTCTGATGACCTAATATGAAAAAGAAGGTTGGAGCTTTTATTGTTGTGTGCCAAGTATGTAGGTTTCCCGCTCAAGACCCATGGGACTTCTCCACTCCAGCCCCATCCTTGACCGTCTATGGTCCCACATGCCCCTGGACTTTGTTAAGTCTTTCCACTTCCAGGGGACACATGTTGTTCTTGATGTTCGTGGACTGCTTCTCCAAGGCCTGTAAGTTTGTGGGCCTACCTAAGTTCCCCTCAGCCAAGAGGTGGCAGAGCTACTAATGCAGAATGTGGTTTGGGTGTAGGGGATGCCCAGAAACATGGTGTCTAACCAGGGACCTCAGTTCATTAGCCACTATTGGAAGGCCTTCAGCCAGCTCATGTGGAGCTTCTGTAAGCATTTCATTTGGCTTCCACCCCCAGTCCAGGAGCCCTCTGACATTCATCATTGGGCATGTCAACATTTGAATGTTAATTTGGGTTTGCTCCACCCATGTTTCTAAAGCAAGAGTGTGAGGTTGGGGTCCCAGCAGCAAAACAGTTGCAACATGTCTGAGAGCATGGCTGAAGGCCTGAACATCATTAAGGGCCACCTCTGAGGCACCCAAGCAACTGCAAGCAGAATAGTAACCCCAACTTCTGCCAGAGTCAGCAGGTCTGGCTTTCCACAAAAGACCTTCCACTAAACGTCGAATCATGCAAATTGGCTCCACGCATTGGGGCCCTTCACAATTGACCAGTGCATAAATCCAGTCACTTGTTAGCTGTGCTTGCTTAATTGGTGTGATTTGGAATTTTTGCCCATTCTTGCTGTAAACAAGACTTGAGTACTGATGTATGTCCATGGCATTGCAGATGCTGGATTTTGCACTTTTCATTGGTTACAGTCTGGATGGTCTTTTTCATCTTTGGCACATAGAATCTGACGTCCATTTTTCCCAAAAACAAGCTGATATGTGGACTTGTCTGACTACAGAACATGTTTCCACTGTCTTTCGGTCCATCTCAGGTGACTTTGGGCCCAGAGAACTCGCTGGTGTTTCTGTGCAAAATAAATATATGGCTGTCTCTTTGCATAATATAGTCTCAGGCAGCATTTTTTGATGCAGCGGCAGCAGTGTTAAGTGACAATAATTTTTCTGAAATACTCAAGAGTTTTTAGTTTTTATTGTATTTATAGAAATTTTCCCAACTTTTCTGGAGATGGAGGTCTACATGAGGTATGACCAGAAAGTAGTGAGAATGAAATTCCCACACTCCCTATGGCTTACGCATGGGGATGGTTGTTCAAGTTCAGTTAGAGTGCATTGTCACTGGAACAATGCAAATGAGTTTGGAGCAAATGTTGGATTCTTAAACAAAAATTTCCTGATAACAGGAAATGAATCATGGGTGTTCTAATATGATTCTGAGACAAAAAGTGCTGAATGGCACACGACAACATCATCTCGCCCAAAGAAAGCATGAGCAAATCAAAAATCAAGTCACTGTTCATCGTCTTTTTTGATTCTCTGGGGTTGCTTTGCTTCTGCAGGACTTGGGTGACTTGGAACCATGAATTCTACTCTCTATCAGTAAATCCTGAAGGAGAATGTCCACCTATCAGTTCGTAACCTAAAGCTGATGTGCAGTTCGGTTATGCAGCGGGACAATAAACCAAAGCACACAAGCAAGTCCACCTCTGAATGGCTCAAAAGAAACAGAATTAAGGTTTTGGAGTAGCTGAGTCAAAGTCCTGAATTGAATCCCATTGAGATGCTGTGGCAAGACCTTAAATAAGCAGTCCAACGTAGCCGAATTAAAATAATTCTGCCTAGAAGAGTTGGCCAAAATTCCTCCAGAGGAATGTAAAAGACTCATCGGAAGTTATCACAAATGTTTCACTGCAGTTGTTACTACCAAGGGTGGCACAACCAGTTACTAGGTTTATGGGGTCAATTACTTTTTCATATGGGTAATATAGGTTTTGGATAAATATTTATCTTTAATAAAAGAAATGGCAATCTAATAGCTGGATTTTTGTTTACTCGTGTTGTCTTTTTTCACAGAATATGAAGTATATATATATAGATATATATAGAGGAATTCAGGCAAACAAGTAGAACAGTTTTGCTACCAGTTTTCAGCTGATTTACTTTTAATCACATGTATATGAATGTAAATGCTAGTGTTAGGACAGTTTGGATTGTTTCTGGTGGTACATAAAAACCATTCTAATTATAGCTTCTGGGTGTATTGCTGATGTCCTACCTTCATCCATGCCATTAAGCAGCTCATTAAGGGTTTCGGTCTTGCAATCGTATTGGTGCTCCTTCCACGTCTCTCCATTATCACTCCTAAGAATGATCAGCTCACGTTCCTTCCCTCTCATGGAGCCAAAGTGAGGGATCTCCACTATCACAGGGCTGCAAGGACAGATCATACCCCACTAAGAGCTGACTATGCTTTTAAAGAGACTCTTCTACTGATAAATGACTGATGAGCGTATGCGTGGGGCATACTTCAGCAGTGCAAAAGAGGGTCACTTGGTACACCCGACAATAAGAGCATTTATATGCAAGTATTTATTTAATATACACATAGGCTTTTATTTACCGTACTAATGTCCACCAGTAATCAATACTTTGCAATTTATACCCTCATACTTGTAAAGAGTTGCAAAAAAACAAATTAATAAAAAAGGCTGATTGAATGCAACATTCCAGACTTTTAAAACTGGGCACTAAATCAGATTATGAAAGAAAGTGTTTTTAAATAACATCTAATTTACTGTTTCTCAGTTCTGCTCCTGCAGTACCACCGCCCTGTACATTTTGCTGTTGTCCCTGCTCCCAAATAATCAGATTCAACTCATCAGCATCAGCTATTTAACAAGTCTGAACTGCATTTATCTATGTAAGTTAGAGGAAGGAAACCATCAAGATATGCAGGGCAGGGGTACTGTACTGTGAAGATTGAGAAACTGATCTAATGCAGTTGCTTAATTAGTAACATATAGGTTAAAAACAGAAGGCAATTTTTTTAAACAATTTAGCACATATTAGTAATTTTGGTAAAATGGTCACACAATATAAGTTAAAGCTAACATTGTAAAATAGATGCATTTTTATATAAAGTGACATTTAGATACAGACAAGCAAGGCACTGTCCACACTGAATCATGGGAAAAAAGAAAATTACATTCAATGTATAATCTCAGAGAAGGTACCATGAAAAAATACATATATACTGCCAGTCAGAAGTTTTTCAACACATATGGGTTCAGATGCAGAATGTCAATTAAATACAGAAAATATTAAACATTCCATGAAGGAAATATTTGTATCCATAGACTTATCTTAGGATATGTAGAATTTTACAACAGCTTCAAATTAATTTTTTGATGGCACACTGATTTGAAATTAGGAAAACAGCATCTCTATGGCACATTATGGCTGCTATGGAACTTGGCTGCAGCAGATACGAGTTCCTGCAAGAAGCACGTTATGCTTTACGACACTGTTCTCAATACATAAATCATGGCAGGGATGAAAAGACCAAAGACGACATTAACAGAGGAAGCCAGGAAGCGAAAAGGAGACAGGGGCTGTTTAGGTTTTTGACTAGCTAGTTTTTGATCATGAGCCAAGTAACCCCATTTCGAGGTTTAGCCGCTAGCTAGACATCTCCAGGTGATGTTAGCACACTTGCTAGATAACACGCTCGGCTATCGGAACCGGTTAATAAGATAAAATTTCACTTTGTGCCAGTGGAATAAGGTTAATTTTGTGGACTAGTTGTTCTTTGTCCACTAGCATCCCCTAGCATTCATATATGTTATAGTTAGGTGTTAGCAGCACACTGTCTCTGGTCCATGTTTCATTAGCTTAGCATGCTACAACTGTGCAATTGAGTTGTGTGCAATGCTTGAAAAAACTTTGTGCGTGGCAAAAAATGTCTGTGCAAGCATGTTTACTTCAGTGCATACGCTTTAAGCACATAACAATTAGTGCTGTTACGCGATAAATTATTTAAATTGCGTTAATCGCGGGATACATTTTTTAATCGCGCGTTAATTGCAGTTTTAACGCACATTTTCATTTGCATTGTACATGCAAGGAGGCATTGTAGGACCATTGAAAATGAAAGAGAAACGACTGCTGAATGTTGCCTCATTATTTACTTGGCTTTATTTGATGAGTGAAATATTAACGATGATTGATGTCTTTTTGCTTTTTTGTCTTTTGTTCATCTGATATACTGATTAGAGTTGGAGTTTAATTAAAGGCATCGATTCGCCACTTTAAATTTGAGTAATGCGACATGTTGCAACCAAAGAGTAAGTTTAAATACATCACCCACAGTTCATAGACGTTTCATCACATTTATTTCAAAAGTGCCTACAGAATATAAAATGAGTCTGA
>JAOVVH010000061.1:20266579-20277419 GCA_028566435.1 Scorpiodoras heckelii | reverse complement strand
AGCTATATGGTAAGTGGAACTGAGAAAATGGACAATGAGTATAGAGAAAAGGAGGTGGTCATAAGGTTATGCCTGATTGTAAGTTTAAGTTCTTCGCAAACTGCCAAGGTAGATCACTCAACACACACAAGTGTTCATTTGTGTCAGTGTAAAAAAAAACTGGTACTGGAAAAAAAGGAAAGTCAAATTTGTTTCCTTACTTTATCAAAACAAGGTGAGAAAATAAGAGTTGACCAACAATACTGGTTGCATGGCATTTGCTTCTGGTGATTTTACCAATAATGATTGAGTCTCCAACTGGAATTATATCATGCATGTCAATATTGAAACATCTCTGTCCTTGATAAATTCTTCCAACACTTTCACAATACATTCGTAAGCTCCAGTGCTTGAGCTGATCAGCATTTTTGACAGCACCCATAATGTCAGACATATCCAAATCTAAAGCATTTTAAGTCCCCCATTTTAAAACATACAATCATAGTATACAGTACTGCAGTTATTAACTGCATGACTTTAATCTCATAGGCTTCACTTCTTCAACAAAGTTTGTGAATCTGATCACAAATCAGGGTCATATTGAAAACAGCAAACCAGTGGTGCGGTAGACGTGTTACTTACTGTGGAACTTTAAGCTTCAAACTGTATTGGATTTAATGGTTTATACGATGCTTTCTGACCTTTTAGAAACAGTCATCTGTCTGACATTAGCCTTGCAAGTCAGGCTGCTAGCAGCTGAAAGAGAATCTGGTAGATTTGTGGCCAAGAACCTCGAAGACAACAAACAACAGAATTCCTGGCACTCAACAGGAAACATGCAAGGACATCTTGCTTTACTAGTCACTGACGTGACTTCTTCAAACGAGGCTGAGAATTTATCAGTGTTGACGATTTAGCTTTTTTTCAGTCCGTTGTCTAAATTTTCCAAAAAGTTCATTGTGAATGATTTGTAAACTTGGCACTTGGAAGCATGTATACGTGGAAAATGCAATATTCAAGATTCTGAAGCTATGTGACAAATCAGTATTAGATCTTGCAAGCCATGGGCAAACTATATTGAGATTATCTGAATTTTGTAGATGGTTTTACAGCATCCGAATCTCATATGAATTTTCTAGAAAAGAAAGAGGTTGTGATTCTAAATACTATTCATCGTTTGGAGCAATAAATGTTCCTGCACGAGAAGACCTGATCAGGATGTGAGTTCGAGGGTCTTCTCAACTATAATTTTTGAAAAGACCTTTATGTACTTGTTATATAGTACACTATACTGCCAAAAGTATATGGACACTTGACCATCATACCAATATGAGAGCCTTCCCCAAACTGTTACCACAACGTTGGAGGCTCAGAAGTGTCTAGAATGTCTTTGTATGTTGTCGTATTAAGATTTATTGCAACTAAGACTCCCAAACCTGTTCCAACAAGTTACTGCCCAAACTGATGTCCATGAATACATCATTTCCTAAGGTTTGGAGTGAAACTTGAGTGGTCTACATAGAGCCCTGACTTCAACCCCACTGAACGCTTTTGGGATGAAAACTGGAATACCGAGTGAACCCCAGGACTTCTTGTTTGACCTCTTGTGAATGAATGAACACATATCCTACATCCATGCTCCAAAAGCTAGTGGAAAGCCTTCCCAGAAGAGTGGAGGATATTATAACAGCAAACAGGGGGAATAATAAGGGGACATAGGATGTTCAACAAGTCCTGAGTGAATTGGCAAAACTTTGGGCAAGACCCATATATGGGTGTGATGGTCAGGCATCCACAAACTTTTGGCCATATAGTGTATTTCTGTATGTTATTTAAGCAACATTGCACGAGCAAGAATACAGATATACTGATAATAAAATAGTTTCTTTTTGTTCCACGCGTGAAACTCGAGTCCAGAGAAGCCACACTGTTTGATAGCCTGTTGGCTAGCTAGCTCCCGTTGAATTTTGGACATTTCTGTTAAAGGTGCATCCAGTGAAACTGGCTTCGTTTCTTCCTTTTCAGCTTCATCTGTCAAGCTTTCAGAAGTTATATTCAGGAAAATCGTATCTTTTGCCATGTTCGCCGATGTCACAAACATTACTATAGAAACCATTTTGAACCAGGAAGTGTAATTTTCATGTGGCAAACACAGACAAGCAAAGTGATACACACAGTGAAACATCCCAGTGCGGTAAATCAAATAAAACATATCAGATTAGTGGACTGGAACTAGCTGTTGCATAAAAAGCACATCTTATATAAAGCTTTTAAAGTCATGTATTGGCAATTGGTCCTGTTTAGTTGAACTTAGTTTGTTCTGTAGGTGTAGAAGAACATAAAGAAATCCAGCAGGCAGAGAAGAAGAAAGAAGGATTAATCACAGGACGCAACCATCATCACCTGGAGTCAGACTGAGGAAGTGGAGTAGAAACGCTGCGAATAAACAGACAAAACGTAAACAGAACAACGGAGGAAGGATAAAATGAAGTTTCATTTACTAGAGCAATGCTATTCATTTGGAGGAAAACAGAGACCGGACAGGTGATAGATGTATAAAGCAGCAGAAGAGACGAGGGAGGAGGGAGCATTCACATTATACGCATTTGGAAAGACCGGTTGTCTGTAAATCCGCTAATAAAACCATTAAATTGAAAAGAAGAGACAAAGTACAGGTTCCAACAATAGAATTTTGGCATATGTCATTTCAGACACAAGTGCACGTCTTACCCTGAGTGGACTGGACTGGAGACCAGGTTGACGTTGTCCAGGGCGTCTGCCGTCCAGCTGTAACGCCTTAGAGAGTCAGTGTCATACTCTTTAGCTACAGCCAGATGCTGAGGGTGAGAACACACACACACACACACACACATTGTCAATACTGTGCTTGGCCAGTAAACCACAACAACAACAACCTCAATCTCAATGCATGGCAATAAAACGGCACTAGGAGGGAAGTGTTGTGGAGCTGAGACGTGCTGCCTACATCGCAATTAGCATCTCAACCCCACACTTATCACCTCGTTGTGTGGCTGATGGCAGAAAGCATCCAAAGAATGCATGCATATTTAAAATAAGTTGTAGGGGCAGTGGAGAGTAGGAACTGAAACTTCTGAAGCAAATAATAACAAGTCAAGAATACTCTAAAGCAGTCAAAACTGGGCTACAAATCATAGAGCAGCAAATAAAGAAGTGCTTCTCTCACAGCAGAGGGAATTCAGGCATCATGCGGCTTAACGGCCGCTACGCAAATGCAGGTTTTTTTTGTATGTATTGCCTGCATTTGAGCTGAAGATTGGCAAAACAATACTGCATCTTTCATTCAACTGAATACCTTATTATGGGGCTCAACAACGCAGTGCATCGCTTTACAGACAGCCTGAAGCATTTAAAGAAGAAGAGAGTTTTTTTAAACACACTGTAATTACCACTCAATAAGCTAAACACAGTTCTTCTAAGCAAAGTTCAAAGGCGGTGGGCTGATTTTAGAGTTGAGTAACACGTTGTAGTGAGGAGTTCATATCGAAGTTACATACAATGGTACTCAGACCTCAAACAATACTCGAGACTTAGGTACTACTTGATCATCTGTGTGAGAATCGCATGCATGTTGCGGAGTTTGATTAAAACAGAGGTGTATCTCTGCGACTTGCAAATCTGATCTTGGATTCGCTTTTATTTTGTGGTATCTGCTCAAACGGGGAGAAGTCAACTGACTGAAAATTTTATGTATTTCACGCTAACAACAAGCAAAAAAAAAAAAAACCTGAATATATCTTATACCACTATTAACGATGATCAATGATATTAATGTTTTTTTACACCAATTACTTAAAGTAAGCCTTTTTACAGAAGAGTATTGAATTAATGTTACTGAATTAACATAGTGATTTAAAAGTGATATTAAATTGCCTACATCCTGCACAAACAGTATGAGTTCATGACCTCGATTTAATATCTCATGGCTTCATTAAGCTGTACATGTTAATATGTCAATTAACTGTCAGTGCACAATATATTAAATAAAATACAATATAAAACATTAGAATGTGCTGGATCAAGTGTGGAAGTTAAATTAAGCCAAATTTGCAGTAATTAATGTGATTTGACGTTTATTTTATATAAGCTTGTCAAGTTCTCATACATTGTTTTTGGGTACGACTGTCTTTTTTTTTTTTGAGTTCTGCATTATTATTATTGAGTCAGTACAAAAGATTTTATATTTCCAAACGTAGCTTTTCCCATAAAAAAAAAAGTTACGTAAATGTCTGTATGTCAGTAACGAAAGCAACACATTACATAACACCACTTTTCAGACTAAAAACATAATGAAGGCTGCTGGGTTTTACATTGCAAGTAAACGTGATGGTCAAAGTCTGGCAGATTCTCCAGGATGCTCTTCTGGAGACTTTGACTGTCACACTTACTTCTTTTTTAGCATGCAAAACCCAGCGGCCTTAAAAGCTAATTTCCTTATAAGACTACACACATTGTGAACACCTGGGAACACTGTTTAAGAAAAAAGGCACCAAATATTGACTTCCTTTAGTTTATTACTGTTTACTGCACATTATAGGGTTTTCTGTTATGTAGAAACATCTTCATTATTTTCAAAGGCATCTTTGGTTTACAGCAAGTCTTTGCATGTGTCCAAGACTTCTGCATCGTACTGTACAGCAATTAGCTGCTCTTCTGGAGACCCTGACTGTCACCCAGCAGCCTTCATTATGTATTTTTATCTGTTATGTAAAGTGTTGCTTTTGTTAGTGACACATTTATTTTGGCACAATGCTTGCACACAGTGAAATTGAACCTCCGCATTTTAACCCCTCCATGCAGTGAGAGACACTAGGGGGCAATGAACCCACATGCCCAAGTGGGCAGCCCTAGCCTTTGGTGCCTTACTCAAGGACACTTCAGCCGAGTCCTGTCGGCCACGGGAATCAAACCCGGGACCTTCCGATCACGGGGCAGACACCCTAACCACAAGACCATGACTGCCCTGTTACTAACATATTTTTGTGTAACATTTAATTTTTTTGTTGGAAAAGTAATGTTTGGAAATATGTTTTTGCACTGCCTCAATAATGCAGAACTCAAAAAACCCCATCAATAACAAAAAAAGTTCTACCTAAAAACAATAGGGGGCTTAAGGCTTGCACAGTACTGTATATAGGTATATAGAGATACACACATACAAGTAAAAACAGAAGTAAAGGCTCATGATTGTGTAGTCTAGACACTATTGTAAAAAAATATTTTCAAATGCTTCCACTGAACACACACCTGGCAACCTCGGCTCCTGAACTACAAGCAGTTCATTTTAATCTTTTTTTTAAATGGGAAGTTCAAAAAATTTGACAACAATTTGAGCTGCATAACCCAACTCTGAATATGAGTAACTTTCTTCATCTAAATACTGATGTATTCATCTAAATACTGAATACTGGCCTAAGAAGGCAAATGAGAGAAACTGGACTGGCCGGTGGTTTAGAGGTGCTCTTTGTTGAAGAGATAGTTCATATAATAAGGTACTCTTCTGAATAATTCAAAAGCCTTTGTTACGGATGGCTTTTGTATGCCTATGAATTGAATACCATTTGTCTATCGTACGTGGGTACTTGCATGTAGGCATATGCTGTATATAAGTAGAATATAATTATACATAATTTTTTTTTATATGGAATTAGATTGCATTGCATTGTCTTCTTTTTGATCCTTTTATGGCCCTCTAGCTGTTCTTGCAATTGTGAGTCATGACATAATTAATAGATATATCTAAAAGGAAAATATCTTACTGTGGGCACCCTGGTGAATGCTTGTAGTCGTCTTTATTTTTATTTTTTTTTTTTACTATATAGACTGCACCCTGCTGTATAAAATTAATTTTGCCCAACTAATTTTTTAAAATCTAAAATTGCCCAACAGTAGTAAAGGGTGATTTAGGATTGGGATTCTGGTTTGTTCTGTTTTTTTTTTTAAGCTAGAAGAACATTTTGTATTTCTTCTGTACCAAGGCATTCTCACCTTCTCAGGAGCTCCTGAATCTACACAGAAGTAAATCAAGCCTAGATGGAATTGCTGTCTGGTGGGGTTTACTCTGGCCTCTCTACTCGTACCTTAAGAATCCACTTTAGCACAGCATCTTGCTTCAAATAAGAAGAATCTTGACTGTGGCTTGCTAATGCATTTAAGCAGATGCTAGACCTTTCTCAGAGTAAAGAGTAAGAAGAAATAAAATACAATGGGGAGTGCTGTTACAGGAAAACAATCAACAGTGGGGCCTCCAGAATGGCGCAACAGAAGTGCATTCGCCCGTTCGTCTGGAGATCACAAGTTTGAATCCTGATTCAAGAAAGCAAAAATTGCCTGTGCTCTATGGGTGAAGGGGTGGCATACTCTTTCATCGCTATCAATCACAGTGGCACTAACCAATCATATGTGTCTATGAGCTCATGTATGCAGAAGTGGATGGACGGTGCTTCCGGCAGGGTGTGTTACACCGCAGCATGAGCAGCAGTTTGGAAAGATGTAGGAAGCATGTGATAGCATACCATTTTTAGCTGTTTACAGTTATGAATTTTTCTCTCTCTTGAAGTAAAGAACTAGCGGCTCCGAAGAATTTTCCATGGTGGAAAACTACAGCTTTGCGTCTGATTCTTATGAAGTCTCCTTACAGAGACATCATACACTTTTTTAAAACTGTTTATAGCATCTGCTATACAACACCCTGTGTTAATTCTTAGTATAGAAACGGTGCACCCGTCAGAGCTTCGGTAATAGATAACAATCAGCACCTTGTGATTTTATATTGATATCAGATTTGAGAATTCAATAGTGCTATTCTGACTATGGAAAAACGTGCATCAGTTCTGAACAACATCATAAATCGAGGCCTTTGGGTAAACACTATGAAATAATAGACCTGGTAGGGATTAGAATGTTAAAACAAATCCCGCTGCTTCTTAAACAGCAAAAGTGTAAAGTCATCTATTTTATAAGAACAGGATGTACAGGACAGGAGGCATACCGTGTCCTTGCTGGGTGCCAGGATCTCCTCGATCATCATGCTGTCCCTGGTGAAAGAGCTCCGGTTCAGTGTGTTGGACCTATCCGAACTGAAGGAGCGCAGGCTGTTGGCATTCACAGTTTATCACACACAGTGCACAGGGGAGGGAGCGGGGCATGACAATGAGATGAACACAAAACACGCACACACACACACACACACACACACACACACACACAAAAAAAAAATCAACAACAAAAAAACCCAACAAAACAAAACACACACCTGTTACTGCATGCAGCTTCCAGGGAAACTGGTGCACAAATTAAAAAAAAAAAAACTCCAGCACAAGGATGAAACAATGGAGAGCTGTTGTTGTATAGGATAAAGGTGTATATGTGGGTATGAATGAGTAATGAGCAGCATGTCATGTCTAAGTAATATGTTGATAAAAGTGGACATTGCTAATGCAGCGCTATTACTATATCTATGACATAAGCTATGTTATCTGTATTATTCTTTCTTTTCCCCCAGAGAAGTAGTAATAGAAAAGTGAAAACGGTATCAATAAGTGGTCTGTGGATTCTCTTACAGAATCCCGACACTGAAATAGACTGGCATTTGAAGCTGTAAAGTACTCAGGGCTTTTCTGAAAAATAATCCCCCTTCCTATGAGGCTAACCTTCACGCTCCCTGCACACATGTAGTATGCACTAGTGCTCTGGTCCATGGCAATCAGTATGATGAGGCAATTCAGCACAGTAAATTAAAGCTGTGCTTGCTGCCAGTGCGATACCTGCACGTAAATTTCCAGTGGCAGGTGAATTTACTGCTAATAAATATCTGTCTGAAAACGTGGAAAAGCTCAGAACAGGAAGTTAGTGTCTGTGAACTCCATGGAACCCTGGAAGCCACATGAGGGGAAAAAAAACCAAAACAAAACTGAGCCTTGCAAAAGCAATGGCTAAGGAGCTCGAAACAGGCAGAGTTCCTTAAAATTACATCAGGCACGATGTAAGTTAGACTCTGAAATCTGAACTTAGGTCGACAGACACAAAGTTCAACATGTTCCCAAGATTCAAAAAGCAACGTCTTGATTTGTCGGCACGTTCTGCCGTGCGTTTGAAATCTCTTGTTAGAACGAACAGCAAAAATGATGAAGGACGTGACAAGACGGGTGTGTCCGTGACAGAATGACCCGAAGGGGGGTGCGGGGAGGGACGGGGACGGGGGCACATCAAAATCCACAGTCATGCCCTCTTACCTGACTCTAGGACTATGAGAAGGAATCAGTGTGGTGGTGGAAGGAGAGAGGAGGGACAGAGGAGATAGATCGAAAGCAATGAATCAGAGCGAGCAAAATGCAGCGGTTGAATGACAGCAGCTTGTAATGTTTTCTGCAGTTGCATTGCAACACGCTCGTAGACCCTGCGGAGCCCCTCTTGTACACTACGTGTGGTTTTGTTCGTCAACGAACATCCCCAAAAACATAAAAACATGATGGAAAAGAATACAGTTTGCAGTGTTTCCGTATGACAAGGTTTGTGTCAACAAATCCTGCTCTCTTGAGGGGATTCTGTTCAAACGGAGAGGAGATCTGCAGTGTTGCCTAGGAGCATGCCAAGCAAGCATACATTTGCTGCTAGAAGGAGGACTGAATGGAAACAGAGCGCCTTAGCGTCAAACAGGAAGGTCCGAATTAAAACCAAGCCCACACCGAACCCAAGCATTTTAGAGCACCATATACGTCCTTTCCACAGGTTATCACTTGTTATTCAGTTTTACCGACAAGTATGATATCATTAAGCATCATGGGAAATGCTTGGGCTGATACTGAGCATGGTGATAACTCCACTTTATATAATATACCAGTTTGATTTATTGGCCAGCGTCAAACTTTTTAACACAGAGCTCCATGTGGGTTAAACATTAGCCTCATGACACTTACATTTTTGGCTGGTGTGTAGTACGGGGACATATAATAGTGTAAACATTGACCAGGCTGCCAATAAGCCAGCAATCAGGAAAAAAAACAAGCTATAACAGGACAAATCCTTTTCATTCAGCTCAAGGTCTGTGCAAGTAATATGACAGAATACTGTGCTGGTTCTCTACATGCCATGAACATGATGACATCCTGTCTGAGAGAAGCGGATGCAGATCAGAAACGACTCCAAAAACATTACGATTCTACATTAAAATGCATTCGTTTAAAATGAACAAAGCTTGAACTTCAGCATTAATACGTCCGACATGACATTAACAAACTAGCTAGCACTTGTATTACTTGATGTTTGTGGCACAAGTTTGAACGGACGTTGAAGTTCCAATATTTACACCTGGAGACCAGAGTTATGCAAATTTAGATGTAATTTAGTTCTTAAATACATTATATACGTATAAATATGTACAAGGGTGAGTCAAAAATCATCCGCACTCCGGTTATATTAAAACTTCTGCTGGCCGTACTGTCTTCTCAGCACTTTCTGAGATGAGAGACGAGGTCACTGTCTCCCCAGTCACTGTTGTGCAGGTTTGAACGTGTTATGTCACTTTCTCTGTGACTGCGATGTGAGAAACAATGACTGCCCCACTTGCGATTTGCAGCATGCACTGATTCGTTTTTTTCGGTCCGAGGGTCTGTCTGATGCCGATATACATGGAAGACTTTGTACACACTATGGAGAAAGTATTTTGAGGCGTTAAAGCATCCTCCCTATAGTCCTGATCTCGCCCCATCAGACTATCAGATGTTTGGTCCCCTGAAAGAAGCCATATGAGGACGAAGATTCATGTCTGATGAAGTGGTGAGGACAGCGGTGCATTCATGGCTTGCAACTCAGCCTAAAACATTTTTAATGAGGAAATATGAAAGCTTGTTGACACATGGACAAAAGTGTATTGAAAAGCAGGGAGATTATGTCGAAAAGTAATGAATTTGTCTTTTCTCGAAGTTGATTAAAATAAAATCTACAGGCAGTGCGGATCATTTTTGACTCACCCTCGTATATATTTTTAACAATGAATTCGATAAACATTAGTCAATTCAGGTGAGTTTAGTTAACATTTAACCATCAACCATCAATCAACATTAACTTAATTTGCTGTTTTGTTAATATTATTTATGATGTACTAATCCTGAAGTTTGTTCGTTTCTTTGTTGCTTGCCATGCTGGACGTTTTATGGTCTATGCTTTTCGTCTAGACATTTATCCCAATGTTACAAAGTTACGCCATATTTAAAATAACTCAGATTTATGTGGAATGCATGAGCTGGGTTAAGGGGTGTATGTACTGTATATGTGTGTAAAATTGAGCATTACCTTCCAGATCGGGCTCCGATGCTAAATCCGACATAGCCTTCCTGAGGCAAAGAGTCGTCCCCTAACTCGCGCAGATCCTGGGGGCCCAGGTACTTATCCGTGTCCCCCATCATCACGTCCTCACCTACGACCCAGACATAAAAGAGTTCGCATAAAACCTTGTCCAGGAAGTGCCGTCCTCTTGTATGTACTAAAATAGGTATACTCTTAACTCAGAAGTGAGACATGAAACTGTTATTTTCTCTTCACTTATTTTTCACAGATATTTCACAGACACTGGCACATTTTTTTCTTCGAGTATCCGAAAGAAAGAAAGAAAGAGAGTAAGTGAACCAGACGGCGGTTAGTGAGCTTGATTGAGAAACAGTCTGAGAAACTCTGGCATTCATACGAACAAAGTTTATGACCAGTTAAGAGACTAGCAGGGTTAAAAGAAAAGATTTAGAGCAAGTGCACACTAGAGAGAAAGAGAGAGAGAGACTGGGGTTGGGGTTTGGGGGTGGCGGGGGGGGGGGGTTGGGGGGTTGGG
>JAOVVH010000061.1:20183949-20200053 GCA_028566435.1 Scorpiodoras heckelii | reverse complement strand
CAGTCAGCATGTTGCAAATCAGCATTCTTCAAATGCAGCTCATCACTTTTGTTCATGCTTAGCCATATTAGCATGCCTGAAGCAGTCCAGGACACACAGCACCCACAGTTCTCTAGCCGTACTGACAGGGACAGCTGAAATCTTCTGCAGTGCATTTGTCTCATCTAGGTACAGTGTGACCCCCCAAAAAAGACAGCGCATCTTATGCATGCAAGTTTACATGGCAGCTACATCACATCAGGCTATAAAACTGTTTTTCAATGTCAAATAAAACCATCCAAAAACAGCCTGACTTGCCTGCAGTGATTTAGGGCAGATTTCAAAGGCAGTCAACGTGGTTTGTGTATTGAACACGAACCATAAAGCTGATTCATTAGAGCGTGAGACATGATAAATTGTGTGACAAAACCAGTGTGCGTGTTTGCTCACAGATGGTTCAGTTGCCCCCTCTGGAGCTGAATACAAGCCCTGGCACCTCACACCGCACTGGCCTGCAGACAGACGTTCCCACAGCTACACAAACAAGCTTGCGTCATGGTTTATCTGGGATGTGGGGCCAAACGTTTGAAATCGGTGCTCAACATTCTGAAACCTCCACATCACATTTCATCATCACTTTAAAGAATACGGCTTTGCCATATACCCTAAAGATTTATGTTCAGGGGACATTTTGAAAAAGGCTCTGTCCCGTTCCAAAGTGGCAAAGATTACAGGATTGTGAATACTGACTCATTTCAATCAACACTACTACTGAATCAGTTTGGGTATCACACACACACACACACACACACACACACAGACACACACTCATTTGATTGATAGTGTGCTGTTTTTTATTTGCACTGTTAGAATCTCAGTTGCACGCCTCAATATTTAACATTTTGTGTCTCAAAGACATGCGTAATTAAGGCTGTTATCAGACAATTTCAGTACGGAGAACAACTTTAGTAGAGGACTAGCTATAAAAGGCAGGAACCTGAGAGCACAAGGTCACTGTTTCCTTAGCAATCAATGTCAGTAAGAGGACAGCAGCTGCAGGTAGAGGAGGGGGAGGGAACTTTCTTTTTAGATGATGGGTCAGTCAACTAGGCAAACACACACACACACACAGAGCTACAAGATCAGCTGACTGTAACTAAATTTGTAAAAATAAATAAATAAATAAAAAAAAACAGGCAGCATCATAGTGTATTTAGTATATGTAATGATAAACTCTCAGTTCAATTCAATTCATGATACCAGGTTCATGATTCGATTCAATTTGGTTCTCAGTAAACCTGAACAAAATCTGAATAAAGAAAAATCATTAATGAAAGACTCATTTTTTATTTCTGCATAATAAACAATGCAAAACAATGTGTATTTTTGTGTCAGTATATAAAATTAAATAAAACAAAAATTGCTGCAAACAGAGGTTAAATACTGTAAATACAATATACTACAGGCTCACCATATCTTAAAAATAAATAAATACACTTATAAATTTTCCCAAAGAATTATACTGATTAAACAAAGTGACTGACCTGGGACTTTGAAAATGATCCATTGAAACGTATAAGTTCCATAGAAATAGAGCTCCACAGTCGGCTAAACTGCCCAATTTCCACAGCCTCTTTCTCAAGCACCTTACAGCACAAAGGTGTGGGGTGGTGCTGTTTAAAAGCTACTGGACAACTCTTTTAAACGTTATGACATGGTTGTGTAACTACACAATGTACAATGTGTGTTGGTCATAGAATAGATGAACATCGTCTATGTTTTTTAGCATTGCGCTGCATTGTGACACCCATACTATTCATCTACATTACATTAGTATGCTAGCTCACGTGCAGTTGTGTTTTTTTCCTGCAACGCTAGATTTTTGCCACCTGTCACAGTAAGATTAGCTTTCTTCTCCTTCTAAATTTCTGGCTATTTCTAGAAAAGTTCAATAAAAAAAAACTTAACTTCTTCATGATCTAAACCCACTCTCAACAAAGACAACTTCTACAAATTGACAATCGTTTATGCAGATGGATGAACACACCTGCCATAACCAGACATTATCCTGGAAGAGGTTTTATTGCAACTTCACTGTCCATGCACTTCACTGATTCGTTAAGTGGAATTAGACATGTCATAAACACTCACACAGACACAAAGATGCATACAGAGTTCAAACCAGTTCTAATGTAAGGAAAAAAGATGTCTTGAGTGCTGTTATTGGAAGATACTGAACAATAATCAACCACAAATTTGCCAGAATTCAAGAATGAACATACTTTTTATGTTTATAGTTACATTTAATGTGAAATGTCTAAGAAACAATTTAGTTCCTGTTATCTCTTACATTACAGCAGGTATAAACAGTCATTCCTTCACCAGCCTCCTGTTTTTACTTTGCTTGGAAGTTAATGATGCAAAAAAAAATTCATCAATTCAGTTTGTCATTGCAGCTTTACCTCGGACTGTTACAAAGCACCGACAGTGGAGCCTCCTTACATAAATGGTAAATCTCATAAATCTCCTCACAGAAAACTCCACCATAACAACACATGAACATTTTTTTTTATCCATTCATGTGGAGCATCTACCATACCAAGTCCTTATGCAAGCTGTTACTATCAAAATGATCATGCATTAGAAAAAAACACATTAAAATCAACCTGTGGTTTGTCTCGCTATATTACCAACTATTATTAAAGCTGCTGTTATAGAAAGTGACTGTACACCTTCTGATCAGATTCAAGAATTTTCAGTGCATTTGGAAATAATTTATACTCTGAAACTCCGTTTCTCTTTAAGTGTTTCAGATATTACACAACTAGAAAACTACATACCTGCATATCAATACATTTGGGTATATATGATGTGATGTACAGTACTTTGCAACAGTCTTAGGCACCCTATTGTTTTTAGGGACAACTTTTGTTATTGATGTTTTTTGTTTTTTTTTTTAGTTCTGCATTACTCAATACAAAAAGATTTTATATTTCCAAACATTACTTCTCCAACAAAAAAATGAAATGTTACACAACAATGTTTGTATGTCAGTATTGAAAGCAACACATTACAAAATACAGACCAATTTTCAGACAAAAACATTATGAAGGCTGCTGGGTTTTGCATGCAAAAAAAAGAAAGTAAGTGTGACAGTCAAAGTCTCCAGAAGAGCTGTAGCAGGTTCTCCAAGATGCTCAGTAAAAGCAGCAGCTAATTACTATACAGTATGATGCAGAATTCTTAGACACATACAAAAACTCACTGTAAAGCAAAGATGCCTTTGAAAAATAATGATGTTTCTAGATAAAAGAAGACACCATAAAGTGCAGTAAACAATAATAAACTAAAGGAAGTCCATATTTGGTGTTCCTTTTTCTTAAACAGTGTTCCCAGGTACAACGTGTGCAGTTTTACAAGGAAATTAGATTTACGTTTTACTGAGCATCTTGGAGAATCTGCCACAGCTCTTCTGAAGACTTTGTCACACTTACTTCTTTTTTTGCATGCAAACCCAGCAGCCTTCATAATATTTTTTTGTCTTCGTAACATTTTTGTGTAACATTAAATTTTTTGTTGGAAAAGTAACATTTGTAAATATAAAATCTTTTTGTACTGACCCAATAACACAGAACTAAAAAAAACCCCACCAATAACAAAAGTTGTACCTAAAATCAATAGGGTTCCTAAGACTTTTGCACAGTACTGTATATACTGTAAATACATACCGTACTTATGAAACTTAAGAAAGGCTTGTGAATGCTGGTGAAGTCTCAGAGGATGTTATGTTGTTGTTGTTGCTTCTAATAAAAACATTTACATGCACTATAATCTGTAAGTAATTCCTAAGTGTTTGTTTTCCTGTAGCAGCAGGACAGCAACGGCAATAGTGGAGTGTAATTATAGGCCTTGTCTAAACTGTTGTTTATTCTGGTCGTCATTGTTACATTTGCACATGACTACATGCGTTCAGAAGCACTGATTTATGACTGCATTGCATTATTAAAATAATCTGCTAAGGGGTGTTGTCATTCCACAGCACATTATGAAGTGTTTTATCCTTCTTATGGCATAGCAATTTGCCCATGTGAACAATTATTTATGTTCACATGCTACTTGATAATAGACAGAATAAGACAGAAAATGTAGCTTGTTACTGAGAAACTGCAACGAAATGTATTATTTCACCACATCAACAATGGTAGTTTGTTAGATAACATGTTTTAAATCTGTATACTTTTAGACTTAGATTATACACAGTATTAGTTCTTGTGATTCTGGTATATTTTTGTTATATTTTCTTCTTTTCTCAGCAAAGATTGTTCTGCAATCCTGCTTGAGAAATATCCAGTACTGTGCAAAAGCCATAGGCATCCTATTTTGTAGTACACATTTTGTTATAGACTTTATTATTTTATTAGACTTTCATTTGATGATGTCTGCATTATTGAGTCAGTAGAAAAAGATTTTATATTTCCAAATGTTACTTTTCCAACAAAAAAAATGAAATGTTATACAGAAATGTTTGTATGTCAATAACGAAACAAGCCGTTTTTCAGACAAAAAACATAATGAAGGCTGCTGGGCTTTGCATGCAAAAAAAGAAGTAAGTGTGATAGTCAAAGTCTCTAGAAGAGCTGTCGCAGACACTCAGTAAAACTTACCAGCTAATTACTGTACAGTATGATGCAGAAGTCTTAGGCGCATGCAACGACTCTCTGTAAAGCAAAAATGCCTTCAAAGATAATGAAGATGCTTCTACATAGAAAATACTATAAAGTGTAAATTTTAAATATTTGGTGTGCTTTTTAAAAAAAATAGTTGTCCCAGGTACAATTTGTGCTGTTTTATAAGGAAATTAACTGGTAAGTTAAATGTCTAAGGAGTAAAAGTCTTGGAAAATCTGCCATAGTTCCTCTGGAGACTTTGCCAAACTTGTTTCTTCTTTTTTTTTTCTTTTGCATGCAAAACCCAGCAGCATTCATTATGTTTTGTGTCTGAAGTGGTCTCTGATCTGATACGTAATCTAAAATGTTATTAAATGTAACAGTAGTAATGTTTGGGACTCTAAACTCTTTTTGTATTGACTCAATAATGCAGAATTTATGAAAAAAAAAAAATCTATAACAAAATACCAGGACTAAGACTTTTGCACAGTACTGTACTGTACTGAAACAAGAGTCTGATGTCTGTAAAGTCTAGAACATTAAGCCAGGGATGCGTAGCAGCAGAAGTCAGGTAGAAGTCAATCCGTCTGTGAGAGAGGTATTATACAGGAGAAGATGGAGTCATGGACTGAGAAGTATCTGATTACAGTAGATCCTTACAGTAGAGCCTGAGAGTCTGAGCTTATCAGCAGGAGTTAATGAAGACGCTACTGTAGAGGAACACATGCCTCTTCAGCTCACTCTGAGTGCTGATGAAGAACAGAACAGGACAAGACGTATAAATTAGTCCACTGTCTCTCCTTTCCTCCCTCTCTGGTCACTGCAGGAAACGCCCGAGATACAGAGAGACATGGATACAGGAGATCGATAACTCTCTCACTCCACAAACATCTTGCTCAGGATGAGTTACGACCAAAGCCCACGAAGACAGTGACCGCTGCCCCTCCCCTTCAGTGCAGACACTGAATCACATTAGAGATGCAGCACTGGATCCACACAAGAGCTTGCAGCCTTTGCATTTCACTGTTATAATTCTGTCCAGTCACAGAGCTTCACTATTCTTAATGCAGACCTAATACAGTCATACATCTCTGTCGGTTTTACAGATCTAAAAACAGGTCATGTCGTAGTCATGTAAGAACAGCAGGTTGGGGAAAATGAAATTGTATAAGGCTCTAAAAGTGCTAAACACGTCGTAGCATCGTCAACAGAATAACTGTTTACCCTTAAATGCATATCTAATAAAAACTCATATGTGCAGTAAAAAAATTCCCAGGTTTGTACTAATGGGCTCAATTTAATATATTATTGCTTCAATAGTAACAGCTCATACACAGGGACTTGTATGGGTGATGTGTAAAACTAAACCTAATAATAAACAGATTCTACGTAAGTCTGTTTTAATTTAACAGTGAACAACATATCATTGATATGGTGAAGTTTTCTGTAAGGAGACGTTTGTGTAACATTTATGGGAGGATTCTTCAGTTTTCCACTACAGGAAAGTCTTCATAGACAGACAACTGTGTGCTTTCCAAATTTTTTGTCTTATTAACTTTAAAAGAGAAAATAAAATCCCTATAATTGCTATGACATAAGTGATAACAGCATCTACCTTGTTTTGCAGAATTTGCACAACATTAAATGTTAATATAGACAGATAAAAAGGATAAGTTATAATGCTGTACTTTATTACTAATGAACTTGTAATTGCTGTGGTATTGGACGAATAAACCATTCACAGGCATGTAAGCATCACACCACATTATTGTTGGTTAGTTGTGTTAGGATACATGGATCTCTGTAACCGTACTGAAGAGGAATACACCCTTCGTCCAAAAGAGATTCCTTAAGTTACTATTTTGATGGTGGAGGTGGAGATTGCAGTCTAACAGCTACATAAATAATAAAGGATTTTTTTAGTCTTGTTAGTCTTGTTAGTGCATCCAGTCCTTGATTGTGTCCTTTTTAATGGACCCAAGAACAAAAAAACGGGAAACAACAGAAAGCTACCATGGTTGCCATAGCAACACTATGTCTTTGGCTAAAAATCTGACAGTATTGTATTTAATAAAGCTTTGTCTTTGTAAAAGCAGTACATTTTGTCTATATAATGTGCTAGCATGTGGCTTTGGATGAATCCCTAATCATTGTTTATGTGAGTGCGAGCATGTTCAAGTGTGTGTGTGCAAAAACAAACCACGAACAAGGACAACCTCTCATTTGTGCTAATCAGGGCCCTCTGATGGGCCATGATGGCAGGGGGTGTTTGTTGAAAGATTTGAAACAGTGGCAAAGACACATTTCAGTGTGGTTTTGTAATCCCTTACTTCAATTTTAACCCTCTCTCTCTCTCTCTCCCTTCCTCTCTCCCTTGGCCTCTCAATTATTGACCATTTATCCCATTAACCAGTCTTACAGAGATTCATTACCTGTATGAAACCCCTACAGAGTTAAAATCCTCCTGCAGGGTTTACGCCATTCAGGTAGACTCAGAATTAAGGTTTCTGGTTCCTTCGTGTTAGTTTTGTTAGATATGCAGAATGGAAGTGTCAGAAATAGAGATGAACTCTTTAAATTCACTCCTAACTCTTCTGACTGCTTTGCACATATGGACTACTTCATACTACTTCATACTAAAGAAATGTTTAAACAGGACATAGTATACCAAATTCATTTTTCAGGGTTTGCGCACATGCATTTGGGTCTCTGGAGTGCTTACCAAGTCGCAAACTTTGAAACATGAAAATTGTGGGCTGCCTATTTCAGAACTCATGGGCTCAAACGCTCTGTTCAGAATCTGAGCTATTTGTGACATCACAGACAAGCTCATTGAATATCTGAATATCTCCACCTACTGTGTGTGTATCTCCACCCATGGCTTGAGAATCACCTTTGCAAAGCGGCACCTTTTTTTAAAAAAATTTCTCGTGTGCCCCAGATGCACCAGCATTATGTCAAACCTAGTTAAGTACAGAAGACATGCCGTTGTCAGCTGTAGAGACTAACACATATCGCTACATCGGTCTCCAGCCTCAGAGGTCAGAACAGCAGGACAAGTGGCTAAAGTTTATTTTTGATGGCAATGTCCTAGCTAAAGTCGGCAAAAACCTGTACGTGTGCTAAAATCTTTCTGCCTGACTGTGCTTTTACAACCTGGGTCAGTACAACGTGCGATGTCACGGGAATAAAGAAAACAAAATTTTTTATAATTTGTTAAAAGATATTGAATTATTTTCCATCACAGAAGTAATTCAGTTCATTACAGGCTAACTATCAAAATTCCAAGCAACTAGAGACAAAGCGTTTTTTTGTGTGCCACATAGATCATAATCCCTTGAATATGAAAAACGACTCATTGAAATCATTTGAATAATGTCAATCTTATAGTGCTGTAGTAGTAGAAGTGTTGTAGTAGTGAGAATTAGCCTCTGATTCATCTAACAGAATGAGACAGAAGGGATGGAGACAGTGAAAATAAAAATGGGTTGGGGAACTTGGGGTTTTTAGGAGGCGGGCGATTACCGTCAACTCTTTGGCTGCTGCTAATGCTTTTCTTTTATAAACAACGATATGACTGTGGTTGTGAAATTGATTTTGCTATCACGACCTACTGCATAAGATCCAGCACATTGCTTACTGGAACACACGGAACCGGTAACATGCAAAAAATAAATGCCCCAGTATGCACATTAGGAGCTCAAGACAGAATTTGAACTTGAACATAATATAGATCTTGTAATATAGATCTACATAGTCTTTACTTTAAAAAAAAAATTAATGCAAATTGCTGTTTTATACAAGGAATAAAACAGTTTGGAATATGCTGTTAAATGGATAGAACTAATACTGCAACGGATCAAAGCACACCACAACGGTGTTTATTATATTATATTATATTATATTCCTATAACAGAATATCCCATTGTATTCTGTTTATTCCTTACTTAATGACTTGCAAATTCCCTCTCAACATGCGATGTGTTTTATGACGAATCCTGTTTTTTTGGTTACGTTAGCGTGAGTTTTGTTTCTGTGCTTTCACTGTTCGTTAGCTGGTCTACCACCCTGATGTACACTCAAGTACCAGAAAAACTGGTACTGGTACTGGATCCTATGCCAAATACACAGCAACGCCACCTATGCACATCATCGTTTGCATCCGCCAGTGTGTATATAAAGCGATAGACATCTATGGAAACTTCTAGGGCTGTTTCCTACACGAGAATGGCAAGTTATCACGATTTTGTGAGATGGGTCATAGCATTTCAGAGGTAGAAGCAATGTCGAACTTATGACAGCACTGTGGCTGTAAAAAGACTCTGGGTGAACGTGAGCAGCGTCAGCTGGCAAGAATTGTTTCATGTGCAACACTTCCTCAAGTAACATCGGAATTCAATGCCGGAGCCTCAACAAACATCAGCGTGAGGACTGTGCAACCTTTCCTCCAAGATCCCATGGGGGACCTACCAAGTATTAAGTGGTATACCAGTTTTTCTGGTACTTCAACGTATACCTAGATGTTTTCATTCCTTACATTTATCATGCCTATTATCCAGTTAGGCCCCTTCTGTTTTAAACTTGCGATTTATAACCAGAAAGGGCCAATATAAAAAGTGCCGAAGATACAGGGATTATCTATCAATTACATGAAAAATACATAAATTCTATAAAATATTTACTCAAATGAGGTAATGAGTGGAGCCATAAAAGCAACATTATGATAATGAGATGCCCCTCCTGACGCAGATAAAGGAGATTTCAGGCTGATTAATGGATTTCATTTGGGAATGAAGCAGAATGGCAGGTCCCAGACTAGAGGGAAAGTGGGAGAGAGGGAGAGAGGGAGAAGCCATAGAGGAGGCGAAGGAGGAGAAATGGCCTGAGGGACAATGGAGGACGTGGTGTAGAGCTGGAAAAATGAAAGCTAAGTGACGGAGGATTAATGCAGTTGGCTGGTGTGTTTGCTTGGTGGACGGTTGGGGGTGAAGCTGCTGGTGTGAGGATTTAGAGTCTGCATGGGGGAGAAGTGTGGCAGGAAACAATGGTGCACTCAAATCTGCCCATGTGTGAGCAGGATGAGGAGATGATGGAGAGAGCGAGGGAGGGCGGGAAGAGAAGTAGGAGGAGGGGTGGAGTGATGGAGGGAGGGGGAATATAGATGAACCGCAGCAAAAATTAATTAACAGCAGGGGTTCAATTTTCCACCATCAACCCACTCTGCCCTCCATCATTCTCTCTCTCTCTCTCTCTCTCTCTCTCTCTCTCTCTCTCTCTCTCTCTCTCTCGCTTTCTCTCAGTCTTCCATTGCTCTAATTCCCATTTTTCTACTCTATCTTTCCATTCCTCTCTCCAGCAACATCCTTTTTCTCTTTCTCCCATTCTCTTTCCAATCTCCCTCTCTCCCTTGCTTTCTTGTTATCTCTTTCCCTCCCCCTCTGTCTCACCCTCTATGTCCTTCCTGGTCTCTTTTCAATATTTTTTTTCTCTCTCCAGCCATCTTTCTGTATATTTTCTCTCTTTGCTCTTATTCTGTTTTTATTCTTTTTTCACTATTTTTCTACAATCTCTCAGTGTGTCTTAACTACTCGTTTTCTCACCCTTTCTCTTTCTACTATTTCTCTCTTTCTACTTTTCATTTCTCGTTTTATACCTTTCTACCTGTTATTCTCTCTCTCCCCTCTCTTTCTTTCTTTCTTTCTTTCTTTCTTTCTTTCTTTCTTTCTTTCTTTCTTTCTTTCTTTCTTTCTTCTACTTTCTCTTCATTTCTACTTCTTTTTTCTCTGTCCATCACTCTTTAATCTTTTCTTTCTCTTCTTTCCTCTCTCTCTTTCTTCTTTTTCTCTTTCTTTAGCTCCCTTCTTTTGCAGTCAAAATGTTTTTGTGCCCCATTCAGCTATTATCGCCCTTCTCTTTTTTATCTTGCTCCTTCTTTCTTCTCTCTCTCTCTCTCTCTCTCTCTCTCTCTCTCTCTCTCTCTCTTCATTTCCATGTATTTATCAGACATCTTTACCCTCAGTAATCAAACCAATATAAAGTTGAGCAGTTGTGCATTAGTAATCTTGCTGATGTGGCTCCTGTTCAGTGCTTGTACAGAGATACAACCGTCTCTCTCTAGAACATTTACACTCCTATTTATCCATTAGGTCGACGCTTTTAACCAAAGTGAGTCTGGATCCGATCCAAACAGCAGTCCTGTTATCTGATTTCTGATGTCTGAGAAAACAACTAAAGCACGAAAAAAAAAGTGAAAGCAAAAATTCTCTCTGCCACTGAAAGAGACCCAGCTCTCAGACAATGACAAGTGTAAATTAAGTAATATAATAATATATGTGTAATATATAACACACACACACACACACACACACACACACACACACGCACACACCAGCAGACGACTCTGAGCCTGTTTGTTTTCATTTGCACCAGAGAAAGTGAATGAAGAGCTGCCAAGTACCAGGAATAGCAGACTGGAGTATAGATTTCTTCCTGTTGTGTGGGACAGTCACCACACACACACACACACACACACACACACACAGCAGTAGCAACAGCTGTATCCCAGGCTACTGTGGATGCAAAGCCATCTGCACATCCGAAGCCATGTGTCCATCTCATTCCAAGCACATAACACACCTTCACCTTCAACTCACCTCAGACAAGAGTGCAAGCTACACTGGCTACACGCATCGATTAATCACATGGACACACCACTGCAGTCTAACACAGATTCTTTTCTAGAGCAGGTAATAGGAATATAAAGAAATTTCTGGACCAGGAAAATGACACGACAAGAATGTGTCAAACTGAGACCATGCATTTACGCTCCTAGCAAACTTCCCCATTTTCACTCCTTGTGAAGTTTCCAAACACACTCCTCTGCCTCCTCTCTATTAATGACTCGTACCCAAGACTCGTCAGAAGTACTCCTCCCTATTACAGTTCCACTATCACTCCGGTCACACCTTCTTCTCTACATTTGAGCTCATTAATCATATAAATGCTGACCAATCGCTCTACGATGCTGATACGTATTCCTTAAATCCACAGATCTTAACAGGTAACAGATCAAAAATGGGTTTTTTTTTATTTCCAGCACGATGCATGAAGGGTAGCGGTGTGCTGGAGATGGAGGAAGCTGTTTGACCTTGATGCTGGTGCCGCGAGTGTCGTAACACCTGTTTATCGAAAGCTGATACCGCATTTTTTTTTACGTTTGAGGTCAAGGCATTCAAACACATGCATGCATACAGACTTACATAGATCTATATGACAGAGGTGACTTTGTCTTTGTGTGAATGACAGGCAGCGAGCCGACGAACCACTGGGGACTGAACATGGTGTCCCTGTAAGGACTTAACCTCTCGTCCGTTCGAACGAGCACCAACACGGACTAGCATCAGCAACAGCTTATTTTCAAGTCAAGTTTATAAAATAGAGTTGCACTAATGTGTTTTTTCATATTTACAAAATGATATCAAAGCTCTGAGGATGGCTGATGAACCTGAAATAGACCATCAGGTTGCTTGATATTAAATGACAATCCTGAACAAAGCATCTTGACTTTCCAACATCATGCTGTCATACTACTGGTAAAAATACAACTGGATCACAATCAGATCTATTACGCATCAGGTCTATATTGGGTACAATACAATTAATCCACCAGATAGAAGCATTATCACTGGCTAGCATGCACGGGCTAGTCATACACTCTGGTTTTTCACAGAGGATGTATGCTGCATTAGTAGGTTATGGCTCTGAAATGCATGCTAAATATAAGTGATGTGGAGGCTGCGGGGTTCTGCAGAGACGCTGGTGAGGATTTTCTACGAGGAGCGTGCTCTTAGCCTGCATGAATAAATAAAACCCTTCTCCTATAGCGCATGCCACAGAAACGAACCTAGGATCTAGGTTCTTCAAGATGCTTCTAAGAGAACAGACTGGTTTTGACAAAAGAAGCACACACATGGTGCCATTGCTGGTAGGACAAGGGTGGGGGTGATGGAGCAAAACACCAGCCGGAGAGGAAACACTGCCGGTGTTGTGGTATCAAATAGGACAGCAATGAGCAGTGTGTCCAGTAAGGCAGATTATACTAGACAGGTAGGATGGATGGGAGACAAGACATAAAGGGAAACGAAAGGAAAGGGAGGAGGGTCAGGACAAGGGGACGCTGTAGGGGGAGAAGAGTCTTTCATAAAGCCCTAGGGAGTGCCTGTGTCTCCCTGGAGTCCAAGGCAATCACATATTATCGCACCAGCCATAAAGCTGGAGCATGCATGGAGGACATCAGGATATCAGTAAATGTCAAGACACCTTGAGGAAGCACAACGAGGATAACAGCAATACGGCATGGACGTTTAAAGATTCTTAACATCCCTAAACTAAATAAGAACTAATCTTGTTAGCAGGTAATCAATATTAATATCAAACAATTCTGTCCACACTCCGAGACAATCAATTTGCACAAGGTTCTTCTATTGTGCTCTTTCTTTGTAAAGCACATGCTGCTTCTATAAATAAGTCCAAGCCGCAGCATCACTCACTGCAGTCTCACAGGTGATCTTCTAAGAAAAAAAAAACCTTCAACCCTCATAGAAAAGGATTTTACTGCCCGTGGACAGCCCAATATGGTCTGTGTGTGAGCTGCTGCCCCAAACTACCATAACAACACAATGGAATGACCACCCCCCTCCTGGCCGGGTGCCGTCTTGCCCTGTCCGTACCTTTTTCTTGCCTTCCCGAGACCTCTTCCTGGTCCTCCTCCTACCCTTCTCCTTCTCTTCCTCGGCAGCGGTGAGCTCCAAATCGGCTTTCTTCTTCAGCTGGGATGCGGCGTGCGCCATACCTCAGAGGGGTATCCTCACAATGAAATAATAAAATAACGTCCAAAAATGGAATAAAGGTCTCACAGAAGGAAGACGACCCCTGCGTGATTAAAAGATGTCTCTCTCGCTGTGAGAGGCAAGGATCAATCGTTCTATTCGCAGTTGGGGTGATTTAAGGCTATATGGGTTTGTATAGGAGAGCATTTTTAGGGACATGCTGCCTTTCTCTTCCTGGCCATACCTGATCCCATCCTCATGGTGGGTAGCAGAGAGAGAGAGAGAGAAAGTGAAGGATGGAATGAGGCTGAGAGAGAGAGAGAGAGAGAGAGAGTGAGAGAGAGAGAGAGAAGGAGGGAGAGAGGGAGGGAGGCAGCTGGGACAGCGAGAGGCAGTTTTGTGCTTGTATCCTTCACCACCAGCTGGAAGTGCATAAGTGTGGGGAGGGGACGGGGTGGACGGGGGGCTTCTGTGCAGATTAGCGCACATGCTGAAACACAGGTGGGGGGATGAACGCACACCATTTCTGAGCACTCTGCTTTATGTGAAAAAGATCATGCCGTCCCGGCGTGTGTCGGTTGATGTCTCATGTTGATGCAAACCTGAAGAAAAAACAGACGATATCCTATATAATCGGCAGCCATTATGTGCCTATGTGTGCATTACGGCAACTGCATTCACACGTCTGTGCTTCGTTCCACACGCCACCTGAGCCCATGATGGAGAACTGCAGTCTGTGGATGTTAATGACGCGGCACGGGCGGGCTGAAGGAAAGAACGCTACACTGCCATTGGTTGCCCTCGCTCCAGAGCGCAACATGCAAATCACAACACACGGTGGGATAAAAGGAGAGCGGAAACGAAAGAGTGCGGCGCAGAGCCAACCCACTTTTTCACACCCTGTCCCAGACTGCCTGCCGTGTCCGAAGCTGAACTGTTGCTAGGTGGATGCCATCTTTCCTTTTTCCTTTTGCTCCTGAAGAGGAGCTTCAGCAATGAGAATGGGATAGGAACAGATAGGAATTTGGAGAGGCATGACGCATGTATCTGAAGGCTGTGTCATAATGCACAAAAGGCATAAAGAGCACATGAACAGCCAGATAACACACTCACATGATGATAAAGCTTAGGATAATAAACTGGATCAGGTGTGTTGCGACAGTATGCCAGTTCAATGGTGGGAAGGAGATCTGATATATTCACAACATTAACGTTGATTTGTACCAGGTTATACATAACGCAATGTCACATCTATGCCCATGTAATAGGCAAAACTCAAAAATGTTATTTCTATGGTTTCTTAAGCTCTTCACTGTAGTGATGACTGAAAAGAAATACGTGCCAAATGAATGAATCCACTTGAATCCACGACCAAAACAGGAACCTCCAGGAACCTACAATCTATTCCATTTAGCTCGCTCTTACTCACCTGCCTCTATCTGTTTCCTATTAATCCTCATGTAGTTGTATCAGTTCACTTACCACCTGTAGTGTGCATTTCTATGCTGATCTGGATTTTTGACACTAACATCCATCTGCCTGACACTAAAAATTAAAAATGAAAGAACTGTGCTGTTTTTATACTTGATGTTTAATTAGAAAGCTACAAGATGCATGAGATAATCCCATTCTTTCAGGAGGAAATTATTCCAGAAAACCGATCTGATGATCAAAAGGCAATACTTGTGACATTAGTATTATATGGTTCCACCTTGCATTTTGCTTGAGAATAGGTTAACTACACAATCATTCAAAATAAAATTCCTAGATAGTATATAAAGTTCTATCTGCTAGCCAACTGCACTGACAGATGAAAGCAAACTCAAAAAGTCATTATGACCTCAGGTAGTGATGTTGGATGAGGAGGCCTGGGGTGCAGTCAGTGTTCCAGCTCAATCCAAAGGTGTTCAGTGGGCTTGAGGTCAGGGCTCTGTGCAGGAAACCTGAGTTCTTTGACTACAACCTTGACAAGCCATGTCTCGTTTTGTGTACAGCAGCATTGTAGTGCTGGAACAGGTTGGGGCCTAGTTAAGGTGTTAGTTCTAGTGAAGGATACACTGTAGACAATTCCATGCTTCCATGCTTTGTGGCATCCACAAACTTTTGGCCATAATGTGTACATGCGTTGTGCCAAATGTGGTAATAAACTAATAATTACAGTATAACCAAGACTGAAAATCTTAGAATTTTTCCATTTCCAATAAAATTATGTTAAATATGGTAATATATTGAATACTCTGCCACCTAAAAGTATATGAGCAAATGGCAAAATCAGTGTGGGTACAAGCTGTTTGACCGAAAGAGCTGAGTGTTGTTAGGATAAGTGTTGGAAAAACAGCACAAAGTGAGAAGGAATTGGTCGTAACAAGCAGAGACATGTCTCTATTGGCACTTGTAAACAAGTCTCAAGTTTTGTGTAAAACAAGTCAATTTGCAGTGGCTTTTTGTGGCCCTGAGAGAATTTTGTAGCTCTATGAGAATTTGGGCCAGTTTTAATTTATTTTAATATGATTATATAGTTAAATGTTTTTTAAGTAATGTCAAGGTATATCTTGTACAAACCCCATTTCCAGATTAATTGGAACACTTTCTTAAAATGCAATAAAAACGGTTACCTTTAATTTGTTAAT
>JAOVVH010000061.1:20088144-20098974 GCA_028566435.1 Scorpiodoras heckelii | reverse complement strand
CAGTAATTAGCTGCTAAGTTTTACTGAGCATCTTGGAGAATCTGCCACAGCTCTTCTGGAGACTTTGACTGTCACACGTAGCTCTTTCGTGTCTGACATACAAACATTTTTGTTTAACATTTTATTTTTTGTTGGAAAAGTAATGTTTGGGAATATAAAATCTCTTTTCACTGACTCAGTAATGTAGAACTGCAAAAAAAACCCCATTAATAACAAAAGTTATACCTAAAAACAATAGGATGCCTATTGAAGACTTTTGCACCGTACTGTATATATCAAATTAATCAGAGACCACATTGACCCTGTTGCCATTCAGTTTCCTCCTGCCTAATGTCTTCTATTGAACCATTTATTCAGACTGATTTATCTAAAATGGATAAGATTTTGAGCTCAAGTGCACACTGCAAGTAAAGAAAAGGGGAACATACCAAATACTATGAAACTGAAATTCATGTAAATATTTAAAAGTTTCTACTTTTCACTTGTCAGTAATTTGTAATACAAATTGTTGTATAAAAGTAATAAAGAATGCAAAGTAGAAGCATGTGCAGTGGTGCTCTCGGACCCTGCCAACCCCACTGTATATGAAATGACACTATCACTATGTTTACTATACACTCTTAGAAATCAGGGTTTGTTGTCTGTCTCTCAGGGGAGCAATGTACTGACCATTTTATGGTCTAGAACTGATTGAAGAACCCAATTTTTCTGTAATCTAATTTGTTGAGATAATGGCTTATTTGAACATTTATTGAAATGAAAGCATGTGAGAAGTTTAGAGAGGAATAAATCACTACTTGCTGGAGCTGTTACGTTCATAGACATCTGAAATGTGAGCAGACAACACACTGCTTTTTGTAAGACGTCAGAAGCCAAAAAAAGTTTGGAAACCATTTGTTTAATCTTTAACTCTGTTGTACATTGTGTAAAATCTTCATCTTGAAAGTAACTAGTAACTAAAGTTGTCAAATAAATGTAGTGGAGTAGAAGTATAAAGTAGCATAAAATGGAAATACTCAGATATACTGTACTTATTGTACTTAATGTACTTAGTTACTTTCCACCACTTCAAGAAACATTTGTTATGTAAATAATAGCCATAACGAACTTCTGTTTTGTGTAATGATGACAGTATTTTACATCAACAATGCTTTGTCATACTGTATAATAAAAAAATCTAGCTTGTTTACAGTGATGCCATGATTAATGACTGGAAAATGATAATCTCCTTATAATACAGTTATGTTGGTGTGCTATATTACTGTTATATGATGGTTAAACACATTTTACTGAGCAAGTACAGAGAGAATTACTCTGTATTTATTATTAGGAAAATCTTAGTGTGTAAACTAATATACATTATATAATACACTTTAAGAGCAGATAACCCATTTAAAAACCTTATTGGCTCTGTAATCTAATGTAAATCTTCATGAACTCCAGTCAGCAGTATTTGTCAGCGAAGAAAAGAAATCCTCATTAAAATACTACTCCGTAACCAACTCATAGTTTGTCATAGTTTGATAGTTAATATCCTTTCAGTATAGAATGACCAAGAGGGGACATTTTGAATTGTTCAGCTCAGCAGGAACAAGATACAGGGCAACTATTTTGGGTGTGTGAAAAGTCCTGTATTACATTTTCAGTGACTCTGAGCCAAGGTCAGTGATCTTTGCGGCTCGTGTATACAGAAACCTGTGGTCAGTTAGATACGTTATTTGTTCCCTGTGCCTTAACACATCCTTCTGTTGATGAATATCAAATTCTTTCCAGGTACACCATACTGGGGTGCAGAATGGACTACGAAAGACCCAACGTAGAAACAATAAAGTGTGTTGTGGTGGGAGACAACGCTGTAGGCAAGACTCGCCTTATTTGTGCCCGAGCCTGTAACACCACTTTGACCCAATACCAGCTGCTGGCCACCCATGTTCCCACAGTCTGGGCTATTGATCAGTACCGAGTCTGCCAAGAGGTAAATCTCTTCTAACTCACATATTAAACAAGAGTAAAGGACGATTGAAGTGCTTGACTGAATATACACTACAGTACAGTGCAAAAGTCTTAGGCACCCTATTGTCTTTAGGTACAATTTTGTTATTGATTTTGTTTTTTGAGTTCTGCATTATTGAGTCAGTACAAAAAGATTTTATATTTCCAATCGTTACTTTTCCAACAAATCACTGAATGTTACACAAGCATGTTTGTCTGTCAGTAACAAAAGCAACACGTTACATAACAGACCTGTTTTCAGACAAAAAACTTAATGAAGGCTGCTGGGTTTTACATGCAAAAAAACGAAGTATGTGTGACCATCAAAGACTCCAGAAGAGCTGTGGCAGATTCTCCAAGACACTCGGTAAAACTTACAACCTAATTTCCTTATAAAACTGCACACATTGTACCTGGGAACACTGTTTAAAAAAGAAACACCAAATATTGACTTCCTTTAGTTTATTACTGTTTACTGCACTTTATTGTGTTTTCTTTTATGTAGAAACATCATTATTTTCGAAGGCATCTTTGCTGTACAGAAAGTCTTTGCATGTACCTAAGACGTCTGCATCGTACTGTATATTAATTAGCTGAAATGTTTTACTGTGCTTCTTAGAGAATCTGCCACAGCTCTTCTGGAGACTTTGACTGTCACACTTACTTCTTTTTTTTGCATTCAAAACCCAGCAGCCTTCATTATGCTTTTTGTTTGAAAAGTGGTCTGTTATGTAATGTGTTGCTTTGTTAACTGACTTTTGCACAGTACTGTATATCACAAAGTCTTTGATAACTTGAAGGCATTTTTGGACACAACTGAATGTTTTATCTGGGCAAAATCAGGCTGTAATGACGAAAATCTGTTTGCGCACAGGTGTTAGAACGCTCCAGAGACGTGGTGGATGATGTCAGTGTGTCCCTCAGGCTGTGGGACACCTTCGGAGACCATCACAAGGACAGGCGCTTTGCCTACGGCAGGTAAGCCAAGCTGATTTAAAGAATATGTCAGTGTTAATAAGAGAGATCAGAAGAAAGCAGAAGACAAGTAAGATTTACTCTGCAACTCTTCATCCCTTCTGCCCATGACTATAAGCGCTTCAGTGAAATTGTAGCAGCATCCTGCGATTATATCCTTTTCAGGTTTTATACAAATATCAGATGGAAATCTGAAACGTTTCACATAAACAGATATGAATATGACATGACTCATGCATCCATCACAACCATTTATAGAGCTTTGATTTAACTTATACGTATGGCTTTATGGTTTCTTTTTCCATCACCTCCACTGTTCTCATTTTCAAACCAATGTGAGTCAAGAACATTGTCATGGTTTGAGTTTGTATGAAACCTAGTACCTCACATTGAATCTGCATTATCTGTGTGGTAAATCATATTTGTATGCTCACTGATGCATCCTCTATTTGACCTGCTTCTATTTCAAATTAAGTGGAGCTGAATTCTGGACCCTGTGATTGTTATCTCAAATAATCTTGTTATTTGGCAACCATTCGAAAACATCCTATTAAACAAATATGAGCTTGTGGTCCCATCTATGAAGGTGTGAGCTTCATAGATGGCATATGATCATGGAATATAATGCATCGTATCAGTATCTTCTTACTATGACAAAATGGTATAAATTACTCAACATGCCTCTTTACAACAAAACCATTATTATATTGATAGATTCCAACAAAGCCTACTGTGTTCCTTTCAAATGTGTGGCAGATGGTCCTTGATGGTTTGGACACATGCTGACTGGAGAGTCTTTCTTGCTTCTGACGTTTGCAAAGTAGGCACATAAAAAACAGGACGACAGCAGTCATGCTGCCTGAAGTCTATGTCTGTTCCCTGAGGGCAAAATAAAGAATGCTTTCTCCTTGATTTGGTGCATCGGTCAGCAAATTCACACGCAAGCACACGTATGCATACAGTGGCCTGGCCACACCATGCCACGCTCCCTGTCCTTGGGCCAGTTGTCCTCTCAACAGAATTATATTTCCATTCTGTGGCGCCGTATCTTCTCTACTTGCTTTACTGGATCCTAAAAATAAACCAAAAGTGCTGAGGCTATATACCATAAAAGCAACCCTGGATGCATGAAGGAGGCTTCTGGGAGCTCACTGGACCTCAACATCCCTTATTCTTATTTATGTAATTATGAGAGGAACTGTGGACTTGGAAGACATACAGTGTTTCTGGATGCTGACAAAATGATGTTGTCATGTATTTAGTTGGGGATCACTGTCCTCTGAATGGCCCGTGTCTCTAGCTACAAGGAGAAATAAAGAGAGAGAGAGAGAGAGAGAGAGAGAGAGAGAGAAAACATCATCTGAATGCTGATTGGGTTGGTCATGGTGAGTAATGGGGAAACTGTACTGTGAACCATAGTTCATGAAGTTGAGTTCGTTATTTTAAAAAATCTATACTGATTTTAGAAATACAATATGGGTCAGGGCAAATTTATGGCCTTGTATGTAATGACCAACACTTTCATAACTATATTCATTTGTAATACTTTGGATTTTTATATTATTTGCGAACTCTTGGCAGACTGGTTAGCAAGTTGTGTGCTAATTCTTGCCAAGATAAGTTCACTTAGTGTTTTACAGTAGGGTTTTGGCTGAAGAAAGTGTGATTCCTTAGCAAATTGACTGTAGACAGTGCTTATGTTGGTATTGCAGGTCAGCTACACTAGATGTGTTGACCTGATCAAGCTGATATGCACTTGGTTGGTCTCTGACCCTCATGCAATGCAATTTCCTTTCTACTAAATGGTTCCAAGAAAGTGCATTGATTGTGGCCACAGGATTGCACTGCAGAGTTGATATGTTATCAGCTCTTCTTCGGCCAGAGAGACCATGCTTTCAGTAGGCCACTGACTTCCTGGAAAGCTTTTAGCTCAGCAGCTGTTATCTGAGCTGTGTAATATCCCGTGTAACATCTACCCATGTATAGAGCTCATTCCCGATCATGTCCTCTCTAACGTGTAATAGTGTTATAGAGATATAGAGTCAAAACAGCCCTAGATAAAGTGTCTTACTTCACGATATCTGTTTCATAGTAATGTATATGTCAAGGGGCTGCAGATATGCGCTGAACGACATATTTCATGATGAAAGGTTCAGGGTTTGAGTCAAACTTTTTAAGATTGTTTTGGTACAAATGAGGAGAAAATAAATAATATTACGATATTTGTGTTGTACTATGGAGCACCTAGGACCTTAATGCGAGTCTGATCATAATCAAGACACTGTAAGTCTGCAAGTCCACTCGCTTCTTTATAACTTTCTGCATTTCCAGTTTGACTGTGTGGTGTGGTAGCTGTGTCCATCGCTTGCCCTGTCAGCGAGTGCTGCACAATTCCTTTGGTGGACGATGACGAAGGGGTGATCATACATTGTTCACTGTTCTTGTGTGGTTGCCGGTGTTCCTCCTGTCAGCATAGACAGTGTACTAACCTCACTCCGAGAAGGTATGCCAGCCACATGTCAGTATGTCTGCATGTCCTCCTTCTTGGTTTGCTTTTTCGTTTGTCGTTTTGTTTCCCATGTTTGAATTGGTCCTCATTGAGGTGGCCCGCAAAAAGCATTGCCGAAGTTGTTCATTGCTGCATAAGACAGACGTCTTCAAGGACGTGGGTTTCAAGCAAAGGCAATCTTTTCACATCCTGTCAGAAGGTCACTGTCAAGCCTGCATCAAGCCTGCAGGCAGGTCCTTCCTCTGCATGCCAACCAAACACTGCAGGACTATGGTGTTGCTACGGATTGCTTGTCATGTACAGCATACTTTGCTGCACATTTTGTTAGCATGCCGTGTCAAGTGATGTCTTGCCTTTTGTTAGTATGACAATGTTTTATGGATGAGCAGCTACCATATTTTTCTTCATTTTCACACCCCAAGGTCTGACGTGGTGGTTCTCTGCTTTTCCATTGCTAACCCCAACTCCCTCTATCACGTGAAGACCATGTGGTACTTGGAGATCAAACACTTCTGCCCACGTACACCTGTTATTCTGGTTGGGTGCCAACTTGACCTACGCTATGCAGACTTGGAGGCTGTCAACCGGGCTAGACGGCCATTAGCAAGGTATTTGCTTGTGTAATTATTCTTCAGATTTCTACTGCGTCATGTTTTTCCCCCGGAATAATACATATTCCTTATATTTCTTAGATGTTATTCATTTGTTTAACTTAATAAGGTGAAGTAGCTGTCTCCAGCAACGTGTTTCACTTACCTAATGTCACTGCATCATGCATCAAGTATCTCATGTCTTAAAACAGGCCTATAAAACCAGGAGATATTTTGCCCCCAGAGAGAGGACGGGAAGTAGCCAAGGAGTTGGGGATTCCATACTATGAGACAAGTGTCTTTGATCAGTTTGGCATTAAAGACATCTTTGACAATGCTATCCGAGCTGCTCTCATCTCCAGACGCCACCTTCAGTTCTGGAAGTCCCATCTTCGGAAGGTCCAGAAGCCCCTATTGCAGGCACCATTCCTCCCACCAAAAGCTCCTCCACCATTGATCAAGGTCCCAGACTATCCCCGCAACAACCAGGATGGCCCCAGGAAACTGCTGGAGAACTCCTTCTGTGCTGATGTCATGTTCATTATTCAAGAACACTTCAATGTTTTTGCCCACAAGATATACCTATCTACCTCATCCTCCAAATTCTATGACCTCTTCCAGATGGACATCTCAGAAGAGTCCGAGCGCACAGTTGTGACCGAGCCTCATAGACGAGAGCACCTGATGCGAACCCTCAGCCTGGACACAGACGAAGCTATGGCTGTGCTGCCTAACCTCTCACCTACTTCCCTACGGGCTTCCAAGAGTGATGGGACACTGAAGGCAAAGAGCTCTAATGCCAAGCACCACAACAAGCTGTCCTTGGCATTTTGGTGCAAGGCCTTCCAGAGCATCCACAAAGCAGCCGTGGTTAACCCGGTAACAGGAACAGCAGCTGTCATGACGGTAGTGAAGTTGGACAACTCCTTCCAGTTGGGTCCCTTCAGTGCAGTGCTGCGGTTCCTATACACAGGAGAACTGAATGAAAGGGAGATGGACCTGATGAAGATTGCTCAAATTGCTGAGATCCTTGAAGTTTTTGACCTAAGAATGATGGTGGAGAACATCATGAACAAAGAAGGCTTTATGAATAAAGAAATCACAAAAGCATTTCATGTGAGAAAAGCCAACAGGATTAAGGAGTGTCTTGCCAAGAACAGCTTCACAGGTAAAAGACATTTTTCAAACACAGATTAGTTTTATTGTCTGCAGTAGTATATAAGGTATAGAATGATTACTATCTGTAATGCAATCTTGCAGACTGTATTGTACCAAATAAATAATTATAATTTTATAATAATCAGTGATTTTGCAAGAGCATTTGCTCATGGTATTCTTTTTGCCATTTTGCAAGATGTGGTGTTTAAGTTGGATGATGGCACCATCAACGCCCATAAGCCTTTGCTTATCTCCAGTTGTGATTGGATGGCTGCTCTGTTTGGAGGCTCATTTATAGAGAGCTCACATAATGAGGTGAGTGTGAAAACTATGTTCAGTGCACTCCCAACTATTTTCCTCCTTTAATTTTTTCTTCTGCTTTGTCCATGTGGAAAAATGCAGACCAATTTTTCTTTTTAACAAGTAGAACCACACATCAGTTGGATACCTTTGAGTTTTCAGGGATCCTGAATTTAAAGGAAGGCCTAGTGTTTTTCCTTCTTGGAACAGTGCTGGGTAAAAATCACATTCTAGTTTACAACTGGGCCAGCATTATTTTTGGGATGTCACTGTCCTACTTACCCTGAGTAAATAGTGCAGACTTGAATTAGAGATGTTCTTCTACTTTTCCATACATACATTCATACAAATGTTCTGTTCCACTTGTATATAGAAGAACTACTGTATATGCTATTTGGTTATTAATGGTCTGAGGTAGGGTTGTTATGGTGCCTGAGTTTCACAATTAGCTAGAATCAGATAGTTAACAATTCCATCTATTACTATATACTAGTGCTGTCAAAATAATTTTTTTAATCGCGCGTTAATCACGGTTTTAACGCACATTTTTTATTCGCGTTGTACATGCAGGTTGGCATCATAGGACCATTGAAAATGAAAGAGAAACGACTGTTGAATGTTTCCTCATGATTCACTTGACTTTAATTGATAAAAGTGAAATATTAAGGATGATGATGTCTTTCGTTCATCTGTTATACTGATTAGAGTTGGAGTTTAATTAAAGTCATCGATTCACCAATTTAAATTAGAGCAACGTGGCACGTTGCAACCGAAGATTAAGTTTTCCACAACCAAAACATACATTAAAAAGTTAAAATACATCACCCACAGTTCATAGACGTTTCATCACATTTATTTCAAAAGTGCCTACAGCATATAAAATTAGTCTGAACAGCTTTGTTTATCATGCTAAATACAGCCGAGTGCTGTCTTGTAGAACACATCCAGTGTAATCAAGGCGCAAGGCTGGCCGCTGTTGATGACGTTGCAGGGCATTTCAAATAGAGCCGTTTTACTGACCGAGTTCCCTATGAAGTGCCCTTGGGATTCTGTACCCTGTGTAGTGTGTAGGGAGCATAGATATAGATTAAGGACACTTGCGATCAGAATGCAGAGCCTAAAACGAGTAACATAACGGTCAATTTTGGAATGTTTGCGTTCACTGACGGAGCCACTGCTTTGTGCAATTTAACAAATTTTTAATCTGCATTAAAATTTTTAGTGGCGTTAATTTTTTTTAATCGTGATTAATTCTTTAATATAATTTTATATTCTTTAATAAAAGCACTTCTATATACACATTGTTTTTTTATCTGATCAAGTTCCTTACTGCTTACCCCACGGCAAGAAAGTGCCAGGTTTGTTTCTCAGGTAGGGCAACCTGGGCCTCCCCCTGCATCGAGCCTGCATGCTCCCCCATGGCTGCATGGGCCCCCAGCCCCCACCGTCCAAAAATATGTATGATAGGCAAATTGGAGATACAGCCCCCATCACCCCCTCAATTGACGAGTGAAAAATATTAACTATTCCTGTCATGAATGTAACCACCTTGTAAGACATGATGTTAAACCCCTAATAAACAAACAACAAAAAAATCCTTACTCCAGTGTTTCCCATACCTTTCGTGTTGGACTGTGACTCCTAGCAAGTTCATAACTTTAACATACACAAACGCAACCAAATGCACAAAAGTCCATGAAGAACTACACTATCTATTTTTGGATAAGCAGTAATGTACACAGTCATGCAAGTTAGATTTGCTACGTTTTTTTTTTGTTTTGTTTTGTTTTTATATTTCCTTCGTCACTTTCTCTTTCAGCTTTTAATAACGTTATGCATAGCTACTGACAGTGTAAGATATTTTATAGAAAAGTCATTGTCCAGACAATTTGTTTCGTTTTGTTTTGGTTATACATACATAGTTCTTGCTAATTTACTGTGATATGGAGATTTCATTATTGAAGCAGCTTGTGTATTTTCAAAAGGGTTGATTGATACCATGATATTTTTAGACTAGTTTATCATACCATGAAAATATGAAACCATATCACCCCTAGACTGAGGTCAGTCTGCCTTTGATTCCACTGAAATAGGACAGACACAAGGACATCTTCTGAGCTCTGGCATTCACAGAGTAATACATCACTAAGGCAGTCAGACAGACAGATATGCATAAGATTAGCAGTTAATTCTTTAATAATTGACCAGAACTCATAAAGAATCTGTATGTATATCTAAAACTGATCTTCAGTATATTTTGGGGTCTGGTTGAACCCCTTTGGAGAACCTAAATAAAGAAATACTAAGCAAAAACACTCTAATTAATTATGTCATTAAATCATCTTAAATAAAGTTGGGGTGTTTTGTGCACACTGGCATATATTAAGTACATCCCATTTGTATTACTTTGCAAGTTCTTGACCTAGTTTGTCTCAGTACACCTACACATAGTGTACTTTTTAGGTGTAAATTTACTCACCATAGTCCATCTTGGGAGAAGTGAGTCTCCCACAATCTCTCTGTATGGAACCTCTACAGGATCACCACTAACCAACTATTATTTGGTTAATAATCCAGTGGGTTGTTGCACACTGTACTTTTACTTCCGACATTATTAGACACACCTAGATTGTTATTCCACCTTGTGTAGGTGGACAATTAGAGAGTATAGCTTGTCTTTGTCCACGTGTAGTGTGTGTTAAACTTCATCAGTTTCTGAAGACAACACTGCTGTTGGCTGGATAATTTTGGTTTGTACTAGTGCTGTCAAATTAATGCATTAAAGAATTAATCGCAATAAAAAAAAATGTAACAAAAAAAATTTACACAGATCAAAAATTAGTTAAATTGCGCAAACCAGCAGTGCCGTAATTGAGCGTTACGTTACTCGTTTTAGGCTGCATTCCAATCGCAAGTGTCCTTCATTATGTATACTTGCTCCCTACACAAAGTACAGGGTAGAGAATCCCAAGGGCACTTTATAGGGAACTTGGTCACTAAAACGGCTCTATTTGAAACACGTCCTGCAACGTCATCAACGGCGGACAGCTGATTGGTTGTGACAGCACCCGGCTGTATTTAGCTACTGGCTGTATTTAGCATGATAAACAATCTTGTTCAGACTTATTTTGTATGCTGTTGGCACTTCTGAAATAAATGTGATGAAGCATCTATGAACTGTGGGTGATGTATTTTAACTTTCTAATGTATGTTTCGGTTGCAACGTGTTGCGAATCGATGCCTTTAATTAAACTCCAACTCTAATCAGTATATCAGATGAACGAAAGACAAAAACTATTTTTATTT
>JAOVVH010000061.1:20076193-20088044 GCA_028566435.1 Scorpiodoras heckelii | reverse complement strand
TAAATGTGATGAAGCGTCTATGAACTGTGGGTGATGTATTTTAACTTTTTAATGTATGTTTCGGTTGCAACGTGTCGCGAATCGATGCCTTTAATTAAACTCCAACTCTAATCCGTACTGTATATCAGATGAACGAAAGACAAAAACTATTTTTATTTTTAAAAATGAAAAGACGTCAATTATCTTTAATATTTCACCTTTAGCAAATAAATTCAAGTGAATAATGAGGCAACATTCAGCAGTTATTGCATGACAGCACTAGTTTATACAGTACTGTACATCTATTGTTTTTAGGTACAACTTTTATTATTGGGTTTTGTTTTTGAATTCTGCATTACTGAGTCAGTTTTACCCAAAAATGTTTGTATGTCAGGAACAAAACAACACATTACATAACAGAGCACTTTTCAGACAAAAACATAATAAAGGCTGCTGGGATTTGCATTAAAAAAAAGAAGTAAGGGTGACAGTCAAGGTCTCCAGAAGAGCTGTGACAAATTCTGCAAGACACTAAGTAAAACTTACCAGCTAATTACTGTACAGTACGATGCAGAAGTCTTAGGCACATGCAAAGACTTGCTGTAAAGCAAAGATGCCTTGGAAAATAATGAAGCTGTTTCTACGAAAAAGAAAACAGTATCAAGTTCAGTAAAGAGTAATAAACTAAAGGAATATTGTAATATAGGGTGTGACTTTTTCTTAGTGTTCCCAGGTAAAATGTGTGCCGTTTTATAAGGAAATTAGCTTTTAGGTTTTACTGAGTGTCTTGCAGAATCTGCCACAGCTCTTCTGGAGACTTTGACTGTCACAATTACTTTTTTCATACAAAACCCAGCAGCCTTCATTATGTTTTTGTCTGGAAAGTGGTCTGTTATGTAATGTGTTGCTTTTGTTACTGACGTACAAATATGTTTTGTGTAACATTTATTTTTTTGTTGGAAAAGTAACTATTGGAAATATAAAATCATTTTGTACTGAGTCAATAATGCAGAGACTTATGCACAGTACTGTATATCAGATTATTCTCAACCCATTAGTGACCTTCAGGTGTCAGTCTTGGTGCTGTGATCCACCATGCATAGAGTATGTGGTCAGAGGTGGTCCTGTAGTGGTGGTCATGTGGGCATATGTGAACAGAGCACCAGTGAATATAGCTACACTTTAAAAAATGAATCACTATTTAAAATATTAATTTAATAATAATGAATAATATTGAATAATATCATATTATTTATATTAATATATATTAATATAATAATAATGAATAAGTATTTTTAACTGATGAAATAATGATTCCACATTGTATGGAACGCTGCACGTAATGGAGCAAGATGACTAATAATGATTTCACATTTAGAGCGCAGACGTTAATTGCTAGTTTCATTTTCAGTACAGGACAAGAGTTCAGTTTTCTAAATATACTGTCAGACATATGGACAGAAATATAAACACAGAACCAAATAATTTAAATCTCAATCAGTGTTGCGATATTTAAAGTTTGACTTTATAGAGCATTATAGAGGTTCATACCATATACTTTTTTTGTCTAGTCTAACTATTGGTCTGTTACCTAATGTGCACACCTGTTCTGAGTTCATCCTGTGATTTGTTTGTAGTTACATACACTCATGGTCCTTTTTCTTGTTTTTTAGCCTTAGCTTTCCACAGTCCCTTGTTATTGTTTATGATTATGGAGATGCCTTTGATTACCCCGTTGGCCTATACTTTAATTACCCTTTCTGCCTATGCCATAGTTCATGACTGTGATTTCTGGATGTTTTTTTTAGTAGTTTAAGTTAATGTATTTTGAGTAATTTTGTAAAAAAAAAAAAAAAAAAAAAAAAAAAAATTGTTTATATTTTTATAAACTGGACTTGCATTATTTATTGTTTTTACTTTTTTTCCACCCATTTTATTCTTAATTGGGTCTTTGGCAAATTCTCAGCTAGCCTTCTGTCATATGCGAGCTACCAGCTGGGAACAGTGATGGCTAATGTGGTTCCTCCAAGTCATAAGCAGACAACCAACTGAATCTTTTCAAATTGAATGCTATCTACCATTTTTTGCACACATGAGCTCATTGGGTACTGTTGCCATTATTGACAGTTCAATTCAAACTCCCCAGCTCCAGACAATTTTTAGGGATATTTTTAAAGAGATATCACGTTATTTTTTAAACAGTGTAAGCTAAGTGTACCTTATAAAGTGGCCATTTATAAGAGTGTGTGCCAGGGGCACCGGTAGGTCAGTGGTTAAGGCATTGGACTACTGATCGAAAGGTCATGAGCTCAAATCCCAGCACCATCAAGCTGCCACTGTTGGGCCCTTGAGAAAGGCCCTTAACCCTCAACTGCTCAGCTGTATGAGATGATTGTGAGTCACCCTTTATAAGGGTGTCTGCCGAAAGCCATAAATGTAAACATAAAATGTAAAATGTGTGTGTGTGTGTGTGTGTGTGCGTGTGCCTGCATGGGCACTCTGTTGCCAGGTCTCTTTTCCTAACACCAGCAGGGCGTGTATGCAAGCAGTACTGGAGTATCTCTACACCAATCAGCTGTCACCCATGGTCGATTTGGACCCAATGGAATTAATTGCTCTGGCAAACAGATTGTGCCTTCCCCGCCTCATTGCTCTGACAGGTGCACCCTCCATCACCCACATACACACACCACACATACACACACAGACTTGGATCAAACTATCATTTTGGTTCCTTTGTTCACTGTTGCTTAGCAACAAGTAACGTCAAGGCTCTGGGGGGAAAAAAGAGCAGTTCCACAGACCCTAGATTGTAGGTTGTCTACTAAATGTCATCAACCATCCATGTAAAACAGTAATACTGACAGTATGACGTTGATCTAAGGCTTGCATGTAGGCAAAGGTTGTGTGGAACAGTGCCTAGGCCTCTGTCAGGAAAAAATACTGTTTCCTGATTTAGACTTGTCAGCTCGCTAAATGTTTCTAGTGCTGTGCCAAAACAGTTCAGCAAGCTGAGCTCTGTTGTAAAAGACATATCTTCTCCAACAGAGCAGTATGCTGTGAGTGAGCTGGTGAAAGCATCTAGGGATGCCCAAGACATAGACAACGAAGTTCTTAACTACCTGGAGCTGGCTCAGGTATGTATTATGCAAAATATTCCTAAAGATCTTTTCTTACTAGTTGGGTTTATAGTATGATGTACACTGACATGCTTAATTTTCATTCACAGTTCCATAATGCCAACCAATTAACTGCCTGGTGCTTGCATCACATATGCACTCATTATAATAACATCTGTGCCAATTACCGCAAAGAGATCAAGTCCAAATCACTAGGTAAGAGCATGATGTATATGTTTATGTGTGTGTGAATGTGTGCGTGTGTTTATTTATTTATTTGGCTTCTGAGGCATATGTGTATATATATATAGTATGCACAGTCAAGCAGCTATGAAAAACTATGCACTATGCACTCATACTTTATTGATGCCAAAAGTGAAACTACATATACAAGGTCTGTCCAGAAAGTAATGAGAATGTGGCTCATTCTGTGCCAAAGTGGTGGGCTTTCAAATGTTTTAATCTTGGAGAACAAAAATAAATCACACGGAGCCAAGTCTGGGCTATAGGGTGGATGTGGAAGAACTGGAATTTTTTTTTTCTGCCAAAAATTCTCTCACAGCCAGTGAAGTGTGACTTGGTGCACTGTCATGATGGAGGATCCATGAACAGGCGACCTGACGGTGCACAGGCAAAACCCTCTTCCTCAAACTCTCCAAAACTCCAAGGTAAAATGTTCCATTTACCGTTTGGCCTTCTGGTACAAATCCCTTGGACGATCCCTTGAGAATCAAAAAAAAGACCAGTGACTTAATTTTTGATTTGCTCATGCGAGCTTTCTTTGGACGAGTCGATGCTGTCATGTGCCATTCAGCACTTTGTCTTTTTGTCTCAGGATTGAACTCGAAAACCCATGATTCATCTCCTGTCATCACTCTGTTCAGGAGCTCTCTTGTTAAACAATCGGGTAGCTTGTCCATAACCTTTCTTTAACATTTCAAGACTTTCTGCTGCACTTTTACTGATTTTCAAGCAGAAATTGATCTCGTACCGGTGCTCCAAACTCACTTGCATTGTTCCAGTGACGAGGTACTTCTGCAGGGTTTTACAAAAACAAACGTTTGGGTACAGTGAAGGCTACAGTGCAACCGAAATGGGTTCTACTGTTTATCTGAGATCCCACTCTAACTGACCTTGAACCACCATCCCGATGCGTAAGGCTTACGGATTGCGGGAATTACATTCTCATTACTTTCCGGACAGATCTTGTATATTATGTCTGACACAGCAGCCAGTTAAGCTTCCCTAGTGTTTATATTAATCTGGAGAATGGGCATTATCTGGACCACCTGTATTCCTCATAAAGCCCTGCAGTCATTCATTTGGTTTTTTCTTCTGTGATTTTCAGATTACTGATCCATAATCAATAATCAATTATAATTTTAACTTTATATTTCTTTATTAGTGCTGTGAAATTAACGTTCGTTAACGCGTTAAAGAATTAATCATGATTAAAAAAAATGTATGCGACTAAAAATTTTAACGCAGATTATGAATTTGTTCAATTACGCAAACCAGCGGCACCGTCAGTGAACACAAACATTCCGAAATTGACCGTTACGTTACTCGTTTTAGGCTTCATTCTGATCGCAAGGGTCCCTAATCTGTATCCCTGCACCCTACAGACTGCACAGGATACAGAATCCCAAGGGCACTTCATAGGGAACTTAGTCACTAAAACGGCTCTATTTGGACGCCGTGCAACGTCATCAACAGCGGACAGCATCGGGACCGCACCTTCATTTCAGCACTCGGCTGTATTTAGCATGATAAATCAAACAGCACTGTTCAGACTCATTTTGTATGCTGTGGGCACTTTTGAGATAAATGTGATGAAACGTCTATGAATTGTGGGTATTTTAACTTTGTAATGTATTTTTGGTTGTCTCTTCTCGTGCACAGTGCTCTGATCTACCTCGTTAGCGATCATAAACGTTGCTAAAGATTGAAAGGAACAATGGAGAACAAAGAAGTTGAAGTGATATACCCATGTTCCCTCGCTCCCTACACACTGTACAGTTCCCTTTAAATGTAAAAAAAAAAATCAAAAGACATCAATCATCTTTAATATTTCACTTTTATCAAATAAAGTCAAGTGAATAATGAGGTAAAATTCAACAGTCATTTCTCTTAACCATTTTCAGTGGTCCTATGATGCCGACCTGCATGTACAATGCAAATCAAAATGTGCGATAAAAACGTGATTAATGCGCAATTTCGTCTTTTCATTATTTTACATTAAAAAAAATAGTTTTAGGCTTTTGTTCATCTGATATACTGATTAGAGTTGGAGTTTAATTAAAGGCATCGATTCGCCAATTAGAGTAACGTGGCACGTTGCAACCGAAGAGTAAAATTACGTTCCAACCAAAACATACATTAAAAAGTTCAAATACATCACCCATACTTCATTGACGTTTCATCACATTTATTTTAAAACTGCCTACAGCATATAAAAGCATATAGTTCTCCATTTTAGCTAGCAGAAGAATGTAAAATATAGTATTGTATTAAAAGTAGTATTTCAGATGGTTCAGAGTAAAACTATTTTTGCATACAGAATCACCAAACATCAACAAATGTTGGCCCGTTTTATCATTAGTGACGGTATCTTTTATTTTTAATGTGTTTTATCAGTAATAAGTAGTGGAGAGCAGGGCACAACCAAGCACATTGTGGTTTTGGCTAAATAACTGAATAAATATTTAAGTTAGATTAAACATGTTTATCATATGAGTGACATAAATACATCTCTGCTACAAATGAGCACTTGAACTTTGTTTCTGTTACTGATCTGTCCTAAAAACACTTTCTGACTCGGATTTGTTGAAAACAAAGGCAAGTCGTTCTGAAACTTGGCTGCAGATCATTGCTAGCAAATGTGGTAATGTGGCCAGAAGTACATGCTGCTTGACCTTGTGTAATAACTAATAAGTCCATGTTATCTTTTGCCCCGTGTTAGGTTGTTCCCTGCACTCCCCTACTGTGGTACCATAATGTTTCCATAATTAAACCCTCCATAGTTTCTATTATTATAACTCTTATATTATTATAACTATAATTAATTAAATGTCCTCAACCTTAACAGACTTTTGTGTATGATATCAGTGTGTATTTCATTGTATCAATTTCCTTGCCCTTGATCTCTCTCTGCATGTCTGTCATGTAAGCAGAAAACCAAGAGTACTTTGAGAAGCATCGCTGGCCTCCGGTTTGGTATCTAAAGGAGGAAGATCACTACCAGCGGGTGAAGAAGGAGAGGGAGAAAGAAGACATGGCCCGGAACAAGCACCTCTCTCGCCATCGCTGGTGTTTCTGGAGCACATCTCCTGCAGTGGCCTGAGAGAGAGAGAGAGAGAGAGAGAGAGAGAGAGAGAGAGAGAGAGAGAGAGAGAGAAAGAAAGATGAGAGAGAGAAAGAAGGAAATAAAGCAAGAGAGAGAGAGAGAGAGCAAGAAGGAAAGAAAGCAAGAGAGAGAGAGAGAGAGAAAGAGAGAGAGAGAGAGAGAGAGAGAGAGAGAGATAGATGGCATCTTTTTTCCTACTAACTGCTAGCCATTTTCTGTCAAACCTACAGATGACGTATCTGGAAATGCACTGAAATCTTTTCTTACTGACCCAGTAAGTCAAGCAGACGTCTAAAAGGTTCAAAGCACAATCTACAATCTGCATCCACAGCATACAGGTCATCAGATGTAGTAATGCTCAACCAATGAATAAAAAGGAAGGGATGAAAAACTACACCGAGGTATAACTAATATTTCTAATATTCCCTTGATTTTTGTTTCCTTCTAGTTCCAAGTACAAAGGAGCTTTTTGAAAAGACATAATTGACTTTTCTCCCAAATTTAGATATGTCCAATTCCTACCCATCAGGTATCTCTCGCCAATTATATGACGGTTCTCAACCAGGTAGCGTGTATGCCATCGTGTGCGTCTTCCGAGGCACACAATAGCGAGAGTATGCCGCTCAACACACTCAGAAGAAAGTGCTCCCACCCACTTCTGTATACATGAGCTCACAGACACCTGTGATTGGCTAGTCTCACTGTGATTGATACAGCAGATCAAGTATACCCCTCCCTCCCTGATCAATTTTGCTGTCTGGACTCCCGGTCACAGATGGCTGTGGCATCATTGCAATTCAAACTGGTAAACCCCAGATGATAAAGGATTTCTGCAGCTTTTCAATGTGCTAAATTTAAATGCTGCTAACAGCCACAAACCACACTGTTAATTTGACTTTAATAGTGATTTTAAAATTGCCATTTTAGAATAATTACGAGCACTATGTATCCTGATAAACTACCCTCTCTAAAATGGCATTTATGGCTCAAGCATGCAGTGTGTGACAGGACCTGTGCATGCTGTACACGAAACAGCAGTTTCCTTTGACACCAGCTGTAATCAGAAACATCAGGTACATCAGTGCAGTTACTAATCTGCTGTATGGTATGAGCGCCCAGTAGCACCTTTTACTTTTGGCGTGCCAGGGAACACCATAGCTCGCCTACCTAGTCCTGTAATTCTGTGTAAACATTTAAAAACCTAAACTCGTATCATTAGAAGGGCTTAGTACTATGGCTTAGATCAGGGCTTACTTAAAATCAAGAAGCAAAACAATCAGTAACCGCTGATCACATATACTATCTTCACCGTAATTGTGCTAGGTGTTACATGTAGACCTAATGTAGTGGATTTAAACTTTATACTTTACACAGGAAAGATTGTATTCGATTAAGTGTTATGAAATTCCGAGGTGAATGTAAATGAGCAATAAGCTGAAAGTCCAGGCTTTTGCTTTCAGGTGATTCTGTTGTGTTAGTAGTGTTGGTCAGGATATATGATATGTAATCTATGTGGGTGTTTGTCTATGATGCACCACCTCATCAGTACCATATCCTGATCCAGGCAGGTCGCACTGACACTGAGGGGAAATTTAATACTTGAAAAATAAAATGCTTCTGTCTTTAGCTCAGAAAATTATTAAGTAGCTGATGCTCACTGGTGATTGTTTTTTTTTTTTTGGCAGATTTTATGTTAAATTATTATTAGCTGCTGCAAACCAAGTGGCTGGTTCATTTGGTAGTTGGCCTTTGCTTTCGCTGGTCATCACCTTGTTTATTTATGCATTTATTTCTTTTCTAAAGAATATTGTTTGGTGAATTACAATAAATGATCATTTACTTACTCAGAGTGTTCAGTTTGTTTTGTGTCAATGTAAAATATATCTTAAATTCTCAGAAGTGCTCGGTTATGATAGCAGCTCTGACAGTAGTGCCAGCTGTAATTCAAATCACAATGCACTTATTTTAATGTGTTATCGTTTCTATGGTAACAACTCATACACTTGATCCTTTGTAAAGATGTCTGAAATACATTCGAAGCACTATTGTGCTGCAAATCAAACCTCAAGGGGTTAATTTAAGGTAACACTCTTAAACTCTTGGAAACAAAAGTATTCTGCATGTGCTGTATATTATTATAATAGTATTACCCTTTTTTAAAGACCGTTTTAAGCTAAGACATTTTTTAATTGTTCCAGTGGAGCAAGGACCCTAGACAACAGTGCTGCCATTTCAAAACCTTTCCAAAACTCAAAAGCAATGCAAGTCATTACTAAATCATGGGCACTTGCATTTAGAGATTCACATGGGAATTTTTTTTATGCACTGTGCTGCTTGTAAGATTTCTTCATATCAGACTGCACCATTAATAATGCATGTCTCAAGGTTGCTACAAGTTTCTGTGGAGCTGACCTAGAAAAGTGTATCTTTGTTGACAACACCTTTATTCTCGGCTGCCCTTCAGAGCCCTCTTGACTTTCAAGCCAAGTTTCATACATGAACTTCATCCTAATAGTTTATTATATGCCTTGACCTACCAGGCTGAAACGTGGCATCTGTAATTAAATCAGAAATGGCTCCATATTTCCTATATATGTCAAAGGAATATCCTTTGTAGCCATTTTTTAGGCCTTAAAAACTAACCGGTTGTCAGGAGCCTCTTCTTTTGGTGTTCTTATGTTGCCCCTGAAGACAGGTTCTATGAATTAACAGTACTGTGCAAAAGTCGTAGGCAACCTATTGTTTTTAGGTATAACTTTTATTGATGGGATATTGTTTGTGAGTTCTGCATTATTGAGTCAGTGCTAAAAGATTTTATATTTCCAAACATTAAACAAAAATGTTTGTATGTCGGTAATATAAGCAACACATTACATAACAGACCACTTTTCAGACAAACAACATAAGGAAGGTTGCTGGGTTTTGCGTGCAAAAAAAGAAGTAAATGAGACAGTCAAAGTCTCCAGAAGAATTGTGGCAGAGTCTCCAAGATGCTCAATAAAACTTACCAGCTAATTACTGTATAGTATGATACAGAAGCCTTAGGCACATGCAAAGACTTGCTGTAAAGCAAAGATGCCTTGGAAAATAATGAATAATGATTTTTCTACACAAACAAAACACTATGAAGTACAGTAAACAGTAATAAACTAAAGGAAGTCAATATTTGGTGGCCTTTTTCTTAAACAGTGTTCCCAGGTACAATGTGTGCAGTTTTATAAGGAAATTAGCTTTAAAGAATTACTGAGCGTCTTGGAGAATCTGCCATAGCTCTTCTGGAGACTTTGACTGTCACACTTACTTCTTATTTTTCCATACAAAACCCAGCAGCCTTCATTATGTTTGTTGTCTGTTATGTAATGTGTTGCTTTCACTACTGACATACAGACATTTTTGTGTAACATTAAATTTTCTGTTGTGAAAGTAACAATTGGAAATATAACATCGTTTTGTACTGACTTAATAATGCAGAGACTTTTGTACAGTACTGTATATAAGATTATTCTCAACCCATTAGTGACCTTGAGGTGTCTGAAAACTGTGTTGGTGTCAGTCTTGGTGCTGTGATCCACCATGCAAAGAGTATGTGGTCAGAGGTGGTCCTGTAGTGGTGGTCATGTGGGCGTATGTGAACAGAGCACCAGTGAATATAGCTACGCTGTAATGTAGAACGCAAAAAAGACAACAACAAACGTTGTACCTAAAACAATAGGGTGCCTAAAACTATTGCACAGTACTGTATTTTCTTAAATCCATTATTACTGACGTAAATGTTCATCATAGTTAAACATACAATTTGTAATTCTATGGATTTATGTAAGTTAATATAGATTAATGTAAATAGATTGTTTTACCTAGTTGTGGGTTCCCAGAGGAAATTGTCTGTCACTCACAACATCAAAATAAATCATCTCTTATTTGGAGCTAACTGAATTCTCACCTGTTTCTCCTAAATAATCTAAGAGTTGACAATTTCAGAGTAACAGGAGAAACACAAGAAAAGCAGGAGGTTTTTTTTTTTTTTTGGATGTTCTTCGGGCTTCTCAGAGGAAAAAATACACATTGTTGAGACTTGAATTTGATCACTGAGACAAATCTCTGGTATTGTGCGGGTTTGTTTACAAGCCGATCAAGTTTTCTTTTGAATCCTGCTCTTATTTCAGACAAATAAAGATCGGTGCAGTGAGAGGAAAAACAAAAAGTGTTTTAAACTGGAATCAAGCTGGGACAAAAGGAAGGCTGTTTCTCAGGAGCTGAAATTAAGAAGTATGAGAAAATGCTCAGAATTTCCTACTGAGGTTAAATTGAGCTCAGTAACTTTTTTTTTTATATTTTCCTTTTCTCTGGGTTGTTTTATGAATGCTGTTACTTATTAATTGTATGCCTATTTTTAGCCATATAACCACTAAAGTAAACCTTTTTTTTGCCATTTATATTTATTACCTAATTACGTATAAAATAATATAACAATTAGATATATAGAAAGAGGCATTCATTTTCAAAAAGTAAAGAATGTAAATTTGTGTATAATCAGTTTTACAAAATATCAATTAACAAAATTGAATATCAAACCCTGATCCAACACCATTGTGGAAACACACTGTAAGTGGCAAAACTAAGTACCGAGGCGTCATCGCACTGTTTTACAGCATCATTTTACAAGTGGTGTCATATTACCCTCTGGTGGACAGATGATATTAAAGTGTTCAGTTCTTGAAAGGGTTTTTTTCCCCTCTCAGCTGCTTACACACTTTTCTGCAAACAGTCTAGCATGAATAGCTTGAACACTCTTATGCAAAAAAAATACACACAAATACATACAGTGTACAAGGGCATAGACAAACCTTTTACAATTGGGTGACCAGGTCAGACCCAGTGCCTTTAGAGGGGTGCCAATCAATAATCATCTGTATTCACAGAAAATGACATCATGTAGATTCTTCTACCTCTATCTACCTCTATGGCCTGAGTAGAGTCTCCATTAGACATAAAAAGCATACACCTAAACAACTTTTATTTACTACACACAACATTAGGCTACACACAACATTAGGCTAACACAACATTAGGCTACATATGAAGTACATTATGAAGTACACTCAAAGTATGAGTTCATTATCATTAGCTAAGGGTAATAAGGAACAGAAGAAACCCAGTGTTAGGCCTCCAAATAATATGGCCAGTTGGGCCAAATAGTTAGCTTCTGTGTCAGCTACGCCCATGACGATATGTAGAGTACCAGTCAAAAATTTGAACACACCTTCTTATTAAATGTTTTTATTTTTTTCCTACATTGTAAATGAATACTGGTCATCCAGACTATGAAGGATCACATAAGGAATCATGTAGTAAACTTAAAAGTGTTAAACAAACCAAAATATGTTTTAGATGTTAGATTCTTCAAAGT
>JAOVVH010000061.1:20050234-20065688 GCA_028566435.1 Scorpiodoras heckelii | reverse complement strand
TACTCAGCACTGCAGTGACACTGACATGGTGGTGGTGTGAACAGAAAATCAATTACACTAAAAAAGATGGAATATGTGTTCAGTCAGATTTAAGAAACCATATTATGTATTGTTTTTCTCCTTTTAATGGTTTGCTCTCATTCCTTGTGGTCACTGCATCTTGATCTGGCTCAGATTTTTTGTACCGGATGCCCTTCCTGAGGAAACTCTCCAATTGCCCAGACTTGGGACCGCTACTGTGTGTGCATTGCGTCCCTTGGTGGCTTGGTTGGCGGTCTTTGTTTGAGAGCCCAGTGATGGCAGTCCCTTCTGATTGGCGATCTGGAGTCCTAACGTACTGGGCTACCACTTCTCCCCATTATGTATAGTTTACAGAAAAATATTATGTAGCTCTTCAAAACATGATTTCATTGGTTATACAAAATTGAACTGAACTGAAAAGTTCCTAATTACTAGGTTGAATTAAATGGCGTAGCATTAACATGATCCAGTTAACTCACGTGTGTTATGATAGTGCATAGTGTAATGTCACAGAGACCTGAGTTCAGGTAAGAGTGTAGGGTTTGATTTAATTTGGAACTGTAAAAAATGCATGATCAAATCATGTTGGATGTTTGAAAACAAACTGTGTTCATGTAACATAGTTCATTCGTGTGGAACAGATGCACGCATCTCAGTTGCGTAAAATTCAACTCCTTGATACGTGCATAACCTCAAAAGAAACCCATTTTCAGCACAAGGAATGTCTTATTTTCTTCCCAGGAAGGGTGGACGTGGCAACCTTTTTCCTGTGACAGTGCTCTAGAGTTGAGTGCATAGTTTTACATCCCTATGGTTTTAGGATTTTAAAAAAAGTGTATAATGTACCTCTATTTTACAGTTTATCCCACTGATTTACAAATAATTCAGAGGCAAAGCAAATTAACAACAAAAAAAGTTTGAAAAAGAAGCAAATTAAAGAATTCAATGTTTTACGAACATTTCAACTAACAGAATCCCAAAGGATTGGAAAGAGATTTGGATGAAAGAAAGTGTTGGTTATAAAAGAGTAAAATATTGTCCTGTCTGCCTGCAGTTCATCATAAAAGTTTGTAATTCTGATTAAATGAATGAATCTTGATTTTTTTTTCATCATAAGTATGTTTCACTTATATTACTTTCATACCGTGAGTGAATTTAAAAATCCCTGACTCCCAGACTCAGACAAAGTTTTGTAATAGATTGAGTAAAAACTTCTTTGTACTTGCAAACTAGAAAATGCCAGACTTCATTCTTTCTATAAATACAAAGTGAAGCAAATTACCGTACTGTGCTGATCAGGCATTAAACAGACAGTCTGGCTTTTAGGAGTTGCTCTTCTGCTTTCACAAAATTAAAAAAGTGAGAACTTGCTTTAAAAATACGGTAACAGTAAACTGCCCGTTTGGGAAATTTCGTGTGAATTGAGTGACTGAACATGGAGCGATTGTAGAGAGAATATAAGCACTTTGTTCCACAATGTTTATAACACTGTGTTTCTCTGGACATTTTTTGCTTATGTACAGCAACTATCCTTTTGCAATATGAAGCATTTTAAATGTATCCACTTTAGGGTGTGTTCAGACTTGTCAGCTTTGTCGGATTAAAACGAGCCCTAGTGCGACTGTTCTGTTAGTGCGGTTCGTTAGAGTAAGTGTGAATGATTCCTTTCGAACTCTGGTGCTCACTAAATAAGTGGATGGAGACCTCCTGAGCAGGTGGGTCTCAGTCCATTTCTAAATGATTCCTGGTGTGGTTCGTTTGAAGTATGAACACAATACGAACCAAAGGCATCTTAAAGAACCAAACACGGGACGTGATGTTACAACATGCGATGCTAAATGTGTCACGAGAGGAAAGAGTGCATTGCAGGGTACCTTCTTTGGTATGTGCAGCAGAGGATTTTCTCATGCTGTTTTGACACCTTTATCCATTTTACCACCTCTTGCTGTGTTTCCAGTTGGTAAAAAAATTCCATTAGGTATACAAAACCCTGATAAGTGCATTAAGCCCCATGTGGCGCATTGTTCTGACGACTGGCTCGCAAAATATACGTCATGCACGTGATATATGTCAATGAAAAAGTGAATTTTTATAATATAGTCCCTTTAAATGAGAACTGTGGATCTTTCACTCTAAGCTTTTTCTGTCTGCCTCCTTGAGCCTCTTAGCCCCCTAGAACTTGCAAAGTTGAGTGATTAGGTAACGTAAATCAAAGCATTACTAGTGACTAGGATTCACTCGGACTTTCCTCTACAGGTAAGTATTGTAAGTAGAGGAAAATGCAGACAGAATCGTGGAATTCAGACAGTAAAATGGAAATCACAGTTGAATTTTACATTTCCTAATAAAATGACTGGATAAAAATACATTTGATAGAGTTATAGGCAACATTTTTGTTAATGAAGCAACAAATCAGTAAGTCCCATATGAAACACTCACTTTCTGTGGATTTCAACTTGCACAACATACATTTGTACTCAGGCCATTGCTTATGTCGAAGCCTTGGTCTTAAACAAAAATAGTGGACAAAAAAGCGTTATTAATGTTGTGGAAGCTGAATCAGAGGTGCTCTTAGCAATACAGTATGCTAGCAATACAGTATTTGCTAGCAAATAGTTCAGGATCATCAGGAAATACATATATGACTGATTTAAAAATGCAACGACTAAGCTTGACTAAGCAGTGACCAATCACAATGTGCTGCAGGCTTTATCCAGTCAAATGTTTCCTGCTTTCATGCATTCAGCTTGGTCAGGGAAAGTCATCTGCCACCAAAGCGAATGTTTGCACAACCCAGAGGTTGAAGAAAGCTGGTAATGGAGCCTCAAGTACACCTACCTCAGTCAAGTTAATTAATTAGTTTGGCTTTAATAAAAGTGGGCAAATAATGCAGCCAAAACTGGATGTACACTAGATGGCCAAAATTACATGGACACCCATATGTTGAACTTGTTTAAACTTGCCATTCCAACGGCATGGCATTAATATGGAGTTACCACCCCAAGTATGCTGAAATAACAGCCTCCACTATTCTAGGAAGGTTTTTCACAGGATTTTAAAGTGTTGCTTGGGCATTTGTGCTCATTCAGCTGCAAGAGCTACACAGTGCTATGTGTATTTTTTGTCCAGTACTCATCTCACACTGCTGTTTGTTTGCACCATATATATTTTGTCTTGCACTCTTCTAACACTGTTGTGTATACGCACCTTGTGTAGTCCTGTGTGCAATTTGTGATGCACCATGGTCCTTGAAGGAACAATGTCATTTTTTCAGTGTATACAGTACATGGCAATAAAAACCCACTTGACTTGATTTGATTTGACTGGAAGAGCATCAGCATCTGGTATGCAGTCAGTGTTCTAGGTCATCCCAAATGGTTAGGTCAGGGGTCTGTTCAGGCCACTCTATTTCTTCCACAGAAACCTTGGTAAAATATGTCTTTATGGACCTTGCTTTGTACACAGCATGCTGGAAGAGGCATTGGCCTCTTAGTTTCAGTGAAGGGACATTGCAATGCTACAGCATACAAAGATACAATTGGGTGCTTCAGATTTTTTGACGCCAGTTATGGGAATATCATATATGGTACGGTGTCCACAAACTTTTGGCCATAGAGTGTAGGTAGGATACATTACCACTGAGACTAGTTAGATAAATTACTTGTATGCTGTGGTTTGTTAGCTGGTATGACAATTACCCAGCAAAGTCGTAAAGTATCATGTTTACTGCTGACACAGAGATGCACCTTCCATAAATCTTAAACATTCTCCTAATGGTTCTTTGTTATATAACATAATTTATTTAACATTCCTTCTTAAAGAAATATATATAAATATAATAATGAATATAAAAAAATCCATTCATTGTTGGGTCGCTGCAGTCGCCCAAAGCTGATGACTCTGAATCATGAACCTCTGCCTAGGAAAAAACAAAAACAAAAAAGAATCCACAATTCTGTTTAACATATGACACTATGTCCACATGGCTACTTGCACCCTCACTTTACTAAATAAAAGATCAATTCATTACTTTAAGTGGGTTTATAGAAGTATTCACAGTTCCTTGCAAAAGTGTTCAACCTCCCTCAAAGTACAAAACAATATGCTCTTACAGTACATTTTTAAAGTTAACATTCATTATTTGTCAGCAGATATTTTTTGCCTTTTTCGGCTGCTTTCATTATTGGGGTCGCCACAGCAGATCAAGTCTGCATTATCTGCATTTCCTGACACAGCCCTCCCATTAACCCCGACCTTTCAGCCAGCATCCCAAAATCCTAGCCTACTGAGTTATCACTGCTACAGATCTTTTTAAAAAAAATGAATTTTCTGAGCAGTGGTTTCTGTCTAGCCACTCTCTCATAGAGTCCTCAATTATGCAGAGCTCTTCAAATGGTTGCTGTGACACTTAGCGGGATGGGTCAGGAATGAGGAGGTGGGAGGCTTGGAACAACTCAACAAGGGGTTCTTTATTTTAGTTTTCACTACTTTCACTTTTCATTTTATTCAAATCTTGACACACTTGCGCACACACTGGGCTCAGTGCTGCTCAGCTCGCTCTCCAAAGGCTCTCATCTCTTCCCTCTTTATCCTTGCCGTCTCTTATTGAAACACAGAACACCCATGAGCCACAATCCCTTACAGGTGCAGATCCTTACCACTCATCACTCCCAGCTATTCTCTCCATTCATACTCCAGCTTCCACATACCCCCTGCTCTCAACCCCGCCACCCATCATGCCAAGAGGGGAAATCTGCCACCGCCATGTGTGCCCCTGGCCTGTGGACCACCTCAAAGCTAAATGGCAGAAGTGCCAGATATCAACAAGTCATCTGCCTGCTGGCATCCATCATGCATTGGAGCCACATCATGTACAGACACTGCTTTTCTATCATGCTGTACTTACTCTCACACCAGGCACTTGTGGCTGATGTACAGAGCAGGGCCATCCTCCTCATGCAGCACTTGGGATGATTTAACCTCAGTCTGCAAAATAAAGGGATGAGAGAATGCAGGAGAATGCAAGAGTGGTCCATCAGAGAGTGCGGCTTTTACCTGAATAAAAGCCTGCTGGCACGGCTGTTTCTACTGGACTGGTGCTTCTTTTTAGTGCGCTCAGGCAGCAGACTGGTGATGTCCATATAATTTCTCACCTCCTTAGTCTCACCTCCTTTTTGTTCTTGGGTCTTGGTCAGGCCACTATCATTTTCTGTCTTTGCTGTCTTATCAATTTGGGAATGCACCTGCCCATGGCCCAAGTGGAAACCCAGATACTGTACTTCTACCCACCCAACTGCACTCTTCTTTGGGTTTGTCATGAGTCCTGCCCGTGTCAGTGACCTCAGCAACCCAGAGACCTAACTTACTGAGTCACTACTGCCCCAGATCTGAAAAATGCTGCTTGTGTAAGTTCTTCCCCCTTCAGACTAGGACTCAGAGGTAGAACCACCTCTTGCTGCAGTAACAGCATAAATCTATTGGGGTATGTTCCTACCAGATTTTCACACTATGTGGGAGTGTTTTCACCCGTTCTTCCGGACAGATTCTGCAGGTTGCTTGGGTGTTGCTTGTTGACTGCAATTTTCAGTCAATGCCACAGATTCTTAATGGGATTCTGATCTGGACTTTGATTTGTCTCCTGTAGAATGTTTAGCTTTTTGTGTTTAACCATTCCTTGTGTTTGGGACCATTGTCCCTGCATTTTACTCCATCCATTCTTCTTTCACTTTTGAAACAAAGCCCAGGTTCTGAGGATAAAAAGCATCCCCAGAACTTGATGCTGCCACCATGAAACCTGCCCAAACACTGTATCTCAATTTTGGGTTAATCACACCAAACACACATCTTCACTAGGTGACCCTTCTTGGACAATTGTTTCTAGTCTCTCTCCCATGCAGCGCTCAGTTATCCAGAGCTCTTCAAATGTTTCTGTCTTGCCATCTCGCATTGAAACACAGAATACTCGTTAAGGTTGGTGCATACTACAGGATTATCAAATCTTGACTGATTTTAAAAACATGGGAGGCTATGGACATAATGACAGATTTCAACCTTTTTTAATCGAGAAGCATGACCACACATTTGGCGATTACTAAAACAATTTCAGGCTGGGTTTCACACAGAAACTCATGAGATCAAACGTGGCTTTAAAGCAAACAAACCTGAGGTGTGCTGTTGTTATCAGTTGGTTGCACATACAAAATAGGAGAAAACAAACTGTGGACGAAGTCATAGCTGAGAAGATGGTATCAGCATGGATTATACATTTGGCAGTGCAACAAGTTAACATTATTGTTCAAAAAACCTCATATACTTTCTTTCAGCACCCTGCATTTTTTATTACATCCAGTTGGTGACGCAGTTAAAAACTCGCTCTCATTGGCTATTACCATTGTTCCTTTCAACAATACATGATTTTTAATTGTTGCTCCTTTCACACTGGAGGATTTCAATCATAAATGTCAAGCATGTTTGATATTTACGATTCAAAATCAGCAAAGATTGAATTTGAATGTGATTCTGACCTGCTCCTGCCAGAACAGGATTGTTATCCACTGAAGGAAATCTTGGGCTTGGAGAAGCATGAAAACTTTCCTCACCTTTCAGGGGAATTTTAATCTGAATAGTACTTTTAGCTTAATAAAAAATATTTAATAATGTTCTGTTCTGATGAACAGAAAAGGCTGTCTTATACAAAATTTTTATAATGGAATTTTAATTTCCATTTTATCAAAAAATCAGAAAACAAAAAAGCAAATGCAAATCTTTTTTTTTTGTTTCAGTTCTTGGAATATGCCTTATGAAAGTTCAACTTAACCTGTTCTTTGTATGAGAACCACTAGTTTGTGACAGACTAATAAATGCAGAAGGAGAAGTGGCAAAGAAAAGCTGTGGCTTCTGCCCGGATTATTTTCCTGTTATGTACTTATGTATGGTTTAGCCATTGTACCAACAACCCTGCAAGTTTTATTTCAAGATTCAGTAACCATAATAAAAAAAATTTAAGAGCAGGTTGCAAATTGACAAATACTTTGTTAAGCTGTACTACTGTATATATTTTGAAAATTACAATAGCTATTGTAGCTAAAGAAAAGGGCCAAAGTTGTATGAACATCAATACATACACCAATCAGCCATAACATTAAAAGCACCTGCCTTATATTGGGTTTGTCCCTCTTGTGCCACCAAAACAGCTATGACTCATCAAGGCATGGACTCCACAAAACCTCTGAAGATGTTCTGTGATATCTGGCATCAAGATATCAGCAGTAGATCTTTTAATTCTTGTAAGTTTCAAGGTTGGGCCTCCACGGATTGGATTTGTTTGTCCAGTACATACTACAGATGATTGAGATATGTGGAATTTGGAGGCCAAGTAAACACCTTGAAGCCTTTGTCATGCTTCTCGATTCAGTGTTATCCTGCTGAAAGAAGCCACCGCCATTAGGGAATACCATTGCCATGAAGTGGTGTACTTGGTCTAAAACAATGTTTAGGTGGGTGGTACGTGTCAAAATAACATCCAAATGAATTCCAGAACCCAAGTTTTCCCAGCAGAACATTGCCCAGAGCAACACACTGCCTCCACCAGCTTGCCTTCTTCCCATAGTGCATCCTGGTGCCGTCTCTTCCCGAGGTAATCGACATATAAGCACCTGACCATCCACATGATGTAAAAGAAAACATGATTCATCATATGAGGACACCTTCTTCCATTGCTCCATGGTCCAGTTTTGATGCTCAAGTGCTTATTATAGGTGCATTTGGTGGTGTACAGGGTTCACCATGGGCACTCTGAGTGATCTACAGCTAAGCAGCTCCATATGCAGCAAGCTGTGATACACTGTGTGTTCTGACAGCTTTCTGTCATAACCAGCATTAAAGTTTTCACAATTACTGCTACAGAAGCTCCTCTGTGGGATCAAACCAAACAGTCTAGCCTTCAATTCCCATGCACATCAGTGAGCCTTGGCTGCCTATGACAATGTCACCAGTTGAACTGCTGCCCTTTCTTGGACCAATTTTGGTGGGTATTAACCACTGCATACTGGGAACACCACAGAAGACATGCAGTTTTGGAGATGCTCTGACCCAGCTGTATAGCCATCACAATTTGACCGTTGTCAGAGCTGCTCAGATCCTTCTACTTGCTCATTTTTCTCGCTTTCAACACATCAACTATGAGTGCTTACTGTTATTCACTGCCTAATACATCCCACCCATTGACAGATGTCATTGTAGTGAGATAATCAGTGTTATTCACTTCACCTGTCAGTAGTTTTAATCTGCTGATCGGTGTATACAGCAGAATTATTTAATAGATAGCAGAAATGTATCTCAAATTGGTCCATACAACATAAAGCATTGTAATATAATTTCAATTGTGTGGTCATTTCATATAGCCGAGATGTTTCATTTATTCTGATTTCAGTGTAAAGCATTAAAAATACCTGATTTTACTAAAAATCTGACTACTTAAATAATGCATGAATAAAATATTGGTCATTGTGCTCTAATTTTCTGACAAATAAGGAAATTAGTGCTAGTGTTAGAAAGAGAGGGGCAGTAGTAGCTCAGTGGTTAAGACACTGGACTACTGCTCAGAAGGTCATGAGTTCAAAATCCCAGCAAGGTACCACCAAGATGCCACCATTGGGCCCTTGAGCAAGGCCCTTAACTCTCAACTGTTCAGTTGTATAAATGAGATAAATGTAAGTCATTCTGGTTAAGGGTGTCTGCCAAATGCCATAAATTTAAATGTAAAGAGTGTAAGACATTTTATTGTAGTGCATTTTGGACATGTAGCATCATGTTAGTGAGTTGTTGTTGTTGTTTTTTTTAAATAATTGCTAATAAGCATTATTCATGACCAGGTTGACTTTTTCAAGCTCTTCACACATCTTTGCACTAATAGCAGGCTTGGTACAATAGTTCATTTAATGTACAAAATGTACTAGATCTACCGAAACCAAATGTTCTAGTTACCAAATCACCACGAACATTTCCTACATTCTGTTAAAATGAAACACAACTAGAACATAATGATGAAAACAAAAACTGACAAATAAAAGAAAAACAAATTCTAGATAGTTAAATTAGGTGGTGCTCTATGTGGTGTAGCAGGTAGTGTATCTGCCTTTAACCAGGATAAAAAGCGTTACTTTTAGATAAGATAACTAAGATAAGTAAAATTTTAACATAGCCTATAGTGGATATATAACATCTACACTACCTTGTTAAAATTGCAGGTTTTTAAATTTAAACCACGACAAATCATGTCATATCTTTTTCCAACTTTAATGTGATATAACAAAATTCTTGTGAAAAACAAATCTGAAAACCATATCCTTTTGGATTAGTGTGCAGATCCCGTAACTAAGACTTTGTAAAACATCTTTTGCTTGTAATACATCATTCTTTTTGAGGAAGACTCTACCAGCATCTTGTTAGACAGTTTTATTTCACTCTTCTCTTCAAAAATGCTTCAATTATCTCAGATTGCAAGAGGACCTCCTTTGCACAGTCTTCTTCAAGTTACTCCGCAGGTTTTCAATAGGATTTAGACCTTGGCTCTGACCAGGCCATTGTTAAATACTGACCTGATCAGATATCTTCTTCTTCTGTAGCCATTCCTAGCCAGCTCAAGCCGTCTTGGATTTGTGTTTTGGGCCATTATTATGCTGGAAAGTGAAAATTTTCTTCATCTGTTTCAGCACTCCTACAGAATTCTTTCTTAACTAGGCTTAATTAAATAACAGTTCACTAACTACTATACAACATTACTGATATTTACCAGATAATCTGTCACAGCATGACAATATTAAGTACTCAAAATATCAAATTACTGATAATACTTTTTTAATCGCTTGCCACAGTTTTTTGTAGCTGTGTGCCTATATTTCAATCAAATTTTGAACAGACAAATTCAAAAATAAAAACAAAATAAATATCCACTGCCTATTTCCCTTACGGAAACCCTTCGATCCTGAATATATTAGGTTTGCTGTATGAATGTGCATGAGGCAGTCATTTTCAGTGTGTGGAATTGACTCCAGAGTTTTGCAGTTGAGTCTTAGTTTTCAGTGCTGGGATTAGTGAATCAATTCTTTTTGTGCTCGACTTCTACGTGAACCGAAAGTAGGATGGAAACTCGATGACTTTGCGAACAAGACATTGTGTATGCTAAGAATATACAATCATTTATCAGCACTAAGGATTAGGGTTACTTGCTTTGGTACTTGCTGCCCAAAACTGCATGAGATGTGTGTTGTGGTGCAAAAACATTCATTTGTTATCTAATTAGGACTATTCATTTATATTCTATATTCAAATTTTTAACATGTTGTCATACAAACTATTCATGATTTGACCAAAGTAGTGTGAAATAATACAGGGTGAGCCAGAGAGATCTGATGATTTTCATATGCTTATTTCTCAGACGCTTGTTTGAGCTTGGTAGCTCAACTGATGCCGTTTTAGTCAACATGGAGCAGTGGTCAGGACAACTTCGCACGTTCATTGTTGAAAGATTTTCTTTAAAATGGTGACTCTGTGATTGCTACTGCTAATGTGAAACGGCTATTTCGCATTAAGTTCAATATTCCTCGTTACGGTGCTGTGCTCTCTTGGAACACAGTTAAAAAATGGGTTGAAAATTTTCGTAACAACGCTTCTGCCTTGAAAACAAAACCGCTCGGCAAGCCACGTAGAGTTCGAACGCCAGAAAATGTTTTAAGGAAACATCCTCTTGCTTTGTGATTTTCCAACACAAGTGTGTGGCGAATATTACAAATTAAAATTCCATTAAAAGGTTAGTGTAATGGTTGTATTTTGAAATAACCCTTATGATTAATTATTGTGTTATTTCATTTCGGGTCTCTCTGGATCACCCTGTATTTTCTGATATACTAGGAACATTTGATATATAACCATACCGGTGTGATGTGGCCAAAATTCCCAGAAAAGTCAGAAAACTCAGTACAGAGCTGTTAGTATGGACGGTTCAAGCAGGGCCATTCATGCTTCCACTGTTTCTCACATTCCAACAATGAATGATAATATTACTCACATTAAAACATAAGTTATGTCATGAGGCCATACTGTAGAGAAAGTCATACTGTTTTTTTCCACTCCACCATTTCAGTCAAATGTGTTTCTGTGAAGGGAATTAGAGCATGCCAGAGTATGTGTCATAACACAATTCAAATAATCAATAAAGACATTTGTTGCCAGCTATATTTATTATTGATTTTTTTTCCATTTTGTCAGTTAGTTGTTACAGCCCTATTGTAAACATATGGCAGAAAATGTAGCACCATGTTATTTCAAACAACGGGTGTATTATAACACTGAATGCAACGAACCCATTCTCAGAAGCAGCAGGATTTCGTGCATGAGCAAGCCATTCTGGACAATAAACAGCATCCCATCAATGACCTACTGATTAAACATCTGAGCTCCTTTGGTAGGAGACTCATTCAGCTCCGCTGTGGAAAGGAATGGTACAAGAGGTCCTTTGTATCAACAGCGATCACACTGTACAACAGCTCATCACTGTGCTGGGACACTGTTTTGCACTGATAGTTGAACTTTACCACTATTCACTATTCATATCCATATTCATCCACCATGGGGTACACCATGGACAGGTCACCAGTCCGTTGCACACTCACACACACATTCATACCTACGGGCAATTTAGAGTTACCGATCAACCTAACATGCATGCCTTTGGACTGAGGGAGGAAACTGGAGTACCCGGAGGAAACCCACACAAGCACGGGGAGAACATGCAAACTCCACACAGAACGGCAATCGAACCTGGATCGTCTTGCTGTGAGGCGACGGTGCTAACCACTACACCACCGTGCCGTGCCGCCTGTCCATATTCATATCCACTTTTATTCTTTTTTCTTATTTTCTTTCTCATATTCACTCTGTATAATACCGTATACATATCTGTGAAGCCGAGATGTGGTCAAGCACCAGTTGGGGAGTGGAGGGCAGTGCTGGGAAAAGTGAGTGTTAAGGATGGAGTAGCACAGAGCCATGTGTGTGTATATACAGTATGTGCATAGTGATCTAAAATTAATGAAAAACAAAGGGGGAAAAAACGCAGAAAAATAAATACCCGTATTGTTCCAAGCCTCCCCAGTGTCTCCTGATTTCCCTGCAAACCTGTGTGTCAGAATAAATCTATTTGTTTTATCAATGTTTACACCCCACTGTACTACAAATCACAATATTAGACTGTTCTTTTTACATATTTATTCTTATTTTATTTCAGTGTTAAATTACTATTAGTATACTTCTTACACCCTATTCTGCTGTAATATGTGAATTTCCGTCTGCCATGAATAAAGTGATGCCAATGCAAAGTGCATGATGGATTTGCAGTTGAACTTTATACTGAATATTTTCCTCTCACTTTTCATCAGGAAATGTACATTTACTGCAGTTTTCTCTGTTTTTTCTTGTCTCCCTTGTTTAGGCAATTTGTGGATGTACTTGATTTGAAGAAACACCAAACTTGTGTAAAGGAGGCTTCGCTGTTGGACTGCTTTGTTGCAGGATTTTGGTGGGCAAAGGAGAAGACCTTCACAAGCCAGCAAATCTCATTTATTATGGCCCTCTTACAGCTGATGCTTGACAACATCAAAGGCAAGCATGAAGCAGGAGTTGGATGATATGTACGCTATAGGTTCAAAAGTTGTGGACATGTGACCATCACACTCGTATGTGCTCGTTTATTTAGTCCCTTCTGTTATAATAACCTGCGCTCTTCTGAAAAGGCTTTCCACTAGACTTTTGGAGCATTGCTGTACTCATTCAGAAACAAGACTGTTAGTGAGGTCAGACACTGATGTTTGGTGAGGAGGCTGGAGGTGCAGTTGGCATTCCAGTTCATCCTTAATGTGTTCAGTAGGGTTGAGGTCCGGAAAGTAATGAGAATGATATTCCCACGCTCTGTAGGGCTTATGCAGGGGGATGTGTTTTAATCTTGGGGAACAGGAATAAATCAGTCAGAACCAAGTCAGGGTATAGGGTGGATGTGGATGGACTGGTATGTTTTGTTTCACTGAAAAACTCTCACAGCCAGTGAAGTGTGGCTCGTACGTTGTCATAATGGAGGATGCTAGAAGAGGCGATCTGACAGCACACACACAAATCCTCAAAAATGTTCCATTTACTGGTTGCCCTTGTGGCAGGAATTCTTTCTGGACAATCCCATGACCATCAAAAAACACAGTGACTTGATTTTTGATTTGCTCATGCAAGCTTTCTTTGGATGTGGTCATGTTGTCATGTGCCATTCAGCACTTTGTCATTTTGTCTCACGATCGTACTCCTGTGATCACTCACTTCAGGAAATTGGGCTCTCATGTCTGTGTTTCTGATGCAGAAGAGTTTTACACATTTTCACACAGAATTTGATCACGTTCCGTTGCTCCAAAATTGCTTGCGTTGTTCCGGTGACGAGGCACTTCTGCAGGGTTTCGCAAAAACAAATGTCTGGGCTCTGCAAAAGGCTAGAATGCACCTGAAACTGGTTCTACCATTTATCTAAGATCCTACTCTAACTGACCTTGAACTACCATCACCATGCATACACCCTATGGAGTGTGGAAATTTCATCCTCATTACTTTCCGGACAGACCTTGTACGGTTGTGATGATCAGACATCCACATGCTTTTGGCTATTTAGTGTATATTGGTATGAAAATAAAATTTGAAAAGTAAAGCTGAAAAAGTTACACTGTTAAGAGCATGTGATTCTGGTGAAATGGTGACATCACAAAAATGTTATTTGCAGATGTTTGGCAGATACATTGTATAATTTTTGGGGCGTGCCACAGGAATGAGTCCATCTATTGGCTGCAGACTGTATGCATTTGGCCTCTGGTATTTGTCTTTGGTTTAAAACTAATTATATGGCCATAAGTATGTGGACAAGTGACCATCACACCCATACCTGTAGATGCACATAGTGTAGCACTAAAGCCACGGTCTCCGGCATGGTGTATCGCGGGTTTGAACCCTGCACGGGTCGACATTCATCTTTAATGCATTTCATTGCTTTGTGCTGGAATGGGATGTTCAACCAGAATTTATGGCTGTGATGGTCAGGTGTCCACAAACTTTTGGTCATATAGTGTAACATAACCCTGAAGGAAAAAAATCCCTAAGTGGGCATTAGGGGTTTTCCAAAGAGGAAATGTTGAAGGGAAGTCAGTAATAGCAAGTTAATGAGAACTGTTTTGCAATATAATCTCCTGACTACCGTTTCCCTGGATTTGTCATTTTCAGAGAAGCACATGCCATTTGCTGACAATTTAAAGGAGTTCATCCGGACGCTGCTTGCAACTAGACAGTCATCACCATCAGCAAGCACCCCTGTTAATCCGCTGTTTGATGTGGATCAAATCAAATCCATTATGGATTACTTCAGGAGCAGGTTAATATTTCTCCCCTATTGATATCACACTGTTATATATATATATAACATTCTCCTGAACATGCAATTATCTTAAAATTATGAGCCAGTAGGATGAATAAAAACGAGATCATTCTTTTCCCGTTTTTCATTAATAAAGACTGTGAGATATTCACTCCTTTGCCTACTAGCAATAAGCAAATTGAATCCCTTTTTATATCCTCTATAATTAATACTATGCATAATTCATAAACCAATGGATTGTGAAGCATGTAGGCTTCTGCGGTGCATAACAAGCTGCACAGTTATGAAAAAAATGAAAAAGCGAAGTGAAAAACACCAGCATAGGGAGTATATTTGCACTGATTTAAAAGCCTCAATATTTTTTAAGCAAGCATATTGTTGGCATTTTAAATCAGCTGCTTTATTCAGGTCTTTGTGTAAAGAGCTCATTAGTGGTGTAGTCTTATCAGGTCATTCCTTTAGCCTCCATAAAATGGCCACCAGCAAGCTATACAGTGATTTTAGATGACGCACTTTCATTTAATACTACCATTAATCTTTCTTATCTGATATACTGTAAAAAACGCTGACTATCCACTTTATTAGGAACACTTGTATATCTGCAGATTTATGCAGCTCTCCAATCAGCCAGTCATGTGGTGGCAGCCAATGCAAAAAGAAATACCATGCAGATACAGGTCAAGAGCTTCAGGTAATGTTCAGATCAAACATCAGATTTAGGATTTGTGATCTCTGTGACTTCATGGAATGCATGTTGGTGGCAGAATTCCTGGTTTGAGTGTTTCAGAAGCTGCTGATCTCTAGGGATTTGCACACACAGCAGCCTCTAGAGTTTACACAGAATGGTGTGAAAAACATTTCATGAGTGACAATTCTGTGGGTGGAACCTTGTTAATAAGTGAGGTCAAGGGCAAGATTGGTAGCTGCCAGGAAGGATAGTCAAATACTAGCTCTTTACAGTTGTGGTGAGCAGGA
>JAOVVH010000061.1:19994907-20015088 GCA_028566435.1 Scorpiodoras heckelii | reverse complement strand
TCTATCTATCTATCTATCTATCTATCTATCTATCTATCTATCTATCTATCTATCTATCTATCTATCTATCTAACAATATGCATATCGTTCAGTAATAATAAAATGATTTACAAATATAAAGAAAAGAAACTAAATAAAGTCAGTATTTGGTTCAGTATCCTGCAGTTTTACAGGAAAATTGGCTCCAAACTATTACATTTCTCTGTAACTCATTTCTCAATTCTCATTTTTGTTGTAGAGTGGAAACTTAAAAACCTAAAAAGTTCTCTTGAATACTGACACAGTAATGTTGAACACATGAAATAAGCTTCCAAAACAAAAGTTGTGTGAAAATTTGGGGTGGCTTAATACTTTTGCACAGTATTGTAGATATTATAGATATACAGTATTGCTATGCGTATATATAAAGAACGAGAGTAGTACACAATGCGTATTGTGAAACATCTATTTTTCTTCTCGAATACTTATTATTTCAGTATTTCAAACCAATAAATGGAGGAAATGTCTAAATAAGATTCAACGGCAAAGCTCATAGTCTGATCTTCAAAGTGTCGAGCTCTGCCGCAGGATCTCATAGTAAAGTTTGCTGTGTCGCCATTAGGATTAACAGCATTTGACCCACTTAGCTTTATAGGGGCATGGAAACAGATGCCTTTGCGCTTAAGTGGATATTGTGCACAGAAGCCTGTGTCTCTCTGCTGCGCCGCAATAACTTTAAGGTGCGTTAACTTTAAGAGCCTCCGATTCTATGTGCAGGAAGAAGCAAAAATGTTGTTTAGACTGCAGCAACGTTCGGACATTGAGGAGGAACGGTGTCTAAACCGTTTGGAATGCGTATATCTCTCTGCGTGGAAAATTACACAAGTCACATCATAGCTCAGCCGCTTTTATTAAAAATCATCTTTTCTGCTGTTCGGCGCTTCCATGTTGTATAAATTATTTTTAAAAAATAGAAAAACAATAATTACCAAAGTAGCAGTCTGTTCACCCTAATGTGGGTTCTCTGTGGTTTCCGGACAAATTAAACCCAACAGACAGAATATGATTGAAGCTGTAACCTTTCTTTTTGGTATTATTAGATATTATTAATCAGCTGATATTTGAGAAACAAGCTGAAACATGGACTCGTCTGACCACAGAACACGTTTCCACTGTCTTTCAGTCCATCTCAGATGACTTCGGGCCCAAACAACTCACCAGCGTTTGTGTGTAAAATTAGTACTTAGCTTCCTCTTTGTATAATACAGTTTCGGGTTGCATTTCTTGTTACAGCGACGAATTGTGTTAAGTGACAATGATTTTCCAAAGTACTCCCAAACTCATGTGTCTATGTCCATCATGGTAGCCTGACAGTTTCTCAAACAATACCACCTGAGGGCTCGATGGTCAACCACATTCAGCAGCGGCTTCTGCCCTTGGCCTTTACGCAACAAGATTTCTCCTGACTCCCTGAATCTTTTCATGATATTATGAACTGGAGATGCTGAAAGACCTCAATTCTTTGCAATCTTGCACTGAGAAACATTGTATTTGAACTGACTGACAATTCTCTCATGAAGTTTGGCACAAAGTGATGAACCACGACCCATACTTGTTTACAAAGATTAAGCCTTTGGTAGATGCTCCTTTTATACTCAGTCTTGATGACCTCACCTGTTACCAGTTAAACTGCTAATTGTGTCAACAGAACAGTATTACTTGTATAAACTTTTCAGTCTTATTTTGCCTCTGTCCCATTCTGTTGTTTTTTATATTTACAGAATACAAGTAGCCAGTGAAAACACTGAAAATGTTTTCTTTGTACTTTTATCAGTTAAATAAAACTCCAAGCGATTTAACAAATTACAGTTTTTAGTTTCTATTGCATTTTTTTTTTAATTTAAGTGTCCCAACTTTTCAGGAAATGGGGTTAACATATAATACCTAAGCAGAGCCTTATCAAAAATGTACGCAGTTCATAACTTATCTAATCTATGATCAGTAATATCATGCAACAGTATTAATTATGTGCAAGTTTTTGAGACTTTTGCATTTTTGTTCAAAATAGTCTCCCGGATTCTGGACAGGATATGAGCATGAGATTGTAATAAAGAGCTTGGTGTAATGTAAGTTATGTAATAATCTGTTCACTGCGTCGTATTATAGGGTGCTTTATATAATAAGAGCCGGAATGTCCATATGACTCAGCTTTATTTGGGTTTTTTTTTTCAAAGACGTTTTAGGACAATGGGCTCAACTGTTGGAGGGAAAAAGATGTTACGCGGGTGTGATGATTCAGCACTGTTAAATGCATATGGTTTAATCAGATGTTGCTGCCAAGAGAATGCTAGACTAGAAAGCAGGCATTCTCTGTGATGTGTGTCTGCTTTTATTGGGTCATGGCTCAAAAATGTCACACGGGCAGGACGAAGTGAGAGACTGCGTAGCGTTATTCGTGCATTAGAGAATGCTTTTAAAAATATAGACACATCAGTTCTTCAGATAACATGAGAGCTGCCATCTTTGTCACATTTTATCATATGCAATTCTTATCATTTAAACTGATGTAAGCAGAATGATTGGATTGTTTAAACCAAGAAGGATATGTGTGATGTTCCTTCAGATTTGTATAAACTTTAAAGAATTGTGTTTGTACACAGCTAAAAGACTACTTCCATTTCATGGAAACCATCACCATAGTAAGAGTTATTCTTTGTTAAATAGCTACACAATGTTTTTTTAGGTTAATAAGCATCTTCTGACCAGTCAAATTAGAGAATTTGGCAGGTAGTGATAATTCATCAGATTATGTATGTTGTACACTGTATACAAGTTAATACTTGGTAGGTCCCCACGGGATCTTGGAGGGAACGTTGCACAGTCCTCACGCTGATGTTTGTTGAGGCCTCAGCACTGAATTCCGATGTTACTTGAGATGGTGTTGTACACCTATCATGTGAAACGGTTCTTGCCAGCCGACGCTGGTCACGTTCCCCCCCAGAGTCTTTATATGGCCATGCTTCTTTCATGCACCTTCATTTGAGGTTTTGCTGGAATTCTTGTAGTCATGGTACACACCTGAAATGCTCATTCGTGAAAATCCAAACTTTGCTTCTACCTCTGAAATACAATGACCCATCCCACGAGCTCCAACTATTAAACTGTGTTGAAAATCACAAAATCATGATAACTTGCCATTCTCACAGCAGAAACAGCTCTAGATGCTTCCCTAGATGTCTGTCGCTTTATAGACACACTGGCAGATGCAACCAATGACATGCATAGGTGCCGTCGCTATGTATTTTGTATAAGCTCCAGTATAAGTACCAGTTTTTCTGGTACTTCAGTGTATATCCAAGACATCTGTCTATAATGTCACCAGCTAGTCTAACAGCATAGTGAGTAATTAGCAGTGCTGCGGTAGTGTTTGCGCTCCAAATTAGGGGATCTTACAAAAACAAGTTTCTGGTCCTTTTTTTAATTATTGTGATCTGTTTGTTTCTTTGCCTCAGCCTTCTTTCAGTTAAGCTATTGCATGTTGTTCTGTTCTTGTAATTACATCGCTTTATGAGCTCAGCCTTGCTGCCTGTAGTATTCGCAGCCTCACTGGCTGAAGAATCCAGTCTGTTTTCCTAGCAAAGTTTTCATTCGAGTCAATATTTATGTGAAAGGATTCTTTGGCGTATTCTTTCATGTCTACCTGTCTAATTCTGTCTCTATGCCCGGGCAGGACGAGGTGATCGCCGTGTCAGAGAAGGTCATAGTGAAGTTGGAAGACTTGGTGAAATGGACAGTGTGGGATTCATCGTGCTGGACGAAGGGCCTGCATGCGCTGCCTTTAAAGCCCTCGATGCTCAAAGAGCTGGGCAAGAATGGCCAGAAGGAAAGTCTCTACCGCTACCGAGAGTCCACGCTCAACAGCGGCCTCAACTTCAAGGACGTCTTGAGGGAGAAGGCTGAGCTGGGTACGTCTTTTCTGAAACTTGCTTATATGCTGGGTGAATTGTGCTTTTTTTGTGTTTTAGTGAGCCATAAGGCACAATAAGTCCATCTTGTATCATTGTAAATGAGTCTCTGGGATGCCAGGATGATGATATGGCCGTGTCGGTTATTGAGTCATTTTATCTCATTCCCTTCAAGGCTCTTTTCTAAAAGGAGACTTAGCTACGTCAGCTTTATGACTGTGATTTTCATTCATAAGTGTGCTACGGATACAAAGGAAGGGCCGGCAGCAAGGCGACGTTTTAGTCACTGTTTACCTTCCAACTGTGGAAAAATGACACAGTAATCAGGATCTATAGAGCAGACAGGGATCTTTTAATCCCTCAAATATTTGCAGCCTGTTTCATGTGGGTATTTAACCCAAGACGTTGTGTTTGGAGTTAGGCGAGGAACAGGATGTCTTCAAGGTGTTAGGCGAAAAGAAAGGCTTTTCATGTGAATAGTAGCAAAAGAGCACCTGCGAGTGTGATCGTTCTTTGTAAACGTGCCCATCGGTCCTTTTACAGCCTAGACGCAAGAGTTTTTCATAGCTGTGGTCTTGGGGGAAAAAAGACAATAGTTATATTTTAGGCAGTCAGTTAGCTCACATATAGTCTTTAGACTAGCAAAACGTACCAGGAAACCTGACACGCTAATGTCGGCTAACTACTTTACTGAGACCAAGAGAGCAAAGTACTTGCTAGTCCTCTGGCTAGATGCCTTTTTGTGTAGCAAATTAGCATCATTATTTTATCTAAAGCAGATAAAGTGATTATTTTTGTAAAGTTCTGCATGTTTTGCTGGGAAGAGTTTCCTTCAACAATTTGATTGCGCTAAAGATTGACATTTCCCGAACAGTTTATGTCTAAGTGTGACCTTTACTTGAGTGGGTAATCAGGATTCTGTGGTTTGGTACCTAAGAACTGCTGCTGTAACCATAAACACTTTCCTGTGCTCATCCCAGGACTCTGATTCACAACTCATAGGTTAAACATCTATTTTAACACACAGTACTGTTTGCCTTGAGTCTTCTACAGCTGTACTGATTTGTCACACAGAAGAGCTGTGTGATGGGGTGTCTTTCGAGTCTGCTTCCTCTCAAAGTTTATTCCTTATGTCATCTCGGAGAGTTTTTCTTTCCCCTGTCGCCTGTGGCTCGCTGCAGATTTCTGAAAAGCTGCTTTGTGTCTGTTGTTACAAGCGCTATACAAATAAATTTGAATCGAATTGAAACTGAACCACTTTTGCGAGTGGGATAGGTGATGTTTGAAAGTGGCGATGATTTGCAAATGTGTTTACTATTCAAATGCAGCAACAATACAAAATGGGACATTCAAAAAAAATGCTGGACTAATAGATAAATTGGGAAACCATAACTGGATTTAATTCATATTTGGAATGTACCTTTTTAAAGCAGACACAGTGCCACCTTCTCATTAGCATTCCCTCCTCTATTTGTGCTTGAACAATATCCGGGTAGTGTGAATTAATTTATTCCTGGTCATTCTGAGAAGCAGAGAAGCAAAACAAACAAAAAAAAATCCCAAATTAAAGGTTCCTACTGTATTTATGCTATTGTACCTGCTTTGACATGCCTTTATACATTTGTAACATGCCTCAGTTGTCGCACAGTTCTCCATTGTCGAGTGTAAACGGCACAGAACAAGCTTTATGACCATATAAATATGTCATTTTGGCTACATTCCTAGGCAGCAGATACCTGCTGGAGACCAAGAAAGAGCCCAACAAGGTCCTTTTTTTTTTTTTTTTGCAAAGCGTCTTATTTTAGTTCAGGGTCTGGTGAAGAGAAATGTCCATTTGGCGTCCAGAACGTTTAGGTTTCAGGCAGATTGAAAAGACATCTAGGAGAGCTATACTTACATATTTCCCTATTTAGCAGAGGGGGTAATTAGACAGCAGACGTTTTTTTTTTTGTTTTTTTTTGTTGCCAGTTACAGGAATTTGCATACGCTTAGGCTTTTTCTCAGTCTGTGGAAGCACATGTTAAATTGCCCTTGAACCGGCTTGATATATTAGATGCTTGCGCTGAGATTAGATAGGAGAATCAATAATGGACGCTTTGTCGCTTAAGCTTCCACGAAGGCTACAGCTGCGAACGTGAATCAATAGGAGGGCAACAAAAAAGATCTGTGATTTATTTACTGTCACTCGTCTAACCTTATTACATTGTGCGCCTTGCGAGCGTACATTTCTCTACTGTTAATAAGCGGCTTTTTAATGACTATATTAGCCTGTTTATGTTGTCAGGCTTCTGAACGCAGTTAGTCTGAACGCCTCCAGATTCGCTTGGTAAGCAGAATATTCTGGCAGTGAACCAGGGGCCATCTCTCTCCATCCTTCGTTCTCTCTCTTTCACTCTCTTTCTCACTTTTCTTTGTTACCCACAGAACGAAAGAGATCATTCAACAGGGCAGCCCCTTTCAGTTGCAGACCTCAGCCTTAAAAAGCCCCTCTGCTTATGGGAAATAAACCTGTCATTGAGAGTGACGCATAAAATTGGCTCAGTTTTATCCTTGTACTGGGTTTACTCTTGATGATTTTGTAAATCATGAGGTACAGGGGCGAACGGTGATCCAAAGAGTCATGAGGGATGCAGAGAAAAGGAAATCGTGGAAAGTGATACCACAGCAAATGAAATAAATGTACTAAAACTGTCTGTAGTTTATCAGCTCCAGCTTTGTGCGTCTCTGTCATTTAAATGATTCAATGTAATTACACTGAAATACCAGAAAAACTGATACTGGACCCAATGCAAAATACATAGCAACGCCACCTATGCACATCATTGGTTGCATCCGCCAGTGCATATATAAAGTGTTGGACATCTAGGGAAGCTCCTAGAGCTGCCTCATCCATGAGAATGGCAAGTGATGACGATTTTGTGATTTTCAACCCAGTTTAATATTTGGAGCTCGTGAGATGGGTCATAGCATTTCAGAGGTAGAAGCGAAGTTTGGATTTTCGCATATGAGCATTTCAAGGGTGTACCGTGGCTTCAAGAATTCTGGCAAACCCTCGAACTTATGACAGCAGCGTGGCTGTAAAAAGGCTCTTCGTGAACGTGACCAGCGTCAGCTGGCAAGAATTATTTCACGCGATAGGCTGCAACACTGCCTCAGGTAACATCAGAATTCAATGCTGGGGATTCAACAAACATCAGTGTGAGGACTATGCAACATTCCCTCCAAGATCCCATGGGGGACCTACCAAGAATTAACCAGTTTTTCTGGTACTTCAGTGTATACTGTATGTAATTTCCACTATACCATTGTATGGTAGAACATCAGTATACATGTCGATTGAAAATGTAATTTATGTTAGACATTAAAATCAAATAAAATGAATAATTGTCAGTGCATGGAGTTCCCATGACTGAGCAGTGTGGCGAAAGATCGTCCGTCTTGTATCAATTAACAACCAAAAAAAAGAAAGTAGGGCTCGTAGAGCTCACAGAGGCTCATTCACGGCCATCACATTGCTATCAGCACTTTATCACTGGTTGTCTAACATAAGGTACATAGAATCCGCTTAGGCTTAACTGAACTGTTTATAAATGTAAGGTAAATTAATGTATTTAAGTATTAATTTGTCTCCTTGCCAATTAACTTTCCTATCTAAATCTAAAACACCTGTATAAAGTACTCCATTGTGGCACCACCTTGTTTACCCTGCTAAACTAAAGCAGAAACACATCATCAAATTCTGTGGCCCGTAGTTAAGCATTAAACTGTTATAAGTGCTGCAGTTCAGTCATGTTAGTTGCTCTGTAAGCAATTCATTTTATGTAAATGGGCCTTAATGATTTTTATGATAATCTCCCTGATGTAGAATAATTTAGTAAGACAACCACGTCACAGGGACGACTTCAGTAAAAGTCGAAAGGGTGTTCACTTAAACCGTGGGAGGCCTGGAGGTGTCCACTGTGTGTTACATCGATTACATAATGAAACAGAGAGATGTGTGCTTAGCTTTGCTCTATACACTCAAGCACACTTTGGATATTTTATCTAAAAACACTAAGCTTTACAGTACACGGATACACTTAAAATTTTAACATCCGAATTTCAGTGTCAGTGTCAATGTTATCTCGTCCAGAAGTTTCACTGTTGATCTGCGTCTGTTACTCACACCTACAGACTAGCTGCTGTGGGCAGTGAATTAGTAACAACAACATCACTGCATTTGTAGGATCCCACGTGAAATACGGCTATTCATTTATATTTATGGCATTTGGCAGGCGCCTTTATCCAGAGTGACTTATATTTATCTCATCCTTTTATACAACTGAGCAGTTGAGGGTTAAGGGCCTTGCTCAAGGGCCCTACACTGTCAGCCTGGTGGTGCTGGGATTTGAACTCATGATCTTCCGATCAGTAGTCCAATGTCTTAACCACTGATGTACTACTGCTATAAACCGATTCATTTACACATCCTGAATATTTTTTTTTCTGTTTCTGTTTTCTTAGCCTTTTAGTTACCACTAATGCCGAGTTTAATGCACTTTTTTAAAATTCAGTCTTTTTGATTTTTTTTTTTTTTTGAAAAGCTGATGTGTGAAAACATACAGCATGTGACGAACAACTTAATTACGCCCTCATTACTATGTGAGCTATCTATACCATGCCGTTACATCAGGGATATTTTTGAAAGGGAGCAAGCACTTAAAGAACCGCCACTGCATTACTAATTAGATTTGTCATTTTTTTCCCCTTCCTCTTATTATTATTGTGCTGCAAATGTGCCAGATCCACTAAAACGGAGTTAGCGGATCTGTTCAGTCAAATTAAGCACTGCTTTTATCAGAAAGTCCATTTATCCTTTTGAAGGGCGTATTGAATTAGCAACAAATTGCAGGCGAATTGCACAGAACAAACCGGTTCGCCTTTTAATTTGGAAATTGCAGGCAGCAACAAGGCGCCTTTAAGATGATGGCTCTTCCATCTGTTTTCTTGGCCAGAGCCTGTTAACGGCGCTTAACGCAGGTAAAGGAAGAAAGGGAGCTGTCGGCAATTGATGTGGAAATTACCTCGATCATGAGTGAAATAGTGTGATGCATGCATAGAGACAGAAGGAGAGAGAGAGAGAGTGAGAGAGAGAGAGAGAGTGTGAGAGAGAGAGAGAGAGAGAGAGAGAGAGAGAGAGAGAGAGAGGAAAAAAACTTTTGACTATAATTGAAGGTCCGGAATAAAAAAGCAATTGTTCACCCAAAGAAATGGGGAGTGTTTAAATAATTAAAAGAAAGCTTCGTGCACGGATGACAGCCAGCGGAAGTCCATGCCAGAAGGTGAATGCAAGAGCACTCCATTAGCCAAAATGCTCTGTAATATTTGACACGAAAGATCATTTGTGTTCACCATCAATTTTTCCACCATGCTTATTCCCTCTATCCGGCTTTCCTTAGCCGCCTTATAGATACGGTGCACAGATTCAACGTTGGTTCTTCATGTAGTTAGTTTTTTTTTTTTTTAAAGAATGTTTATATCTTGCGCTGACTCAATAACGCTGCAGTCTAGTGCTTGCCATCTCCCACTTGATTATCTAGTGATACCCCAATCTCACGCCAGTTTCCAAAAAAGGGAAGCGAGACTATTGTAAGACTCCTGAGGGGACAACTCATCTTTTTTCTGGCTTCTGCTCACCAGACAGCTGAACACACTTGAAGGAGCATTGTTTTTGTGTGTGTGTGTGTGTGTGTGTGTGTGTGTGTGTGTGTGTGTGTGTGTGTGTGTGTGTGTGTGTGTTTAGCCTGACAATACTGAGGGGAATAAACAGAAATATTAATTTGCTCACGTCTGTTCTAGCCTTCCTGCATTTTGTGTAATATGATTATTTTAAGTTGTACCACCTGACTTCACAGTTGAATTCTCAGTTCTGATTGCTCAGAATTTTTCAAATATTTTCTCCATTTCCAGTTACAGCTGCAATTCAAAGGCAAATCACAGGATTGTGTTAATGCACTTCACAAGGACGTGTCCCTGAAGGTTGATGCGGTGACGTTTTGACGTTCTGAGGAGATGATTATTTAGCACTTTTGAACGTTTTCGCGCTTGGTAACAGTCGGAGGTAAAGCTGTAACTAAGTTTTTCGACACAGGAAAGACTTTGCAGATGGCTTTGCAGGTTCTCGGTAACATGACTGTACCAAGCTGCGTTATTTTTATTTGCTTCGAGAGAAGGGAAGCTGGTGATAGAATGACTGTTTATTGCTGTTATAATAGGAACTTGTTTTGCGTAATTATACCTAATAAAAAAAAGCATGACGTGTCATTCTTTAATAACTTAAAAATGGTCAGTTAGCAAATTTGCTGTAATGTAAAAGGAAAAAATAGTTCGGGAATACACTGAAGTACCAGAAAAACTGTGCAATGCAAAATACATAACGCCACCAATGCGTATATAAAGCGATAGATATCTGTGGAAGCTTCTAGAGCTGTTTCCACTGTGAGAATTTCAAGTTATCACGATTTGGTGATTTTCAACACGGTTTAATAGTTGTAGCTCGTGAGATGGTCATAGCGTTTCGGAGGTAGAAGCAAAGTTTGGATTTTCACATATGAGCATTTCTAGTGTGTACCGTGACTACAAGAATTCTGGCAAAACCTTGAATTTACGACAGCAGCGTGGCCGTAAAAAGACTCTGGGTGAACGTGACCAGAGTTCGCTGGCAAGAGTCGTTTCACGTGATAGGCGTATAACACTGCCTCAAGTAACATCGGAATTCAATGCTGGGGCCTCAACAAACATCAGCGTGAGGACTGTGCAACGTTCCCTTATAAGATCCCGTGGGGGAACTACCAAGTATTAACTAGTGCACCAGTTTTTCTCTTACTTCACTGTATAATCTACTTCAGGGTGGTAACAGTGAGTCTGCTAGGCTTCAGGCCACATGACACCACTCCAGTTTTATTCGTTATATAATGCCAATATCAGAATACGTTTTTCATGTGACATCGCCATGACATGCTAGCTAAGGCTGTATCAGGATTCTCTTTATCGAGTGTGTTCTCTTAACAACAGAGTGAAACCTTAGACAGCTGCATCACTGGTTTTTACAGCAGATGATTTGAGCCTTATCTTAATAAGAGACAGAAGGACGGCTAAACAGATTTGGCAACAGCATCAGCACACTTTGTGATAAGTCCTTGGATGTCTCATTAAAGATGTCCGGATTCAAACCAATGTTATTCCAAGACCTTCAGAAATCTGTTAATTTCCATTTACTGTACCTCATTGTAATGCTACATCTCCAGTGCTTTGATTGATATGTGCATAATTTCTGCCTGAAGTATAGCATCAGTATAATTTGGTACATATAAAGAGTCGAGTACTGACATATACAATAAACAGATGCTCATATTTTTCCGTTGGATAAGAAAACTGTCATGACTTTCACTGAGGATGAACACAAAGGCTTTGAGAGGGTGTTGGGAGAAGGGGGGGCGACTTGGAAAATGGATGCATTCCTGATCTTGTAATTAACGTGTCTTGCTTCCGGCCTCGTTATATTCCGAGGAAGTCTGATTTAGTGTCTTGAGGATATATTTTTTCTCATTAAATCCACGATAACAGACTTGTTCAGCTCATTATTGTGCAACCGCATGGGATTCAGGTCACAATTTTAAAAGGAGTAAGCATCTGTCTGTTTGTCTGTCTGTCAGTCTGAGGGTGCTTTTAAAGAAAAACTCCCCACATTGATATCAGCATCACGTCTGGTGTGTTTGCTTTCACGTAAAGCTTAAAGCAAATTGTTTGTGGAAGTATGAAAGTAGGTTATAGATGGGGACAGTAGATCCATATCGTCATGTGTATAGCAGACGCCACCCAGTTAAACAATCAGAGGATGTAACATCAACTGAGGGATTTTAGAGTTTATCAAGGGTTTATCAAGGGTTGTTTGATGAAGTAGTTGCGTCATTTCGATGGTTTATGAAGGTCTTTAAGTAAAGCAGCAGTGCAGTATATCTGAAAAGTCTTTCTCTTTTTTGGGGGTGTAATTACTCCAGCAGTTGAACAATAGCACTTAATTGTCTGTCTTTAAAGACACTATATGAGATGATCCCGATAAAATATTGGATTCTGAATTCTCTAGCAGACTGTGTGACGTGTTCAGATTATGTATTGAACATCCTCTAAAGAATATCACTTTGTCTTGTTTGCATCATCAATCAGCAAGATTGCACAAAATGTGATTGCATGAATATGAGAGTGAGTCAAAAATTATCCGCACTCTGGCTGTAGAATTTATTTTTTATCAACTTTCAGAATCATTTTTTGACATAATCTCCCTGCTTTTCAATACACTTTGTCCTTCTGTCAACAAGCTTTCGTATTCCCTCATTAAAAATGTTTTAGGCTGAGCTGCAAGCTACAAATGCACCACTGTCTTCAGCTCTTTATCAGACGTGAATCTTTGTCCTCATAGGGCTTCTTTCAGGGGACCAAACAGGTGATAGACCGATGGGGAAAGATCAGGACTATAGTTAGGATGCTTTAACACCTCAAAATATTTTCTCCATATTGTGCACAAAGTCTTCGATATATATCGGCAGCAGACACACCCTCAGACCACAAAAAAACCGAATCAGTGCACACTGCTCTTCTTTCGTGCAAATCATAAGTGGGGCAGCCATTGTTTCTTTCACCACTGTCACAAATAAACTGATGTAACACATTCAAACCTGCACAGCAGTGACTGGGGAGACAGCGACCGCGTACGACAAGCGCTGATAAGACAGTGTGGCCAAGAGAAGTTTTAATATTATCATATTATCATATTAATCATTTTTGACTCACCTTCGTAAGAAACATTCTCACCTTCAAGTGAGAATACATTCTGATATTACCAGTCCTGTATATGTAGTTGCCCCATATGTTTTCATAATCATATGCCATCCTCCTATTGGTGGCTTTTAGTAAGAAGGCTGTAATTTTATTAGGTAGTGTATGACTACTTTCTGCCATTATCATAGCTCAAAGTAGCCTGAATTCAGGTCTGCCAGATTTAGCTTTGGATATTCCAAGTTTATGACTAAGCACTTTCGGTAATTCACTCTGGATAAGAGCGTCTGCTAAATGCCATAAATGTAAATGCAAATGTTTTAAATGAAAGTCATGGCAGCTTCGACACACCGAGATTTACATAAATAATTTCTACCAGAATAAATAAATAAAACAGTACCAGGACTTTGTGTTATGCTGTCATTGGTTGCAGTGGCACTAAATCAGCACATCTCAACTCAACGACCAAAGAATTATTTTACACTTAGCGATGACTGGGCCTCATTTATCAATCTTTATGTCAAGTTGTGTGTAAATTTTTGTGTAAGCCAAACTGAAAAGAAATTCCGACAGATTTACAAAGGCTGATTTACTTAGTACCTGGGAGTGTATGAGAAGTGCATTCCTGAGAAAGCTCGTTTGCATTTGAGGATATCCATAAAAGTTCATAAAAGATCAAGCTGATCATAAAAGACAGCTGGTTGCACAAAACGAACAATCAGGGTAAATTCCAGGAAGTGGAAGTTATTTTGACTCACTTCTATGCCAATAGAAATATTTAATTATGTATATGAAATATTAACAATAATTCTCAGGCAGTAATAAATCCTCCATCAGCTGAGGAATTTGTTTACGGCTTACGGCTCTGCGCAGACAGACCGGTCCGTCCACCATTTATACAGCGCCATGTCTTTTGTCATAACTGAATGATTCATTTTGTCTTAATTTATGGCTTTGTGGTTGCGCGCTTTCTTTCTGTGTTATTTTATATAATTTAATTCATGCCAATAAAATTAAACAGCTGCTTTTCACGAAATTTTCTCAGTGGTGTTTTTAATCACTGACCCAGTGAACTAGCATATGACTCCTTTAAGTAACTGTGGATGAGGGCATTTGATAAGGGCTGTAAATGTAATAGACATAAGCTTAATTCGAGATCATAGTCCAAATATATACATACATACAGTATAATAGTGCAGTAATCTGTGCAAAAGTCTTAGGCACCCTATTGTTTTTAGGTATTACTTTTGTTATTGATTTTTTTTTTTAGTTCTGCATTATTATATGAGTCAGTACAAAATGATTTTACTTTTCCAACAAAAACTTAAATGTTACACAAAAATGGTTGTATGTCAGTAACAAAAGAAACATTACGTAACAGAGCACTTTTCAGACAAACAACATAATGAAGGCTGCTGGGTTTTGCTGCAAAAATAGAAGTAAGTGTGACAGTCAAAGTCTCCAGAAGAGCTGTGGCAGATTCTCCAAGACGCCCAGTAAAACTTAGCAGCTAATTACTGTACAGTACGATGCAGAAGTCTTAGACACATACAAAGACTCGCTGTAAAGCAAAGATGCCTTCGAAATTAATGATGTTTCTAGATAAAAGAAAACACTATAAAGTGCAATAAACAGTAATAAACTAAAGGATGTCAATATTTGGTGTGCCTTTTTCTTAAACAGTGTTCCCAGGTGCAATGTGTGCAGTTTTATAAAGAAAATAGAAAAACTTACACTTGCTTCTTTTTTTGAATGCAAAACCCAGCAGCCTTGTCTGAAAAGTGGTCTGTTATGTAATGTGTTGCTTTTGTTAGTGACATACAAACAGCTTTGTGTAACATTAAAATTTTTTGTTGGAACAGTAACATTTGGAATTGTTACTGACTCAATAATACAGAACTCAGAGAAAAAAAAACCCATCAGTAACAAAAGTTGTACCTAAAAACAGTAGGGTGCCTAAGACTTTTGCACAATACTGTATATGATTTGGAGTTGATGAAGTTGAGGTTTATATTACTTAGTCTTCTTATGCGTAAACGTACTCTAGACTCTACTCAATTTCTCATGTAAACACTTATACAAACGGTAAGAAATGAATTTGTTTGAATTACCCAGCTGTGGTTAAGGCAGCTGTGGTTAAGGATAATGCAGTGTTTGCACTCTGGTGATACTGATGAGGAATTAAAGTGAAATCGTGTGCTAGTGTGCTAGTGCTTGTTAGATCCAAGGGGGTTTTTCTCACCTACTAGTGGAAAATCTGACCTCAGATTTGTATGTTGTTATGATGTTGTATGACAGTAAATACATATCAATATCAGGGTAAAGTGTGACATCATTAGTTTGTTAATAAGACTGAAGTAATTAATTGGATGTGAAAATGTAGTACTGAAACATATTAAACTTTTTGAACATTCTGAAGGTTTTATATCATGACTGGACATATATTAAGAACATATATTGTCCTTATCATATATAAGAAAGGAAGTGTTCAGTTTGATCACTGATAAATAAATGTATAACATTTATATAACGACATTTGCCATGTTGCTGCCTCACAGCTCCAGGGTCCTGGGTCCTACCCATGTTCATGTGGGTTTCCTTTGTGTTTTGCGGTTTCCTTGCACCTCCTCTGCCGCGAGGTGCATTGTCTAAGATAAGTCGCCCCTAGTGTGTGTGAATGTGTGTGCACAGTGCCCGGTCGCACACCCAGTTCTCTAGAGATCAGTGCTCCAGAGCCACTGTTGAAGATGAAAGAATAGATAAACATTCATCATTTACATCATCTGGTAGTAATTAAGTAGTAATTGTTTATTTGAATATTTCTGCTGCTTGTTTTTTAATTATAGAGTGTGCTTTGATTTAAAGCTGCTGTTGTTCTCATATGCTTCTGCTCGGACCTGTCACTTCGTCCTTCCACCCATTTCTCACCGACAATCTCATGCCCTCTTCTTATGACCCGTGGCTCCCGTCTGTAGCAGTAAACAGAGACGGATAGTGCGTTTTGTAGCTCCCGAATCTCCTGAATCCAGCATGTGTGTCCCATTCTGTTTCATCTCCGCATCCTGCAGCAAAGCCCTTATTTACTTTCAGCTAGCCGGTCTTCCATTAGCAGCTAAAGAGGCAGCAGTAATTCATCTCAGCTAACTGTATTTGGTCCAGAGTCAACAGATTGAAGTATTGAAGGTTTCCAGAGGAACGCCAAACCGTCCATGTCAAAAAAAAAAAAAAAAGCCCCAGTATGCCATTTGATCTGGCACAGAGAATCTGTCTGAGTTTCATTTTCATATGTCGTGGAAATAGCATTTGGCGAAGCGTTTGTGCTGACACAGGCAGGAGGCTAACGCAGAATTGGGTGCAAAGTGAGAAAAACAGATGAGACGCTAACTCTCCTGCCCACAATAAAAGCTAATTGTGTTGCTACACCGGAATAGCGCGCACAGAATTGTGGCATATATTCTGGCATTTTGAGTATTTCTTTATGTTTCCAATGATCATATTTCAGAGGCTGTGCCTGCTCTTTTTTTCTTTTCAGTTTATGCAAGGAAACAGATTGTGTGCATTAATTTTAAAGACAGCACCGCTGCTCGGTTAAAGCATATGAAAAAGACACTTAGAGACGTGTGTTTGTGCTGAGTAACCAACCCAAACAGCGATTATTTTGTGATCATTTCATTTTCCTTTAAAAAAGAAATGGCACCAGGCTTTCGGTGCCCATGCACTGGAGCTCTGTGGCTCTGCCTATTTGTGTTTTTATAGTCATCATGTTTTGATTATTGGCAGGCCCATCTGGAAGTTTACAGGGCTTATTGTCCACTAATCTGCTCATATCGTTATTCCCCCTATGACTAAAGTGTGGAGCGGTGCCAGCCTTTTTCTAAATCCACAAGCCGGGTATTGATGTGGAAAAAGTCTGTTAGCTTGCTAATAACAGTGACGCAGGTTTTCTGTGGGGTGTTTTTCTTGTACAAGAGGCAAACAGACAGTGGGTGGGATTAGCTGAAATGGTACGCGCAGTAAACTTTTTAAACTATTTGTCTTTCGTCGCTTTGCTCCATTTCCGTTGCTACCAGCAGATTAGGTGCATGAGCCGGGGAGATAATGGTAACGTCAGATCAGCTCATGGGGCAAGGCACACGTCTCCCGGGCCTGACCTTTCAGGAAGTGAATCATTTTATTGTGTCTCTGAAACAACATTCGAACGTGTTAGGTGTTGATGTGTCTTTAGCATGGAAAAAAAAAAAAATCAAGAGATTTTTTTTAAAACCTGGAAAATCAGCTGCATTCTTAAATACTAGAAATTCAATTAAATAGGATAGTCTTGCTACATCAGTAAGCCCTCCACTTCCAGGCAAGCATTGTGGAATGATCCATTTATACCTGAGGAGGCTGAGCATGTCAGAAAAACACAATGTGGCTTTTTATGGTCTGTGCAGTGCCAAGCCCCATTCAGTCAGGATGACTAATCTGTTATTATCGCCAGCCAATCATTTCACATCGGGCAAGCAGCAGGGGTGGCGGGTGCGAAACTCAAGAAGCCTTCCTTTCTTAAATATTAAACAGTCTGGTTTTTTTTTTTACACACTCTAAATCTCAGGTCTAATTAATCCGCTTATTTGCCGGAGGATTCCTCACAGCATTCAGCGCTCTGGTTTTCTCGAGTCATAACATAAAGTGCTGTATGCTGCAAAAAATGGTGTGCATGTCAAGTGTTTAATTATGCTCAAACCCAACTTAGTTTGGCTCTGATTCATATCCAGAAAGCAGTCAGGGTGTGTCAAGATGTAGTTTAAGAAGTAGTTATTGTTTGGCAAGGTTAGGCTTAAGGTGTTTCTTTTGCATTTGCGTATGTGTGTGTGTGTGTGTGTGTGTGTGTGTGTGTGTGTATGTGTGTGTGTGTGTTTGCCCAACCCATCCCCCTTGCCGAGCCTGGCTGATTTGTAGCCTGTTGCAGGGACGAAATCAGTTTTTGCAGCGAGCCATGTGTGTGACACATTTCCCGCTGTGTCCATGCCACCTGACGTCACACAGCCCAGGACGCTCTCAGTTCCACATTTATCCAGTCTCTCGTCAGTTCTGCTGATGAATCAGTGACCAACCCTTGATGGTTTTGACCTTTCATACGGCGTACGCACAGAAATCAGTGCATTGCATCCATTCGAGGAATGATGAGCAGCTCTATAATCTTCTATAGCATGAATAAACTGGCTTCTTGATTGTTGATTCTTAATTATCTACCAGCTGCGTTCATAAAATAGCATAAATTCGATCACAAATGATTTCAGTGGTGTCCTGATGTATTAAAAGGCATTTGTTGTCAGTAACGGTGCCCTTGTTTGCTGTCTGCCTGTGCCCTGCGTATATAAATAAATGCAGCCTCAGGATGAAATATGGCACTGGACAGTTCAGCTGAAATATAAAAAGTGAGCACCATTACTTTATCAGCTGTGTGTGTGTGTGTGTGTGTGTGTGTGTGTGTGTGTGTGTGTGTGTGTGTGTGTGTGTGTGTGTGTGTGTGTGAGTAAAGCAAGGCCTGGCTCTTTTCCCCGTACAAATAGGAAGCAGCAGTGTTCCATACAAAACTGAAAGTCCTTTTTATAAGCATGTTTTATTTTCCTGTGTGTGTGTGTGTGTGTGTGTGTGTGTGTGTGTGTGTGTGTGACAGCTCCTATAATTATGAACAATTTCTTCTATGGGCAGTAATTGAAAAGGCCTTGTCTGCCAGCATCTGTGGATGAAGAAATCGACTCAATGGCACATTGATAGCATGGTATCTTCTTATCCCCTCCTGGCATCTAATCCACTCCTTTGTGTCACATCCTAAATACTTTTTAATTGGCTCCGTTGAGTAAATGCTATTCTTCAGCGCTATTCTCTCAGCTCAGCGTAATCATTTCTCCCACTCACATGCTAAAATAGAGAGCTGTCATTGTTCTAGTGTGTGACAATATAATCTGCCATCTTATTTAATCGTTTCAGCACCTTCGTCACCTGTCTTTATAGTTTTTTTTGCCGGGGGAACACCTGAAATCTGAGTTAATACATATTTAAGTAGCTTATTAAAATCCGGACCAAAAATAAATATTTGATTTTGCATCCCGAGATGGAGCGGAACAGCAGATAGCGAAACGACAGTCTAGCTTTTGTGTTTATGCTCGGATTAAAGTCTCGGATTTACGCGGTTAGAATCCATTACTGGAACACAACAGCTGATATCTAATATTCTGTTTCGAGGTGTAATGGGACTTTAGCTTGTCTTTTACTAATCTTACATTAGTAATCATTATGAAAACTGTACAACGTGTACATGGATTGTGTTTTAATCTGCTTTTTTTTTTTTATCCTACTAGGAATATTACACAAGGTGAAGGACCTTGTGGGTTTCTTACAGTTTAAACTAGCGGGTTATAAACATTTACGTTTACATTTGTGGCATTTTGCAGACACTCTTATCTACAGTGACTTACAAAAGTGCTTAGTCATTAACCTGGAATATAACCAAAGCTAGTGCTGATAGACTTGAATTCAAGGTACTTTGAGCTATGATTCTGTTAGAAATAAGCCTAAGACAATATCTAATACAAACAGTTACAAGCAAAACAAGTCCTGTAACCTGAAGGTACTCCTAAGCTATGCAAAACCTGTGAAGAAGAACAAGACGCAGTCAGTACAATAACTGCTGTAAGTGCGTTAATAGGTGCAAAGTTAGTGTTGAATTGAGTTAGTGCTCAAACTGCTTAAATTTAATAGAATTCAAGGACAATCCCAAAAAATAAATCCATACCAACTCTCTTGACTTCGATTGTTATCCTGTAAAGGTCTGGTCTTGACTGTCTATGTCTAGGGTAAATGTGCTTATTGTGCAAGATGCATTTCAGGGATGGAGAAATCAGTAGCCTGGGCACCTGGAACAAGAGGATTATGCATCCTCTACTAGGCTGTTAGTTTGTTATTCATAGTTGCACATGGACATGTGAGTTCAGCATGTTAGCAGTCATCATTAAAAGACAGAGAAAGACAAAATTCTATGCTCTAGTTACTTTTCACAAGCATTTGGTATGTGTATTTAAATAAAACTTGCTATACAGATCCTGTAACTAAGGCACAAGATCTTGTGTGCTGCACTACACACATCCGCGCATACACTGTATAAAATTTCACCAGCTTCAACTCAAAAGCTTAAGTTCAAAAGCTGCCTTAAACTTTTAAGTTAAATCAAATTGGAATTAGTATTTACTTCAACTCATGACTTTATGTTTAGTTTGGATTTGAGTCCTTTCCGCAAGTTGATCTGACTACATAGTGCTGGTTGTTTTAACGCAACAATGCAAGTTTAAAGTGCAGAGGACTTAACATGAGTTTTTGTCACTTGTCTCAATTATTGGTTTCAACTTACTTATTTAAGTTAAAGGAAGTATTGATATTA
>JAOVVH010000061.1:19964822-19983978 GCA_028566435.1 Scorpiodoras heckelii | reverse complement strand
AGATAGAGAAGATGGAGTAAGTGGGAACATCAGTGCATTAATGCAGGGATGGATAAACAGGTATGTAGATGGATAGATGAAAGGAAAATGAATAGAGAGATGGATAGATTGATGGATAGAGGAATGGAAGGTTTAATGGATGGATGGAGAAACAGACAGACAGACAGATAGATGGATAGATAGAAGTGCGTGAATGAATTAATAGAGGGACAGATGGACAGATGAATTAAAGGATGATATGTTACATGAATAGATGAATACATGAATAGCTCACAACAATGTCAGAAATATTAATAAGTAGCAGGGATTATTAAATTCATCCTGAATTCTACTTTTTTTTCTCAATCTACATCCTCTGCCCTCGAATGGTTGCTCTACTTGTTTGTTCCTTGGATTTTATGTCCAAGCAGAATCTGCTTTCAGTTCTGTCCACTCACCGGTGACAAGGCAAGCGGTTTTTGCACTCACTCAAGAGCTGTTTATGTAATACATTAGACCAGGAGCAGCTTTGCGTAAATGGCTCACAGTGTACTTAATAGTTTAACTGAGTTGGCTATGAATGACTGGAAAATATCAGATAACGCAATCTGGGTTTTGTAATATACAGCGCTTTTGGTAAGCGTGCATTTCGGAGATTGTTGTAGAAGCCGACAGCTTGTAGGTAACTCCAGCACACTTTGATCGAAACGCCTTTCTTCCCAGCCAAGCTTTAAACAGCACTTGGGCGCATTGTAACAAGCCATCGTTTTAGTTAACTTAAGGGTGTGTTAGTTATTAAGCTCTGAACTCATGCGTGTGAAGTCATCGATCATGTAAAGGCATAGATTTGATTTTGGCTGAGAGAGAGAGAGAGAGAGAGAGAGAGATGAGAAAAAAAAAACATAGGGGACAAGGAAGAAATGAAAACATGGAGCGTTTTTCATGCCCAGAGTGAAGGTTGCTTGGTGGAAAATCTCCCGCGTTCAGCCTAACCATTAACTTTACAGAGAAAGTAACGTGGCTTCCAGAGCCTTGGCATTTGAGAGGGCTGTCCGATGGTTTTGAGAAGGTTCCAGTACATTAGAGAGCGTAGCGGCCAGCGTAGAGGGGTCTGTTTCAGGAAAATGTGGCAGGAATGGTGTAGCTCGCTGGCTGTCTTGCTCACACATATTTTTAGTAAGTTGATCCGAAGTCTCCTGCCAATTGCAGTTTCATCTGCTCTGTCTTTTAATGGAAATGCCCACAGGGCTTGCCTTGCCCGCCTGCTCTTCTGGCCACATGTCAATCTCTCTCTCCTTCGCGGTCTCTCCCTCACGGAAACAAAGGCCGCTTAATTGACTTAAAGGTCTTACTCATACGTGATTGGGCACCGAATTGGAGAAACGTGAAAAATGTCTCCTCGCCCATATTAGGAATGTAATTAGAACCTGTGGAACCCCATTTTGTTGTGATTACAATGCATTACATTGTGCAGGAAGTGTCAGCAGGGCGAAAGCGCCCCGTAGGCAAACCCAGGCCAATTTGGTTGACGCTCCTCAGCAGGATCCGACCCTGACCCCAGTGGGTCACATGACTCCCGATGACAGCCCGAACAATTACGGATGCCACATTCCACTCCGGCTGTGGTGTACCGCAACGCCAACTCTAATAGCCATGCCTCCTGGTGACAGAGACATCACCGCCCTTTTTTTAGGACTAACAAACCCTGAAAAAAAAACCCACACAGAAGTGTTCCTCTTCCATGAAGGACGATGTTTCTGAAAAGCGTACAGCAGGGAAGAGAGAGAGGATTGAAGTGTCTCTTTAGATAGGTAATGCTAATGGGGGGACTACTGAAGAGTTTTTTTTTTTTCGAAGCTCTGTAATGGCCGTGCTGTTATTCCCCCTCTCCTGCTTCATTTCCTGTCTCTGAGGACGCTTATTTTTAGGAAGTCAGTATTATTATGTGGGCATATGCTTAATGATTACAGTGTGAAGCACAGACATAAAAGCTGCATTATGGAGTGAAGAGCGTTTTTTTTTTTCACCGTGGTACGTCAGGGAGAAAGAAGACATTAATGTTCTACAGTCGTTAGTCGTTAGTGGCAGATGATGAGATGTCTGTTAAGGCTGTATCTTTATGTTGTTGCTTTGTTTTTTTGTATTTTTGACAGGAATGTAGTGTATCTGATTAGAGCGTGGTTGGTGCACAGCGACGAGGATGAAAATTAATGATAGCCTGTTGTTTGATAAAGAGAGGAGGCAACTCACAAAGCAGCCCATTGTTGTTTGTCATCAAGGACCCTCTTAAGTCACAGCCATTGTTCAAAAGTGTTCATAATTTGTGCTTAAGTAAATCAAATTGCAGGCCAATGGCGCGCTCCTTGGGTTCTCGGTTTGCAGAGCGAGCACTCCGATTTCATCCTCTGCCTCATTTAGAGGATGTGTTTACTGCATACACGGCAATAAAAATGGGTCATTTATTTTCCTCCCATGAAAAAAAAAGCCCTAGCAATGAAGTGCATGTGTGTGCATGTGGGCATGTTTTTATATCTTGATGGGAACCAAATGTTATCGCAAGGATACGAATATCAGACAGTATTGACTTTGAGTGGATTTTTTTTTTTTTTTTTTTGAGAAAAATTACTTTTTTATTTTGTAATCAAAAAAGGCAAAAGGCTGAGGTTAAAGTTATGGTTAGATTAGATGTAGACACGGCTGCGTTAATAATTGTGAATAATTGTGAATAATTGTGCCAGGTACCGGTCCTCCCAGGAATAGTAAGACAAATGTGTGTGTGTGTGTGTGTGTGTGTGTGTGTGTGTGTGTGTGTGTGTATGTGTGGTGGGTGTGTAGGATGGTTAATTTTGCCTCCATGTGGCCAAGTGTGTCTCTTGGAGAAGATTTTAATAGGCATTCGGAAAACACAGTTTGATTGATACCATATTTTGGAGAAGAGCGGGGACATCTGTGTGCTGTATGTGAGTTTGTTGAAGAGAATATTAATACTTAGATATTTTGCATTGGCTTTTTAAAGTACCAGGCAGGGAGAAGTACGGCGACTCGATTCAGGCCTTAAAGGAAGTGGGCACTGGCTTCTCCGCTCAACCATGTGGCTCACGGAACATTAGAATAATTAGATGCAGGGAAGAAGATTTATTATCCCAGGCGCATATGGAAGAAACTTTTTTTTTTTTTCAGAATATTGAGAAACATCATCCATCCCTCCTCCCCGCTTCATCCACTGCGCTGTTTCATCAAAGAAAGGAGGGAGGAAAAATAACGAAATGAAGTAAGAATTACCTATTACCCAGTTCCTTTTGCAATCAGATCCGGTTCTCAAGCTTTGCCGCTTACATAAACAAAGCTTTCTCTCAAATTTGATTCAGCATTAAGTCTTTCCAGAAAATCGGACACCCCCCCCCCATGCCCTCCCCTCATCCCTCGCTCTGGTTCTATTTATATTGGATATGAAGTTCTTTGTCGTTCCCTGTGTCTTCATTGGAAATTAAATTCTGGCGTTTGCTCAGAACAAAAAGTATTGCATTTAAGTAGTACAGCAGGGAAATTTCCCAAATTCCATAAGAGATCTCTCTCTCTCTCTCTCTCTCTCTCTCTCTCTCTCTCTCTTTCTCTCTCTGTCTCTCTCTCTCTCTCGTGTTTTCTCCTCTGGCTGTACTTGGCTTCGCTAGATTTAATGCAGGTAATTAATGCCATCCAGATGTTGCAGTCAGATCCATTTTGGTGCTGCACGCTGAAAGCACAGACAAGCTCAGGCAGGCTCCATCCACACTAATCACTTAATACACTCGAGAAGGATTGTACAAGCAGTTAAGTAAACAGTATGTAAAATGATTACCGTTTTTCATGCGCAAACCATACAATTAGCCCCAACACACGCTTTCACACTCAGCATTTGCATCAAACAGGGTAAAAAAAAAAAGTTCCCTTTACATTTCAGCTTTTTTTTTTTTTTTTTTTTTTACATTTTTCTTTTTATTGCTCTCTCCATCTCTATTCCCTCTGTCCGTCTGCATGGACTAGTTTTCATTCTTCAGTGCTGTTTTCTACATTAGGTTTGATGATTCAGGTCTGTTTTTTTTCCACCCATTTCACAATCTGGATTGAATTACTAAAGGTCATGCATTTTTTAATAGCCCATATGCCTCATCCATGTGTCATATTAAGAATTCAAGACCAAAGCGAACGACTGCCTATATTTCAATCCAAAGTTATACTTGTTTTTATTTTCCTCGTACTCCTGGCCTCGGCAGGGTCGGGGTGAACCCCTCCCCTTCTTAAAATCTGAAATCGTTTCCCCCCCAGAGTGAAATTTGCATAATACTCCAGCGAAGTTACAATATTTCCCTGAATTTAGTAATGAATAACATACAGGTCATCCAGATACACACAACCGTGTGTGTGCGCGTCCATGTGTGTATTGTGTGTGTGTGTGTGTGTGTGTGTGTGTGTGTGTATGTGTGTGTGTGTCAGATACTGTTCATGTACTTTGTGGTTTTTTACTGCTGTGACTCTGGGGTCAGTATTATTAGTTTAAATGAGTTTTGCAGCTTGCTATTTGCTCACATGTCAGATTGTTCGCTATTCCACCTAAACGCTTGCTTCATCAACTGAAGCATCTGATAGAGTTTTACATAAAGCTGGGTGAAGTAATGATATCATTTCAGTATGAGCGATGTGACAATATAATATGGATATCAGGAAAATGACAATATAATATCAATATCAGCAATATGATGAAATAATATCAATATCACAATATACTAGCGATATCAGAGATATGATGATATCAATATCAGTAATATGATATAATGATATCCGTGATATGGCATCATACTAGTGATATCGGCAATATGACAATATAATATCAATATCAGCGATCTGACAGTATACTAGCGATATTGGCAATATGATGAAATGATATCAGCAATATGACAATATATCAATATCAGGGCGGCACGGTGGAGCAGTGATTAGCGCTGTCGCCTCACAGCAAGAAGGTCCCGGGTTCGATCCCCGGCTGGAGTGGTCTGGGTCCTTTCTGTGTGGAGTCTGCATGTCCTCCCTGTGTCTGAGTGGGTTTCCTCCGGGTACTCCGGTTTCCTCCCACAGTCCAAAGACATGCATATTAGGTTAGTTGGTGTCTTTAAAGTGCCTCTAGTGTGTGAGTGTGTGTGTGTGTGCCCTACGATGGATTGGTGCCCTGTCTAGGTTTGATCCTGCCTTGCGCCCTGTGTCGACAGCTAGGCCCCGGCTCTCCCGTGACCCTGGAAACAGGAATAAGCGGTTAAGATAATGAATGAATATCAATATCAGTGATATGCCAATATAGACAGAAAAAAAGACAAAGAAAGTATTTTAAAAGTTTTCAATTAAAAACTTAATTATATTTGTTAAAAATAAACTCATTTAGAAATTGATGGAGGCGTGTTTACCACTGTGTCACATCACCTTTCCTTTTAATGATACTTGTTAGTCAGTTGGGAATTGAAGATACTAATTGTTGCAGTCTTGCAAGTGGAATTTTTGCCCATTCTTGCTGTGTTCAAGACTTGAGCTGCTCAACAGTCTGTGGTCGCTGTTGTCTGATTCTCCTCTTCATGATGCGCCGTACATTTTCACTAGGAGACAGATCTGGACTACAGGCAGGCCTGTCAAGCCGCACTGTTGTAAATTTGTGCAGAATGAGGCCTGGCATTGTCCTGCTGTGGCAATGATTTTCCAAAGTACTTGAAAGTAATACCGAGCCCAGGCTATGTCCATCATTGTAGCATGACGGTCTCTAAAACATTACCGCCTGAGGGCTCGATGGTCACTCACATTCAGCAGCGGTTTTCCCCCTTGGCCTTTACGCACTGAGATTTCAGCTGACTGCCTGAATCTTTTCGTGATATTACGAACTGTAGTTGGTGAAAGACCTAAATTCTTTGCAATCCTGCACTGAGAAACACTGTTTTTGAACTGACTGACATTTTTCTCTGACAATACAACCATGACCCATCTTTGCTTGGAAAGAGTAAGCCTTTGGTGGATGCTCCTTTTATACTCAATCTTGATGACCCCAGTTGTTACCAGTTACACTGATAATTGTGGAACAGGACAGTGTTACTTGTATAAACTTTTCAGTCTTATTTTGCCTCTGTCCCAACTTTTTTGGGTTGCAGGTTTCACATTCTATTGTTTTTTTATATTTACAAAGGACAATGATGTTTGTCAGTGAAAACACTGAAAATGTTTTCTTTCTACTTTTATAAGTTAAATAAATGTACAAGTGATTCATCAAATTACAGTTTTCAGTTGTTGCATTTTTACAGAGGGTCCCAACTTTTCTGGAATGGGGTTTGTACTTGCTACTTGTACCTTCATCAGTTTACAGCTACATTTAATGTTATGGAACATCTGAAACAAGTTAGTTCTTTTAATATGACTGACAAGCCCTACACTGATGAACAGAGCGATGGTGATTGACTCAGCCTGTACTACACATTATGCTCTCAGCTGGCTGTGTCATTTTCGTGACATTTTTCCGACAGGGCTTTGAAATGAGTTTGGACACTTGGACTCGTACATTACTATGAGGTTCCTTTGTTTGCTCTCCAGTTGGACCTGTGATGCATTTAGGAATTGCGTATTAATTGCAGCCAGAAAGCCTTTATATACGACTTCTGACAGAGAAACAATCCGCTTTAGAACTTTCCATGCGTGTGTTTGTAAATGCATGACGTGAGATTGAAACCAAATTGCCGTTCTTTGCTCCTAATGTTGCTCAGGGCCTGCGAGGGCTTCTGCGTCCTGACAGCGGCGGCAAGTGCTATGAAGCATATTGAAGTGCCGAGATTCCCCGAACGCACAACCACATATTCACTGACTTAAACAGCCGCCTTAATTTGTCATTAAACCCCAAGCTATGAATGACATCACCACAATCTGGTGATCTGTCAAGTGAGCAGCGGAGCAGAGAACGGCCTCCCGTGGCCGGAAGCGTCCAAACAGAAAGGAATGTCACGTCAGGCAGGATAACTCTGACAAGCATCCAGCGTGAGCCATCAGCTTCCATTTTTCTTCTAGGAAACCTAAATAATAAAGCTGCTGGTAGTTTTAATCTTCCAGCAGGGCCTCGCAGATGTATTCAGGGCCGCCCTGTTGGAATGGATTATCTCTCAGGTTTGACATTTGAGGTTGCGCTGATATTTTTAGTGTCCTCCTTTGCGATTTGCACTAATTACGTTGCTGGCTCCCTTTCCTTACAAAAGCTCATTTCTGGCAATAACTCCACAGGAAAAGCACGAGTAGTCGACATTTCCCGCTCCAGATATACATCATCTCAAATTTGTCACCTTTTTTTTGGGAATGTGAAGGAGCGCCGGTGTCATTAAGTAACTGCACAATCCTCTGCATGACGTGCACGGCTTCAGAATGCCGTGCAGGGAAAGGAAATATTGAGCTTGATTTTTAAGCAAGCATATCCCCAACAGACTTCTTACACGCTGAATGAATTATTCATGCCAAAAAAATGGAACCTTTCCGTACACAGAGTCTGCTTTGTAATACACCACTACTATGGATTTGGACTTTATTATAGACAGAACTTGGTGGTGGATTATCACTGAAATTCCTTTTTCATGAACGCTTCCACTTCCTGACCTGCTTTTTCCCAGCCGTCGTTTGGATACGTTTGTGTGTTGATTCACGGCCAGGCCGAACGTCCCCGGCGTGTCTGGCTATAAACATTTAATGAGTCAGTAGCGGTGGACGTGAACGAAATGCACAGCAAAGCTTCTGATAATAGCTTCAAAGCAAACAAAGCCTCAAGGTCTCACTGTGTATACTAAGACTGTGCGGAAACACGACTTCCTTGTTACTGGACTTCTCCATCGCATTGTTTTGTCTTTCACAATTCAATTCCATGTAAAGTGCTTTGGCATGACAGTGAAACGAGGTAAAATTTGGAAATGTTTTAAGGCAGAAAGAATAGCTGGGTCTCAGGCTTGTTCTCTTAAAGGCTTTTACTAAAGGAATGCAGGGGGGCAGAAATTTGGCCCCCAGTAAAAGCTTTTTGCTGCGGCATAATAGTCAAGGGGACGGTGATAGATGGTGTCACGTTTAAAGATGTTATTATGCCAGGCTGCCACAGGCCATGTGAAGTCGTTTGAAATTGTAATCTGATACTTTGGATAACAGATTTTTTTTTTTTCCTTCAGACTGTATGGCAAGCCTATAACCGCACTCGCAACACTAAAGCAGATCTCAGTCTGATCTCTCTCTCTCACTCTTTCTCTCTTTCCCTCCCTCTCTCTCTCTATCTTCATCTTTGCTCTTCAGACTTTTTCCTCATTATTTTTGTTCCCAAGTAATTACAGGTTAAAGGCAACATATACCTGGAGTCAGGTAGCAGTAAAATATTAAATATGTAAATATTGCGCTCGCAGACAGACATTTCCAAATGTTTACCCTAGCACGTTTTTATCCATTTATAGCCACTCTGTGAAATTGCAACAAAAGGGAAGACAGATATTCGCAGGCGGAGCGTTTTGATTCGCAGCCAGCCTCTCCATGAGAACAACGCTGCATTGTCTACTTGATTTCAGTTCAGCAGGAAATTACAGTTGAAAGCTCTTGGCTTGGCCTAATATATTTTCATTCTCAGTGTAAGATGCAATGATTTCCTGTATGTTTGCATATGTTTAGATTTCAGACTCGTACATTATGTAATAATGTCTTAAATGTTGTCTGGTGTGATTTTTTTTTTTTTCAAGCCTGCTTAAAGAGGAACAGAAGCATGTGCCTGTCACTCACGTGTATTTATAGTGCTTGATTCTGATTAATCGTTTTTCCAGTTGTGTGTCACTGCTATGGCGCGGCATTATGTTCGTTTCAGAAAAGATCCTGCATCAGGAATCAGCCCACAGCAGCGCACTTAGCGACTGTCAGCCAGTTTGGGATATTGTGTACTTTTCTTTCTTTGTCAGGAAGCGTGAAATGTGGCATTGCTACAAACACGCCAGACAATCTGGAATGCTAATTTATTTCCATGCCTAAGTGTGTACAGCGTGAAATGGACTGATGGAGAGTTTGGGAGATCAGCTTTGAGCTGGATTACTGGTCAGTACACGTGCTGCGGGTCAGAGCCCCTCATGTGATCTCTGGACCGTGGTATGCATTAACGAGCAGCAGGGATGCTCAGCAACTTTTCTCTCTTTCTCACACTGAGTACACACTTGCTCAGCCATGCGTGGCTAAGAACAGTGAAGCATTAGCGTTCCCAGCACTTTACCTCAGGTCAAAAGAGACGTGCCGTATTTGGGTGGAAGGCTCCTGATACGAGCCTCCTGATACGAAGCTTAAACCCTCGGTCTTCAGATTGATCTCTGTTTACTTTTCATCACCTGCATCGTATGTTACTGCCAACTGTGTTTTCCACACACCTCATGGAATTCCATGTGCTTAGAGGAAAGGATCAATATAGCGGTCACTTTCCTGTTCTAGCAGAACCTGCTGGAGGAAAAAGTATATGTTGTGCCTGTATGTTGTGTATAAGGGTCAAAGATGGTTCATTTTACACAAAACTGTTCATGTGCAAATGTTTTACATGATTACACTCTCACAATTCTGTGTACTTGGGGGAAAAAGCTTAAAATCGCATTACATGAGCATTTAACATGAAATCATTTGATGAAAACCAATAGTCTGAGTAGTAAACTAGAATCTAGAAATATCATGTTTTTCATTTTACAGCAGGTTTGAATAATGTTAACCTTTTCGTTTTGCTGTATAATATTATTTCAGTGTCAGTATGTCAAATATTGAATATTATTCCAAGATACACTTAAAATACACTTTTGCCATCCACATGTCCGTCCTGAGATTCGTCTTGATATCTCAAGATCAAAGGTGTTAAATGTTTGCAGGATTTACATGGTATTATCGCTGTAGCCGGCAGATGAACTGATTATGGTTTGGAATTGATCTGAACGGGGTCAAGGTCATAGCAAGGTCAAATGTCTGATATAGTTTTTTCAATAGCTTCCTTCCTGTTCGACTGTACACTGAAGTACCAGAAAAACCGGCACTGGAGCCTATGCAAAATGCATAGCAACACAACCTGTACACATCATGGGTTGCGTCCGTCAGTGTGCGTATATAAAGCGATAGACATCTATGGAAGCTTCTAGAGCTGTTTCCGCTGCGAGGATGGCAAGTTATCACAATTTTGTGACTTTCAACGCAGTTTAATAGTTGGAGCTCGTGAGACGGGTCATAGCATTTCGGAGGTAGAAGCAAAGTTTGGATTTTCACATATGAACACTTCATGGGTGTACCGTGACTACAAGAATTCCAGCAAAACCTTGAACCTGGCAGCAGTATGGCTGCGAAAAGACTCTGGGTGAACTTGACCAGCGGCGGCTGGCAAGAATCGTTCCACGCGATAGGCGTACAACAGTGCCTCAAGTAACATCTGAATTCAATGCTGGGGCATCAACAAACATCAGCGTGAGGACTGTGCAACGTTCCTTCCAAGATCCCGGGTATACCAGTTTTTCTGGTACTTCGGTGTATTTTAAGGGTATTTCACGTGTACAAATTCGTAACAAGAAAGCTGGATTTGTTGGTCGCAAAGGCGTCTTTGTCGACGCCGCTGACATCGAGTTTGCTTGTGTGTTTGTTTAGAAAGCTTTTCTGTTAACACTGTGCATTGGGACTGGTGGGACGTGGGAGTCAGTGTTCATTCATTCATTCATTCTTAGTAACAAGATCTATGTCATGGTGGCTTAAATTGGGCTGCTGGTTTGTTTATGATTTGTCAAATAGAACCAACTGAATCCGTTAGAAAATGTTAATAGGTGAAAATCTAAAGATGAAAAAAAAATCTCCCGTGGACACAGTTATGAAGTGCACTGATCAGCTGAGGTTAAGGAATAATCAGAACCAAAAGACATGGTAGGAGATTCATTTAAAAAAAAAAATGTTGCATTGCACCCTAACATTAGTTGGTTTCACTGTTTGTATTTTGTAATCTCAGAAGTTAATGTTGCATGTACAGGCTGCTTGAAAAAGATGGACTCAATTGGGAATCACTATATCTTTGCAACCACGAACCGCCTGTGAATGAATCTCTTAACACTTCAAATGGTGGGGCTTAGAGTTTCAAATCATTACCGCTAGATGCCTCTCCCAGTGCACAAACAGCCCCTAGCCTCAGTGTTATATAGATCACACAGAACTCCAAGACTGTGCCTTTTTCTTGTAGGGATACGTCAAAGACCGTATTTTTGCCTCCGTTAGCGACTAATCTGGATGATCTCAAAAACAGAATCAGGGCAGCGGTGACCTCAGTGGAAGAAGACACTCTGAGAGGCGTTTGGGACGAATTCAACTATCGTCTCGATGTTGTCCATACCGCAGGTGGAGGCTGCGTAGAGCATTTATAAAATGGTCACTAAAGCTTGATAACGCATTAAACCGTGTTGCCATGGTGAAATATACTGCTTTGAAATTGAAATCTTTTTGAAGTACCCTGTATTGTGCCAATTTATATTGTATTGCAGTGTTTCAGTTCCTTAACTCTCCGAGCGGTTTGTGTTTGTGTCCCGAAGTCACTCGTCCTTTCCTCATTCCGCGTGACCTGTGAGCTGATTTGTGTAAGATCTGGGTCTGTTGAGCAGAGTCAGCAGAGTTGAGCCGGCTGTTCGGACCAGACCGTCTAAGAGCACTTTCTAGTTTTTATGCTTTTGCGTCTGTGGTGTAACACAACACTCCTGCCACAGATACACAAACTCAAATTCTTCATTCTAGCATTTATGTGAGCAATTTGTGTACTTGAGGTTTCAGGAACATTGATTTCTTATAACTTTTTTGAACATTTTGTTTCTGCTTTTATCTCTTTCAGTCTTTATACAGGTGTGTAAATGTGTGTCACAGCAAAGTGCTCTTTGATTTACCCTGTTTATAGGCATTTTAGTATGTGTTAAGTCTTTCCCTTTGTGTAAACTAAAGAGCAAACATGAAAAAGCAAATAGCAATTGCAGTTTTGAAGCCGTGACAAAAAACATTTGGACATGAGAAATGAGTAATGGGAGATATTATGGGGGTGGGGGGTTAGAGGTGTAATATTGTGATATTTGAAGACATTTTGAAGACAAGTCTGACTGCTTAGTTTAGTTACTCTCTTGCTTGAACAGACGGCACCTGCTTTAAAAAAAGCGAACTATGCAAGAATGAACATGACATTAATAAAAATCTTAACTCAGGTCTATATTTAACTGTTCTGATAAACCCTTTAGAGAAATTGTATCAGTTATTCATCAAATATCACTATTTGACCTCATTTCATAGAAGAACTAAAAGTAGAGTAAGACTACAGATTCAACACATCCATAATGCAATGCCTAATCCAAATCATTAGATCCTCCTAATCTTCCTAATCTTTCATATGTGCATAAACATCCTACTTGGAAAATATCGCCGTGCGTTCTCCTTGAAAACTCGCATTACCATTATGCAAATGTTCTCACTGATACCGAGCTCATGCAGGCAACGGGATACTTTGCAAGTCAATATGAGTTCATATGTCACATTGATTACACTCTGTCTTTCGCGCACGTTTTGTCTTTTTGTCGTTTGATACTCCAAATAAAGAAGCGTTTTTTTATAGGCGAGAGGGTCGTTGTCTGGAGTTACAAATAACACATAATCTGTATTCTCCTTTCATTATTAACGGGAGACGACGCTCTGTGCCGAATGATGTCTCCTGAAAGTAATTATGTTTCCCTATACAGCTGCGTTCTCTAGAAAACAAGCGGGTTCTAATACGCGTGCATTATGACGGCTGCCATTTTTAGTTCTGCTGGAAAAGCGTTTCAATGATGCCAGCGCCGCGCCAGGTGTAGACGTGGTTGGCTCTGGTCCGTCCTCTCGGGCTTTGAGTTTCAGACGAGCTTGGCTTTGCATACCACGTTGACATCTCAGTCACCCAAGAGACACGTTCAGCCCGTGTTGTGTTTCAATGTAATTAACTACCATTATGCCGAGCACTTCTGGCTGCTTGGGAAATTAAAAAAAGGGGGGGGTGTCTTCCGTTCTGAACAGCAGCGCGCCCTCCAAACCCTCCAATTTGCTCTCACGTGTTTATATTTCTATTGTACGCGTTTGATATTAATCAGCAAGATAAGTATTCGAAGCAGTGGAGATTTGAGTTGGGCATTGCCATTCATACAGAAAGAATAGACCTTTTTGAAGAGTCTTTTGCACAGCGTTAATAGGCGGCGCTTCAGTTAAACAATTATGCCGCATTGTGTCTCCGTAGCCAGAATCGTACATCATTCTGTGGATGCGAGCATGCTGGGACTCTCTTGCCATTTCAACAAGGTCATTTCAAAAGCATGTACAGAATAATTACAACACAAGAAGCTCTCGTGGAGAAAAAAAGGTCTAAATGAGACGGTGTTGATGGAAGCGATTAGCTGTTGAATTGCGGCCCGTTCTTGATTCCCCCCCCCCAACAGCTTTTTTTTTTTTTCCCTAGCCTGGCACTCATGTGCACTCTGAAAAGAAAGGTAGAACGGTAGGCTATTGAGAAATTATAGTAACAGCGATGGCAGCGAATCAACCAACTGCTGGGTTTCTGAAGAGCACCTGAACAGCACCTCTAAGATCACGGTGGAGGAAAAACAACACTACAGATGGTGTCTTCTTAAAGATTTGGATTCGTCCGTATGTTTTTATCCCACCATCCCCATCCCCAACACTAACCCCCTAGGGATAATTTCCTTTGGTGACAGTGCTGTTGTGCCGCTTCAACGATTAAATACTCGTAGAACGGCTGTTGGGCTTTGGCCTTTTTCCCTCTTGTGACAAACTATTATTTTACAGCTCTCCACACTTTAGTCATTTTAAAGGTCACTTCCAAGACCTTGTGACATATTCTCTCTCTTTCTCACTCTCTCTCTCTCTCTCTCTATCGCTCTAGCAGCCCTTTTTTCCCTTCAAGAATACACTTTACAAGTTGGTTTATCACTGCCAAGTAACTACATTATTCTCTGTGAGCTGAATACCAATGTTTTCCACTGACTTCTATCCATTCATTCTTTTTTTTTTTTTCTTCTTTCTGCTGATCTACAACAGTTACACTCTATGTTCTGTATATAAACCACACCATCAGAGCCAGGCTGTATATCGTGCTCTGTATTGTAACACATCATATAAGTGTAATTATAAGAGATGAGCTCATATCCTTGGGGACATTTAAGGAGAGGCTTTGGATGGCAGCTGTGTGCAGAATCGCTGAGCTTTTTCAAGTTGGAATTTGAAGACAGATACCGGTTTCGTAGTTTTTATGTTGAAGTTTAAGTGCAGGGTGCTATAATGTGCTCTTTTGATGTATTGCTTTAATATAGCCGAGGTTACTACCCACTGAGATGGTGCGCATTTTGTTGTGAGAATGTGGAGTGCTGTTTTTTTTTTTGTTTTTTTTTTCCACTGGAATGAATGAGCAGCGAGCGAACAATAGTTCTTTGAGTTGTTTAATTACTTCTTCCTGGAACGGCACATTTCCCTTCTTTGTAAGTATTAATAAAAGATGCAGCGCTGCTGTGTGAATGGTGCAGGAGTACAGAAATATAAAAGAAGTGGGTTGTGTTTGATGGCCTTGTTTAGAGTATTTTTTCTAAGGATATTTGATGTTAAGTGGAATTGTTCTTTATAGACATTTAAACAAAGCCTGTATGTTTTAAATATATATGTGTGTATGTGTGTGTGTGTGTGTGTGTGTGTGTATATGCATACAAAAGGATTCAGAATGATCAAAATACATCCATTGTCCAGCAGAGCCCATCCGTTCCTAGTAGTTGTGCCTACCAGACGACCAGAGTCTCTCGTGCCTTGTAAGTCCATGGCAGGTCCACACTGTTGACCCAGAGCTCCAGCCAGAGAGTGAAAGTCGCTGATTCAGATTTCGCCAGTGATATGCAAATGACCCCGTTTGCGAGTGGTGGAGCAAAAAGCGGAGGGGGAGCAGAGATGAGGAGAAGGGGAGGGTCTGAGTAAGGAGTCATGAATCATGAATCATTCAGCTCACAGTTCGAGGAGAGGAGGGGCAGGAGCTGGCATTCAGAACGGCTCGCTTATTATCAGCTAGGATGTGGAATGGCATTAGTGGGCATGGCTCCAAGCAGCAAGCCTTGTCGAGAAACTAGGGCAGGATTTGTAGCCATGGCTCCCTGCCTGGGCCCTAGTGCTATGCTAACATTGTACAAAAGAGCGCGTGTGAGCCCTTGACTTAAAAGGAATATATATACTGAAATCTTTTAAGCACCTTGCCTAGCTGTGGATCCGCTGACATGTTAAATACAGCGTTTCCGCAAGGTTGTGAGTCAAAGTGAACGGCATGATCTCATGGATTAGACTCATTCCTGAGAAGAACGTTTATAAGAAAATACTGGGGAAATGGAGCTCACACAGAGTGAGCAGATGACTCTAAATGATCTGGTCCAAATGGCTTCTGCATGTCCTGTTCCGTCTGCATTGCTAATTCCTAACAAGGGCATAATATTATGTTTCTCAGAAGTGGCATCACAATCAGATCGATCCCGTTCAGCCTTTTCAAACAGCACTCCTGTAACAGGGGGCACTGACTTCAAAGTTATATTAAGTTTCTGGTAAATATGCAGACGCCACCGGTAGCCCGGTTGTCATGGGGATCCTGTGGAACGGAGCGTGCAGCCAGCTACGTGTTGATTAGCACCTGGCCTCAGGCCAACCATCTCATATCATACATGCAGATAAGAGAAGGCTCCTCCTCTTTTTATTTTCCCCCTTTTCCCTCTCAGGCTTCATCTGGCTTCAAAGTGCCTAATAGGTTTAAATGTCAGGATTAGCACATTTGTGTCACCATAGAGAAAAGGTAGCGCGTAAACGGGAGGCTTTCTGCACACATATGAGCGCCGTCCATTGATACACGGAGACTGACCTTGTTTACGCTGTAATGAAAATCACCAGTGCTTGAAACCCGACGAAGGCTTATGATTTGCCCTCCTTTTGTGTCACCCGCGACAAAGATCCCACGCTGGGACACATAATTATATTCAATGGAAATCAAAGTTTGAGGGCCATGCAGAAGATCTTTCTTATCTCCCTGGTAATCGTAGCCACCGTGGAATTCACATTATGTCAGCAGGAGTGAACAAACAGCCCTAGTTATATTCAGCCTCCCTCTCTCTCTCTCTCTCTCTCTCTCTCTCTCTCTCTTCCCCTGTCTTGCTTTCTCCCACACCTCTTTTTTACTCCCCCTTCCTAGCTCCTGCCATTCTTCCAAGACTGACAACCCAAATTGGATGGATGTAAACAGAATAGTTAATGGCTTTAGGTACTTATTCATAGTTAAATGCAAAAAAAAAAAAAGTGGAAGAAGTCAGGCTTTTATGCAGTCTGCATGGTCACTCTGCTGGGTGCCTGAGGCATTTATAGCCTCATTTGTGCTCTAGCTGTTTTTATGCTAACAAAGCACGCATTACAGAAATCTGAAGTGTCCTAATCTCGTATTAATGAATTCTTATTAAGCATCTTATCAGAGAAGGATTAGGTCAGTATGTATCAGCAGTCCAGAAAACTGTATGAACATTTACTTTACTTCTTTACACCTGCTTAGTTCATCTCCCATCTCAGACCCATGTGTGTGTGTGTGTGTGTGTGTGTGTGTGTGTAAATCTCCTCAGCCATCTATACGTCATCTGTAACGTGTCCTCCTCTACCCCCCACCCTGACAGGACAACCAGTCACTGGTCTATCAGATACAGTCCCCTAAATTCTGTTTGCTTAGAGGAAAAAATCAATATATACACCATTTATTTGTACAGTTGCTTTAAAAAAAAAACAGATTGGGGCCAGACTTGTTTACATTATCAGCAAAATTGAAATCAGTAATCCAATGGTTCAACATTATTCTTAATTGAAGTGAAGCTTGTGTTATAATCATTAACTCCTGTGTCAGGTCTGGAAAATATTTGTCTTGAAGGATGTCCGATGAAGAAGAAGTCATTCTGTGTTGTTATGGCTTTTTACTGTTATGTTATTTCCGAACTAAAAATGTTAGAAAATATGCTACCGTAAGTACTGGAGTAGCACGCCTACCATAAGTACACTTACAAACAGCCATATTTATATAAATAATTAATATTTTTTATTTTATTATTATTTAATATAATTTATGTATATATATATATACATATAATTTTTTATTATTATGTATATATATATATATATATATAATTTTTTATTTTTTTTTACTGTGAAAGCTGCTGTATTTTTTATAAGTTAAAAAAAAATAAAATAAAATACAGTGCATGTATATTTCCGCCTACACATTATCACAGATGAAGACACAAGCTCTGGAGTTTTACTTAGCAGTTTGTGGCATATGCTGTCGTTTCTCTCCCCGGCTCTGGCCGTCGCTAACGCAGTTGCATCAGCAATTCTGATGCAAGTCTGCGCTGCGCCTTTTTCTACCTTCCCGTCTATACCACACAATTTATTTGGATGAATTTACAGCAGGACACAGTGATTGTTCTCAGCGCAGGTTATTCCACACCTCTCCGAGCATACTTTATTCTCGTTTCTTTTTTTAAACCTCCGTTATGAATTGCAGATATACAGTCCCTCTGTGTAGATATGACCCTGCTGATTCCTGTGCCTTAATGATCTGATTTTAATCAGAGATTTGTTTGGGTTATTTTTCTTTCAAATGAAGTAAATAACTCTTGCTCTTCGCTTTCTCTCCCTCTCTGTCCGCATTATTGCTGTATTCTGTGTCCCGTGGTTGCTTTACATTCGATCTGAACATGTGTGTTAAACATCCAATGCATTAAACATCAACACAGATGGCCTGTGTTCACAAGGCAAGGCACACATTAGCATCTTCATTTAGAAGTATAGAGGAGAGAGAGAGAGAGAGAGAGAGAGAGAGAGAGAGAGGAAAGAAGAAGAGACTGTAAATGAGATTTATGAGAAACTGGTTGTTATTACACACATCCGCACTCCATGAACACACCCCATGACGAGGAAGGACAGTGCCTATGGATGATGTACTGAGGAAACTCAGGATCTTGACATCAGGTGGTGTAGCTTCTGTCGTTCAGCAGTGACTATTTTAATCGTTATTCGGTACATCCGTAAATTGCGTCTGCACCTCGCTCGGGCAGCGTGCCAATAGCAGGAGCCTGCAGTGTGCCAGGGGCAATGCCTCATGTTAATGCACACTTTAAAGGCTTCAGTCTCACTGGCCTTTTAGATAAGATAGATAGACCTCTTAGCGCTTATTGAATGAGGCCTGATTCATGGGGGATTCATCTTAGTGTGTTCTGTGTGTGAATTGTTTCATTTAAACCAAGCTTCCTCCCCCAACACACACACACACACACACACATCCCGTGCTTTACTATCCTCGTAAGGACCTTCCGTCTGCATTAATATTAATGTCACTATATAATGCTTTAATGTCTAGACCGAAATCTTACTGCAACCTTAACCCCAGTAAGCAAAAGGACACATTTACCCTTTTTTTACTTTTTCTTTTTCTTTTTTTTTCATTAATAGCTACACCTAGTAGTGGGAACAGTCAAACGTATGCTGAACTGTCAGATATTCCCTTAGGTCCTTGCCAAGATATAAAAACAAATCCAGTCAACACACAACCCTAATTATAAGCTCACTTTACTGCGCCACATCTACATTAAAAGTGTTTCAGTGCTACCTTAGGCAAACCCAGATCAGCTATTTGGCACTATAATGTTTTTTTTGTGTGTGTAAGTGTGTTTGGTTGTTTTAATTCAGCCATTTTTTCTGCCCTGGAAATAAGCTCCACCCCCCGGACCATTATAGAGCCGTTTGGCTCCGCCCCCTTTCCCTAAACATTACCATATATAAACATATAAATTGATAAGGGGAAATGACAGTGCTCACGACGGAGGTTTAAAAATTACACACTGCTCCTTTATAGTAATAGGTTTTGGGGTTTTTTTAAATCACCAATCAAAAATTTAATAAATTCCCTTTCAGAAGGGATGCAGAAGATGCCTCATTTAGAATATTGGCTCATTTGTTATACAGTGGAGACACTGTGTGTGTGTGTGTGTGTGTGTGTGTGTGTGTGTGTGTGTGTGTGTGTGTGTGTGTGTGTGTGTGTGTG
>JAOVVH010000061.1:19942210-19955460 GCA_028566435.1 Scorpiodoras heckelii | reverse complement strand
ATACTGTATATAGTATATGTAATGTGTGTCATGTACGTTACATCATTACAGCTGAAAAAAATCCACCTGGGAGCTTTTTACAAGTCGGCTGTAGCTACAATCACTAGCATTAATGAGTAGTCAGTTTTTTTATAGCTTAATTACTCATTAACAAGGTCAGGAATGCTTGCAAATCTGAAGTCAAGTGTGTAGATAAACATAATGAGTTATTAGTTGTAACTAAGTTCATGATTAAATTAAAATGCAATTATATAAGCTACACGTGCTTGTGCTCTGTGTCGGACAGCAGCAGAGCCCTGATAAACAGCACGCTGTTTCATCCAGAAGGTACGAGCGAAGCTAAGATGTTGTGCTGCTCTGCTAAAACTGTACTATACAAATACAGATACAGACTTTGTTTGAATTTTGTTTGAATTAATTAAGGATGAAGATCCAGCAGTGCAAACTGAGCTATCTTACTTCTATAATCTTTCAGACCAAAGAGATTTTAGTTCCACTAGCAGATCACTGGAATGTCTTTGTTGTGCATTTGGCCTTGTTTCCAAGCTGTCTTTATTTAGTATGACTGGTGAACTAGTTTCTACTGTGTTGCTGGTTTTTTTTGTTCATTCACATATCCTGCTAGCCTCGATAGCTCGTTTGGAGAATAAATGCTTGTGATTGTTGGGAGCAGATGGCAAAGCAGACACGTGTGGGCCATCGCTGACTGTCGAGTGTGACTGCATGACTGAAGCCGGCACTCGGGATCTGACCGCACAACACGCCCACCTCCGGCACCAAAAGGCTGCATTGAAATTTCACTGCATTGAAATTGCATCAGAGCTCCATATCTATTACAGCCTGTATATCACAAATCAATTGGATGCTTCATATGTAGGCTATAATGTTCACTATCAGCGTTTTGGCTGCAGTATGCAGCTCCTCATAGTTGGCATGGCTAGTCAGTGCCTAGTCAATTAGGAAACGTGTTCACGTAGTTCACCGAAGTAACTCGATGCATAAATGATGAATATCTAGCAAAGTAGCCCTTGCTCTTTGTAATCCTCTCCTCTTGTCTTTCCTCTTCATCATCATCCAGGTGAAAGCAGAACCGAAGGCACTGGTGTCCAAACCTAAGAGCAGCAGCTGCAAAAAAGTATTGGCTGAAGAGAAGAGCAAGGAGGAGGCAGTGGAGGAGTGTCGCGCTGAAGAGCAGGCCTTCCTAGTGGCTCTCTACAAGTACATGAAAGAGAGGAAGACCCCTATTGAGCGAATACCCTATCTAGGCTTCAAGCAGAGTAAGTTGTGTAATGCCGGCGCTCTCTTTCACGCCTTCTCTGAGGGTCGTCGTCTATAAGGTTTCTATATTTCTGTAACAGTTTATGAAATATCCTTACATATGAAAAGTGATGCCGGTTTTTTCTCTTCGCATGGTCTAGACAGATGGCTTTCACTAACCTGTTGTAACTCAGAGGCCACTCATTATTATGAGTGAAAAGGTCACACTGTAATTAACTAAACAGCTGGGATGGACAAATCATAAATTCATTAGCAAGCCCTCAGGGCTCCAGCATGCAGTAAACTAGGTTAACAAGTGATAGCTATGGTTGTATGGGGCATATACACATATGGCATGATAGTTAGCTAGTTAAGTGCAGTAAGACATGCTAAGGCAAATGAATGAGTATATGTTTGTGCCCACGAGAAAAAGCCAGCAAAGCACTGCCCAGCATTTTGGCTATGAGATTTTAGTGCTCTGTCTCCTCGTCATACATACAAGAGTCTAGCTAGAGTCTTTCTTTTACACTGAAGTACCAGAAAAACTGGTATAGCACTTAATTCCTCGTAGGTCAACCACGGGATCTTGGAGCGAACGTTTGCTGTTTTGCCGGAATTCTTGTACTCACTGTACACCCTTGAAATGCTCATACGTGAAAATCTGAACTTTTAAACCGCATTAAAAATCGCAAAATCATGATAACTTGCCCTTCTCATGGCAGAAACAGCTCTAGAAGTTTCCATAGATGTGTATCACTTCATATATGCACTGGCAGATGCAACCAATGACGTCCAGAGGTGGCGTTGCTATGTATTTTGCATAGGTGGTTATATATAGGAGTTATATACCAAGTTTTATACCAGGCACTCAACTTATTTCCATATACTTGCATGTTCCTGATTCTGACAAGATGGTCCATCGTTTGTGCATGTTACTTAATCCAGCTAATAAGAATGAGTTGTGTGTGGTGCAGCCGGTGATGCTGTCTGTAATGTTTGGTTATTAAAGGCACAAGGAGGCAAGTGTGTAGAGGTCAAAGCCTATAACACTGACGCAAGCAACCAGGCTTGGCTTTAATGGACAAAAGGCATGATAAGCTACAACAGGGTGTAAATAAACAAACTAACCAAAGATTAACACAGAACACTTGGACACGATCAGGAAACATAGCGGTGTGACGGGCCTGAAACAAAGGCATGCGACAGAAACTAAAAAGAAACACAAAAGAAAGAAGTGGCTGTTTGACTGGGAAACATGCAGCGTGACAAGACGTGGAATCCAGTGGAATTTGGCACCATAGTTAGAGCATCGACCCTGAAGTGCATTAATGTTTAAACGTAGTTATAATCTTGTGTTTGGCAAAGGTCAATAAGACATGAGAATGTTTCTGGATGTTAAACAAACGTCTCTTCTTCTTTATTCTACCCATCTTCCGCTTTATTGATTTATCTGTCCATCTTTGTATCCGTCTATCTTTCTACACCTTTGTTTGTTAGTTTGTTGCTTTTTAGATGTTTAATTGTTAGGAATTTATCAGGCCTTATCGCAACTATTGCTTTTACTTAACGTAAGCAATCAGCATTAGATTAGCTTCATTCCTTATTTCAGTCGTTCAGCCGCTCACTAAACGAATTAGCACAGAGGAAAATCACCCACAAAAGTGAGCCAATCACACTGGTCCATAGGCACAAAGAAAATGTTCATAACACTTTCTATGTATAATGGCCCAGGAATACACTCAGAACATGTATTCAAGGTATTACACACATTGTTTTTAATAATTGTTTATGAAAAGGCATTACAGTTCATAGCCATGGTTATAATTCATTTATAAACTGCTATATAGTGTCACCTACTGAGTGTAGGTTATTACCATTAACAGACGTATTAGTATAATAGCTTATAAGTTACATTTGTAAGCTCTGTGTACTGTAGAGTGACACATTTAAGAGATATTGAAATATTTACTGAATCAGTGGCGTTTGTATTCAGAGCTAAATTGACAAAAACTCTCATAAACTTTTGCAGCATGTTGTAATGTTTCGGAGTACGATTTCTTGATAACCGCTTTGGAACAATTCATTCATTAAAAAATAAAATCGGGTCTGCTGATGCATTATGCACAGAGGGCCTTGGTTTCTTTGGTATAAGTGATGTAAAGTGTTATGATCACGGTGACATGATAATTATATATCCTTAATGCTTAGTAAGGATACATATAAAGTGTAATGCATTTAATAAATAATTATAACATGTATAGGAATGAATGCATTATAACATAATGAGAATGAATTCCCACAGTAGTTCATCATAAACATAACCTTCATAGAACGTTTTCTATGAAGTCTGCGTACGCGTCAAGGCATTTGCATGTCAGTTTCATAATCTTGTATCAACCTTTAACGTTAATTATTAATATTTAAATGATGTTTTATGAATGATTTATAAACGGCGCTTCAGGACTGAAAGACACTAGACATGTTCGTCCACTCTGGATAAATGTCGTGCAGGATTCCCCGAGACATCCCTTCTCTCACTGGAGACCGCATGTTGTCCTTTTGCAGAAACAGAAAAGTTTTGATCTAGTAGGCCACCTTGGAAAGTGGGTCGGCGTAACTCAAGAAAGTGCGGAGACAATTAGTGTTAGTCAGCTGTGCCCTTTCTAATTTGCTGCCTATAGCTCCCTGATCAGCACACACGGCGTGAATAGGCAAGCAGTTCGGCGTCAGATCCAAACAGTAAACAGCGCCCAAGCACGTCCTTCTATCTTCTATCTTCTCTCTAAATGCTGAAAGTGAAAATGCTAATATTCTTCAATTTCCCTCTTAATTTTAGCGCAGTCATCAGCGTCACGGTGCTCCAGTCCATGAATATGTATAAGTGCGTACCATGTGTGACCCGAATCGACAAGCAGTTTATGTCAGACCCTATAGAAAGACTTGGAGCGCATGAAAATGCACATTTTGTACTTGCACTGAAGAAAACAGTATTCTCTTTGTATTACTATGTGTGCTGTAAACAGGCATCGGATAACTCATTCACACTGTGCCACATATTATTTCAGCTGTACACCGAGGCACCTTTTATTATTAACATTGCTGAATCAGAATCCAGTGACACAGCTCCCTGTGGTGTTTTTTTTTTGTTGTTGTTGTTCTTCACACAAAACTCTTGCCTCGGGGGCTCGGAGAACAGAGCCACCTGAGTGGAACATCTAAACTAGGCCCAGTTTGCTTTCCTCCATTCTGTGCACGGATGTCGGCTACCTCCCAGCCACTAGAACATCGTCAAGAATAAGATGTTCCCTTTTTTCGTCTAGTACAGGACATAAAAAAAACCCAGATGAATCACATCTAGATGGGGATTGGTTCAATTACAGAGAGGCGAGCAGAGAACATGCAGTATTCGAAGACATATTAACTGTACTCTAGGAAGTATTGCTTATCACACCTGAGCCGATATTAGCATTATAATTAGATTTAGTTTTTTGCCTGGAAGACATATAAACAAACATGGCATATGAACATTGTGCAGTTAGAAACATTAACCTATAGCCGTCGAGCTCCAGAACTGAAATTAGATCTTTACTTAAGAGATTATATAGGATTTGGACGGAATTGATTTAAAATATTAATATCACAATTGCCAACAGCTAATCTTATAAGGAACTCAGTGGAGAAGAGTACAAGCAGTTACTAAAGTGAAAGCCCTTATAGTGGTAATATAAAGCAAAATGATATTTCATATTATATCATAAGCCCGTAAGAGTAGTACAGACCTCAAGGTTTATATTAATGCGCTTGTTCTTATACATTATCATATCTGTGGTAACAACAAATACTGTACATAGTCCACATATCCTAAGTCTAGTAATAAGAAATAAATGGCTTTCTGTAAATAAACATTTATTTAACATTTACAGATTTTGCAATTTTCAGCACGGTTTAATAGTTGGAGCTCGTGAGATGTGTCATAGCATTTTCGGAGGTAGAAGCGAAGTTTGGATTTTCACATATGAGCATTTCAAGTGTGTACCGTGACTACGAGTATTCTGGCGAAACCTCGAACTTACGACAGCAGTGTGGCTGTAAAAAAGACTCTGTGTGAACGTGAGCAGCGTCGGCTAGTGAGAAATCTTTCACGTGATATCCGTGCGACACTGCCTCAAGTAACTTCAGAATTCAATGATGGGACCTCAACCTGTTTGAGCACATCGTGAGGACTGTGCAACATTCCCCCCAAGAGCCTGTGGGGGACCTACCAAGTATTAACTGTATACCAGTTTTTCTGGTACTTCAGTTTACCCTGATATTCTATATAATGATATAGTGTGATGTTGTTTTATTAGTTTAAAAAATGGTACCATTGACAAATTGTTGTGGTGTAAGAAGAATAAAACCCTTCAGGACATGCAGCTGTAAGAAAAAAATCTACTTTGGAGTGGTAAGAGTGACTCTTCGTCATTGCACCACCCAGTCGTTGATTATTTTACTGTAATTTCCTGCACACCAGATAATGCTTTATTCCTTACTTTATGCTGAAATACAATAAGATATTTGAAATAAATTATAATAAAATATAATAAACTAGAGTAGATGGACTAAATTGGTACAGTGTTGTAAACTATATTTTGGGTGCAAAATATTTCACTGATATTTTATATATATTTTATAATTGTATATATGTGTATACATGTTTTTTATAATGGTGCAGTGTTTCAGATATGCACGTAGTACCTGCATTTATATAAACACAAGCTTTATCTGGCATGTTCAGATCAAATATTAAATAGCTCAGATTACAGCTTTCGCAAGCGAGTGCGTGTTTGTGTGTGTGTGTGTGTGTGTGTGTGTGTGTGTGTGCTTGTGTGTGTAAGAGAGAAAGATATATTGTTGATGCATAAAAGCCTCAGTTCACAGTGCTCTAAGCTGTGGGCTTGTCATTCACTGGGCTAAAAAAGAACAGGCAGTGTAATCCTGTAGTCCATCTGAAATAGCTGCTAGGGAGGAGGTGAAAATCAATATTGCCAGATATGGGCTCAGGAGAACGCTGCTCTACTGAATGCAGTGGGCTTGTGTGTGTGTGTGTGTGTGTGTGTGTGTGTGTGTGTGTGTGTGTGTGTGTGTCTGGGGAGATTGAATCCTGATTGATTAATCTTCCCAGCAGCAATAGTCTCGCTAATTTGTGCTCGACTTCATTTGTACGAGTGCTACATATTTATTTAGTTTCATCTGTTCTCTGTTTTCCTGAGAGACCCCTGCTTAGGATTCTCAAGGCCAAAAAAATGTAATAACGGAGGATGGATTGTCAACGAGTGCTTTGAGTAATGTTTCCGTCCATATTGCGCTTGATGGGAAGAGTGTATTACTGTGGCTCTTTTTCTTTTCTCCTGTGGTATTGATCCTTGTTCTTATTGTCCTTCTCACAGTAAACCTTTGGACGATGTTTCAAGCTGCTCAGAAGCTGGGAGGATACGAGCTGGTAAGTGTGTCGGAGGTTTACAGTCCCACAGGCAGCAGTGTTTCAGCAGGAGAAACAGGCAGGAGGATTTTTGCAAATTTCTCAGCCTGCCTCGAAACACGTGTTTCACTAAGTTTGAGCCCTGTCTCGGCTCTGTGATTGGCCCGAGTGACTCACCAAAGCCTCTCTATAAAAATTTTTTTTTAAAATAAATAAATAAAGGTACAAGTTAAAAAAACATGTGTAACCTTTTTTGCAGGAAAGGAAATTGGTCAGGCCTGTTTGGTGCACTTATTGAGCCTCTTAAGGGGGTTATTATTCCAAGACCGGCAAACAGAGAATTTGTTTGGCAGCGCATCTAACATCCACAGAGCAATAACGTGGCCAGAGCATTTTACATTCAGTCAGAAATGGTTTCCGTAAGACTCTCAGTGATGCAGAGTGCCGTTTTTTTTTGGTTTGTCAGCGCGGAAGAAAAGAGGAGCAAGAAATGCAGACGCGTTGTTTGGACATGGAGTGAACAGGAAGCCAGTCAAGGCCGCTTTTTTCCCTCTTTTTCTCATTCCTGCTCTCTCAGGAGGCTTTTTATCTTACTTATCAATACTACAGACTGTCTGTCTTTGAAGCGCAGGAAACACGCTGCATTGCGTATATTCCATAATGAAATTATTGTAAATTCTAGGAAGCTCTTGTTTGAGCGGTTCAGAGGATTCGTAGGCAGCTCTGAGGAATACTGTCTGAGCTGGAACACAACTCCATTAGTGTAATGAAGTGCCCTGATGCCATGTTTCAGAACTCATCTAAACTGCACAGCCCGACTAAAATACAGGGTGTTTCAAAAACATGGCCCCAGTTTCAATTTCAAAGCAGTATATTTCGTAATGGCAGCATGCTACAATTAAACAAAAATTTACAAATGGTTTAACAAGTTATTAGGTTTTAGTAACTATTTTATAAATGTTCTATGTGCCCTTCGCCTGGACAACATCGAGACGATAGTTGAATTAGTCTCAAAACGCCTCTTGAAGTGTCTTCTTCCACTGAGGTCACCGCTGCTCCTGATTCTGTTTATGAGATCATCCAGATTAGTTACTAATGGTGGCACAAAAACACGGTCTTTGACGTATCCCTTCAAGAAAAACTCACAGGGTGTAATGTCTGGGGCTCTTGGGGGCTAAGAGTGTAGCGCCAAGTCTTGGGGTCCTGTGTGACCTATCCAACATTGAGGCTAGGGGCTGTTTGTGCACTGGGAGAATCATCTAGCGGTAATCATTTGACACTCTATGCCCCACCCTTTCAAGTGGTAAGAGTTTCATTCATGGGCAGTTCGTGGTTGTAGAGATATAGTGATGTCAGATTGGGTCTATTTTTTTGAAACACCCTGTAGTCAAAAGTATGTAATAATACTATATTAGTTACCCCATATAATGAAGAGTCATTGATGTCTGTTTGAATTGTGTGGACATGTTACTAAATAATTGGCAGATATTCACTCATGGACAATAATAGCCAAGTGTGTATACAAGTATACACAGCTGCCTAACTGTGAAATGTTGTAGTGTGACACAGATTTGTTGAAATTTCATGACGCACGCACTTCTATACAGAAGGGCTTTCGTTAGCAGCTGGAAAACCTTTTTGCTCAAGGGCTCTCGTGAATATCAGTACTACGTGCCCTCATTATGATAATCGTGTTTATGATGTTTGTTAAACTCAAACTAGAGATGCTGTCCAAAAGATTATGTGTAGTCATGCTGATAGATATACAGTAGATGACCTTGGAAAATGACTTATTTACTTGGGTGTTTATCAGCCAGTCATGTGTACCTGCGTTAAGGACGTGACAGAATGAGAGAAGTCCAGTCAGTCCTGTTTGTCTCAGAGTCTTAGTCACAAGGCAGGGAAACAGGTTTGAGTTGGACTTGCAGGGTAAACACCGGCGTCCAACAGGCATCATGTTGCATTCTCGATTCTGATTGGTCAGATGGTGTTGATTCATTTTATATAAAAGCAGCACTGACAGTATTGCATAGGTTTATCTTAATGCACTGATTCTTTTTATTAGTTCTCTATTAACAGACAATAATAAAAAAAATACATAATAATAATAATAATAATAATAATAATAATAATATTATTATTTCTATAGTACCAGCTAATGGAATTTAAATGTGTAATTTTTTTTCCCATGTTTTTCTATTTCCATATAAACAGCTTTATATAGCTGTTATAATGTAAGAGATAAGAGGAACTGATCTTTCGAGGATGTTCCACAACATAAAGTTAATGGCTTCAGGACATGCTGTTATAGGAAAATAATCAATTTCAGGGTGATACATTGATTAGTATGTTATAACAGCATGGTCCATTGTGCTTTATTCCTTACTTTCCTTGCTTAGTGGACCTTAATATGACCTCAGTAGCATTACAGAGGCATGCATTAGTTTTCAAGCATATTGCATATTGACCTTGTGCTAATGTTATTTTTACAGTATAGTAATCATGTTGAAACATCCTTCTTCCTCGTTGTGTCGTTCTCCAGATCACAGCCCGCCGACAGTGGAAAAATGTATACGACGAGTTAGGCGGAAACCCAGGAAGCACCAGTGCCGCCACGTGTACACGGAGACACTACGAGAGGTACGGCCACCTTTCACCCTTTTAGCGCTCTGAAGTTTCGTCAGGATCCAGTTCAGCTTTGACAACCGTCAAATGTAGGCGCACAAACAGAAATGCAAAACGCGTTTATGGAAATGTGCGTCCTAGACTGGCTTTCACACCAGAGTCATTTTCTTGTCATTTACAACACAGTAATCAAATGAGAACAGCTCTGTTTAAAATACTGTCCCGAAAATCAGATGCTGAGTGTTCTTAGTCGCATTAAAAGTTCTTAACTAAGAGATTGTCCTTAAAAACTATTCGTAAATCTGCAGAGAGGAATGTTTTTATTTCCGAGTGTTATTGAAATCAATAGCACTTACACTTTCATTTGATTATTTATTTAATGTAATATGATATGTGTTTGCAATTTCCTATTATAAGATTGCAATAAACCAAATATGTGATTATTAAATCTATTTCTAGACACGGCTAACTACAAGTTCGAGATGTCTTCTTCTGCTGGCAGATAACTTTTTCAAATTTACCTATAAAATAAAGCAAATACTCTAGATATACGGAGATATATGTGCTTGTTGAATGTCCCATTTCAGATTCTGTTATTCACTCTTCTTGGAAGGCTTTTCACGAGATTTCAGAGCTCATTCAGCTACAAGATCATTAGTGAAGTCAGGCGCTGATGTTGAGTGAGGAGGGCTGGGGTTCAGCCTTCCAGTTCATACCAAAGGTGTTCAGTGGAGTTGAGGTCAGGGCTCTGTGCAGGACACTTGAGTTCTTCCACTCTAACCTTTGCACATCACGTCTTCATGGAGCTCGCTCTGTCGTGCTGGAACATGTTTGAGCCACTTGATTCCAGAGAACGGAAATGGTAATACTATGGCATATGGAGACATCCTGTATAATTGTTGCATTAACTTTGTGACAGCAGTCTGGGGAAGATCCACATATGGGTGTGATGGTCTGGTGTCCACCAATGTTTGGGCATATAGTATACCTGCCAATAGAGCAAGAAAAAGCAGTGAAAACAGGCTGAATAATGTGATTTTTTTACACTGAAGTACCAGAAAAACTGGTATACTTGGTAGGTCCCCAACAGAATCTTGGAGGGAACTTTGCACAGTCCCCACACTGACGTTGTTGAGGCCCCAGCAATGAATTCCAATGTTACGTGAGGCAGTGTTGCACGCCTATCACGTGAAATGATTCTTGCCAGTCGACGAATCTTTTTACAGCCACTCTGCTGTCGTAAGTTCGAGGTTTTCCTGGAATGCTTGTAGTCACGGTACACCGTTGAAAGTGTACGTGAAAATCCAAACTTTGCTTCTACCTCTGAAATGCTATGACCCATCTCACAAACTCCAACTATTAAACCGTGTTGACGCTTCCATAGATGTCTGTCGCTTTATATACGCACTGACGGACGCAACCAATGATGTGCATGTATGGCATTGATCAGCATATTGCTTAGGCTACAGTACCAGTTTTTCTGGTACTTCTGCATATAGTGATTTTATAACACAAAATATTTGATCAATTTACCCATCCAAGATATTTTCACTTTGTAAGATATATTTCTAGCAGTGTTTAAAGCTTGTTGTCATTAAATATCGAACAGATGTTTAAGTTTGCTAATCAGTCTTCATGACTTAAGGTCCTTCGGACAGTCCTCTATGATTTTGCACATCCCTGCAATTCATTCAGTGCTAAAATGCTTTGTGAATGACACATTGAAAAAAATTAGGATTCTTGACCACAATATACAGGCCCAGAACTCATTTTTCATGCCCGCTGTCATTTTCTTCAGTCGAGCTTTACCTGTTTTAGTGTCTTAATAACTGATTGAAGATTCAAGGGGTGTGCTGACGTTAACAGAGAACCAGATCAATAGAGAAAAAGAAGGTGTGAGGAGAGCCATAATTAACCCGACCTAATATAGGAAAAGGAATCTGAAAAATGTCCAGAGTTGGGTCTCTTTTTATGTACATGTATTGCGTACTGCATTCACCATCAGTTTTGGTACGGATCAGTGCGTAAGCTGTGGAAAAAGGCCTTCTTGCAGTTATTTGAAAAGCAATCCACTGCGACCTTTAATGTTTGTGAGAAGTCTGTGTTTGCTGCCGGGGCTTTGAGGGAGCTGAGAGTTGAGGTCAGACGAGTGAGTTCTCACCTCGGGCCCACTGCTCTCAACCCAGTGCTTGATCAATATATGTGTATAATATCATAGTGCTCAGTGAATAACACATTGCCAAAAGCCCATGGAACATCCTTGACCAAAAGTGGGGCAGCATGCTCGAACGTCCACTTCTGAGTGAGAGTAATTAACCAGATTAATTTGCCCAACTGAAACGCCGTTCTGGCCAAGGAAAGTTTTCACTTTCTCTGTTCTTCAGAAGGCTCCCTGCTCATAATCATTGGTATGGTCAGGTTTTCTGTAAGATGTTTAAGTGTCCAGTGTCAGCGCTTCATAACAGGCATTGATAAAAAAGCTGCTGAAGCTGCTGAAAGAATGACATGACATAAGTCAGAATAAAAACAAGAACTACCTGGTTTTGTGGACATTCAATAACAATAAATGTAACTATAAATGATTATAAAAATGACTATAAATCATACTGTTGATAAATATTTTCCTATAATAATACCTTTTTATCATGTTCATTCGTTACATTTTATGGTTTTTATACACTGAAGTACCAGAAAAACTGGTACTGGAGCCTATCCAAAATACATACCAACACATCACTGGTTGTGTCCACCAGTGCATATATAAAGCGATAGACTTCTATGGAAGCTTCTAGAGCTCTTTCCGTCTTGAGAATGACAAGACATCACAGTTTTGTGATTTTCAAACCTTTTAATAGTTGGAACTCGTGAGGTGGGTCATAGCATTTCGGAGATAGAAGCAAAGTTCGGATATGAGCATTTCAAGGGTGTAACGTGACTACAAGTATGGCAAAACCTCGAACTTTTGTGTGGCCGTAAAAAAGGCTCTGGGTGAGCGTGACCAGTGTCGGCTGTCAAGAATCGTTTCACGTGATAGGCGTACAGCCCTGCCTTAAGTAGCATCGCAATTCAACAATCGTTCTCTCTGTCATCCTGAGACTGTGAGTTCGAATTGTCATGATTTGATTCTTGATGAGTCCAATAGACAGGAATTGATCATGCTCTCAGCGAGGGAGGAGGGGCATACTCTCTCTGCCTTATCCATCACAGCGACACTAGCCAGTCATGTGCGTCTGTGAGCTCATGCAAGCCGAAATGGGCAGGAGCGCTTTTCTCAGAGTTTTCTTTTACACCGCCCCCAGACGTTGCATGAAAAGATTCGGTCAGCTGGTTTCATATACCTCGGAAGAAGCAATTGTTAGCCTTTGACCTCCCAGTTTGGTAGCTGTCATGTGATTAGAGAGAGATGCCTGATGGGGTTTGGTCATGACTATGTAGTAGTTAGGGTGAAAATTTGGAGAAAAACATAAATAAAATGCAATGACCTGAACATTATTTTCATTGTTGCTGAAAATGGCTTAAACCAACTCTGATTCACATTTGCAGAGATCATTTTCTGTTGTTTTTGCTGTGTCTATAATCATATTGTAATACAGTCTCAAAGACATTCCTAAAGCTAATCGTAAGCATCATGGGCGTATAGACTGGAGTTTACGGCTCTATCGGCAACAACCACAGGTTTGGGTGAAAACGCGCCCTTCTTCTGTTTTAGTTCATTTACAATTTTGTTTTTATGTTTTGCAAAGAAGGAAAAGTAACACAAGTCACTTTTAAACTGTTGAATCTGCTATTAATTATACCGATCAGGCATAACATTATGACCACCTCATTTTCTCTACACTCATTGTCCATTTTCTCAGCTCTACTTACCATATAGCTGCACTTTGTAGTTCTACAATTACAGACTGTA
>JAOVVH010000061.1:19919074-19942110 GCA_028566435.1 Scorpiodoras heckelii | reverse complement strand
ACACAGTGTTTAAAAACTCCAGCAGCACTGTTGTGTCTGATCCACTCACACCAGTACAACACACACTAACACACCACTACCAGAGTCCTGACAACTGGACAACAGAATAAAGGGGACTTAAAGTATGTAGTAGAAAGTATGTAGAGAAAGAGATTAACTACTGAGAAAATGGACAGTGAGTATAGATAAAAGGAGGTGGTCATAATGTTATGCCTGATCGGTGTACAATCTAAACAATAAAATGATTTGTTTTGCATCTCTCCTTTCTGGAAACAACAAAGAACCATTTCATTCATGTTTTGTTTTTTTTTACATTTTGTTACTGACATGAAAAAAGAATGCCCATGACCATGACTCTGAACGGCTTGATGTTGGATATTTTGTTTTAATTCCTCTGTCTTGTTCAGAAAGTTAGTGTTTGTTAGTGTTTGGGTGAAGGACACCAGACTGAATGTTCACTTTGTTCTGTGGATTCGGGGTAAGGTTCCACAGCAACAAAGTTATAACTTGCAAAGAGGAGAAGATATACTTGTGTTGCTTATGTTTAAAGGTAATCTAGGGTACATTTAGTCATTTCATCCATGCAGTGGTGGAAAGTAACTAAGTGCATTTACCCAAGTACTGAATTTAAGTACACATTTGTGATACTTGTACTTTATTTCCATTTTATGCTACTTTATACTTCCACTCCACTACATTTCAAAGGGAAATACTGTACTTTCTACTCCCCTCATTACTCCATTTATTTGACAGCTTTAGTTACTTGTTACTTTTAAGATGAAGATTTTACACAATCCTTTAAAATACAACACATTGTTAAAGATTAAACAGTGGTTTCCAAACTGTTTGGCTTCTGACATCTAACAGAAAGCAGTGTGTAGTCGGGTCACATTTCAGAGGTCTGTGAGTTTGTTAACAGCTCCACCAAACGGTGATTTTTCCCTCTAAACGTCTCACGTGGTTTCATTTCAATAAATCTTCAAATGATCTAATATCTCACAAAAAATGAAAGATTAATGAAAAAGTTCGAACACTAAAAGCAGATTTGGGTATCATGACTTTGGTTTTTCTTCTTTCCTCTCCCATTAATCCTATCAGATTTATCTGGTGTCTCTGTATATAAAATTGCATATAAACTACTTCAAACTACACTGCGTGGCCAAATGTTTATGGACACCTGACCATCACAACCGTATGTGGTTCTTCCCCAAACTGTTGCCACAAAGTTTAAGCGCACAGTTGTATAGAATATCTTTGTATGCTGTAGCATTACAGTTTCCCTTCACTGGAAATTTGGAAGATGCCCAAACATGTTGACAATGTTCCTGTGCACAAAGCGAGCTCCATGAAGACGTAGTTTGGACTGGAAGACCTCAGCTCCAGTGAACACCTTTGGGATGAACTGGAACTCTGATTGCACCCCAGGCCTTTTTGCCTGACATTAGTGCCTGACCTCACTAATACTCTTGTGGCTGAATGAACACAAATCCCCACCGCCATGCTCCAAAACCTAATGGAGAACCTTCCTAGAAGAGTGGTTATTATAACAGCAAAGAGAGGACTAAATCTGGTATACAATGTACAAAAAGCACATATTAATATGATAGTCAAGTGTCTGGACACTTTTGTCCATAAAGTGTAGCTCTGCCTCCAGCAGGTTCAACAGTAACATGCTGTTTACACACTGATGCTTCAGTATTAATAATCTAATTATGTTATATATAGTAATGTATCAGTCAGAGGGACCAAACCAGCACTTTTACTTTAATACTTTAACACATTTTGCTGCTAATGCTTATGTACTTTTAATTAAGTAGTATATTTCATGCAGGGCTTTTACTTGTAATGGAGCACTTTTACATTGTTGTATTGGTACTCTTACTTAAGTAAAGGATCTGAATACTTCTTCCACCACTGCATACATGATCCTGCTGGAGGCTTTTCCATTCAGGCCACTGCCCAAAGCAGCAAAGCTGCAAATCAATATTTAACGTCCTGTACAGTCCTGGCGATCAGAGTAGAACTGCTTCTAATGATATTTATTTAGCTCTATCATCTCTTTAACTGTCTGGCGATTGAAGAAGAGAGGAGGGCAGGATGAAAGAGGAAGAAAGAAACATAGATTGCAAATTGGGTCATAAAAACGACATGAATAACCTTGAGAGAGACTGCGGCATTCCACCCTCCCTTCCTGCTGCTTTTTAATTATATAGGTCAGTGGCACTGATCAATCAGGCCGCGCTTATTTATTTAATCCTCCTCCTCCTTCTCTTCCTCCTCCTCCTCCTCCCAGGGAGATCGCTGTTCCAGAAACGGGCCGCCCGTGACTTCCGCTCTGCAGATAACCGCATTCCTCGCTCCTTATCTTGAGACTTCGATGCTTATATTGTACCATGTAAATCCCTTGTTAAAGGCTCTGTATTTGTAGCTTCAGTTCCCTAATTAGCCTGCTAAGGATTTGTTCTTTGCTTTGCATAAAGATGACAGATTTACATACCGTTATTACATTACTTGGCTGTTCGATTTGAAAGATCAACTGCAAAAAAAAAAGATGAATCTGGTGTGTGATAAAGTGCATTGTGGCTTTCCCAAGGGGTAGCAAAAAGAAACACATGAGTTCCTCCCAGCGTTTTATTGATTTTTTTTTTTCCTCTTTGGAATTAATGTTTGCTCTCAATTCGAATGAGGCACGCTTCACGGATCGCTTCCTTGAAACTATAGCCAGGATGACAGCTTTTTAATGCAAGCCCTTTAAGTAAATTTTAATGGCGTGTCTTTGGAGTAGCACCGTTTCCTCTGGGCATTACATCAGCAGTTTGTGTCCCTGAAGAGGTCAGGGCTTCGTTCGAGAAACACGGCAGGCTGCAGTAAACAATCGCAGTATTGAACGGATTATCCTATGCAATCGTTCTGCAGTGCATACGGCTTCTGTCCGTAATCCAGGACTCTCATTGCTGTGCGCTGAAATCTGAGGGATTTGCACCCCTGGATAATAATAGTCGTGTGTTTGCGTTTATCTCTGTATCTGCTTTTACACCCTTGATGAAATTTACCTAATGGAAAGGAGTCTGCTTGACACGCTGGGTGTTTGAAGCTGACAAGTCCTAATTAAATCCCTGATTGATCTAATTATTTTATCGTTTCAGTTTGCACGGAGATTTACAGGCTCATTTGCCCTAGTAAGATGCCATCATGTCTATTGTTTCACCAGACAAAAGTGTCTGATTTATAGCAGCAGCCCGAGTTTGACTAATTACGTCAGGCACGATTCTCAATATAGATAACGTAATGCTGTGGGTTTTTCCTCAGCGCGTGGAAGAGGAACGGCCGTGCCAATCATCGGTGTAAATGTGTAGACTCAGCTATTTGCAGGCTGCGAGCTCCATCAAGGTGTCGTCTACGTTTGTGTAGCAGCTGTAATGGATTTCCTTATTCACTCTGCCCAAGGATGTGTGACTGACCCATATTAAACATTTACAAAGGTTAGCCTTTGCTTTCATAAGTGCGCCGCATCGCGCTCAGGTTCCTCAGCTATTCACAAAGCTCATGATATGAGAACGGCTGGCTCTTTTCAAGGCTTCCTTCATTAGCAGCTGCTCATATTCATATTCTGAGATTACATTTATGCTTATTTATCACTTCGGATCATCCTTAGAGAGACAGAAAGTAAGTAAGAGAGCAGGACAGAGGCTCGTGTTTGTTTTGGGCTCAAGGAACCAGAACGTTCAAAGGAACTAAGGCGGGGAAAAAAAATAAAAAGGCAAAAGCCTCGTCTTTAAATCATGGCTAAAGAATCTGGCTCTCATTTGGACAATGTCCGAGCAGTGAAATATTTTGCTGCTGAGTATTTCTGAACATTTAGTTCGTACAGTACAAGAACTCAGTGTTCGCTGCGAATTATTTGCCAGGCAACATAATTGAAGTTGGCTTTTAGAGGTTAATGAGTTTGGACCTGAAGGCAGTGAATGAGGTAATTTCAGGTCTAAAAGCCAGGAATGACAAAAAAGGCCAGCCTTGGCATTCCTTCATCAGCCTGTTGAACTGTGTGAATGTAGATTAGTACAAGGGTCAAATTTCTTACAAAACCTTTCAGGCATCCAGCAGAGCTTATTGAACAATGTCTGTTTTCTCACACACACACCCCTGTACACACAGAGTACATTTTCTCTCATCTGTCTCTGCTATTAACTGAAACATGCTGCTCTAGTTGGTTTTTTTTACACTAATTTTGAGAGCTTGATTTGATCCAAACTGCCATTTTTGGGGTCTTTCTCTATATATAAAAAAGCTTCTTGAAACTCCTCTGCATCAACCTGGGCTTGGTACTCCATTATGTTCCTCCATTATGTTTAATCACAGGCTTTCTGCTGTTTGTTTAACTTTCATTTAGCATCCGAGTAAAACCTGCTTCATAGCCATGCATTCCTCACCGCATGATTTACAAGCTGTGGCATTTTAGTAGCCGCTCATTATAGCCTCTTTTGTCTGGAAGTTTGAACTCGATCGGATGACTTCTTTATTATGCAGTCGTCTCCGATCCCGAACATGTTTCTCCTCTCGGAGCCAGAGGCCCACAAAGAGATGGATGGGAAAATAAAATTGTTGCTGTCACTTCCATTTGTCTCAGATATTATTGTAGCGGGACTTAGAGCCCAACAGGGATCGCAAGAAGTTCTTTCACTCGCTCGCTGCCTTTGTGTGAGACTGGAAGACAGCGATGCTGAAAATAGGTTTGATTAGCTCGGGTTGTGAGGGTACAATATTTTATTCTCCTTCCCGAGGTGCTATCAGAGCTAGAAAGTGTGCCATCTTGTGCCCATGGGTTAGAATCACAGACTCGGGAGGAGTGAAGCATTGCAGTAAAAGGAAGGAGGTCTTTCATTGAGTCAGACTGTACATATTTGCTCTTTTAGATTTCCATTAGGACACAAAAGGAAAACAAAATGTCCACTCAGAGTCTCACTCAGTGCTAGCAGTTGAATTAGGGATACTGATCAGTCTATTTGTTTCATAAAGGTCAGATTTTTAATTACGATCCACATGTTAAGCTGTAACGGTTGTATTCCTTCTCCCAAACGTATGAGTTTATGCAACGTTTTTGACAAATTTGCTGTTGCTGCTAAATATTTGTTACTGTGGCAACATGCATTTTTTTTACCTTAGATATGGTTACATAAGAGTTCAGATAAAGCCATCGTTCAGTATTGATTGTGGGAGCTCGCACTAAGAGCGAAGATGTTGTTTCCAATAATATTGTGAAATGATAGTCAGTTAAGTCTGTGGAGCTATGCTGTAATGCAGAGAAGTGAAGCACCGCTTGAGTCTCGCCTGAACAACTCCCCCACCCAACACATAACATTTCAGAAACATGGGCTAGTAGTAAAGACAATAAAATGTGCAAACGTTATCTCATGGGTCTGCGTGGATTTTTTTTGAACAGGGTTGTTTTTGATGCCGACGCTTCTCGGGTTGAATTTAGTCAGACGTGGACTTCCCCTTTTTTTTAATCCGATATCAAGTATACTATCTCTGTCTGTTAACTGGCGCTGTTGAGGTTTTTCACTTCTGCCAAGCTTATGTGCTGGTGCTCATAAATAAGTGCACAAGGACTGAAGGTAGACGCTAGCACAGGAAGACTAAACTCAGCACTGCTTCTGGGCACCTGCTGTGTCAGTTCACATGCCTATTAATAAGTCCTGATGGTTGAGTTGTGAATGAGTCTTTTTAAAACAAGTTTTAAAGTGAGTTCTATTCAATTCAATTCAATTTATTTCTAAAGTGCTTTTAACAATGGACGTTGTCCCAAAGCTTTACAAAGACTTCAGATCCAGACATATCTTATAGGTTTTATAACCGTTATTCCCTAGCCTTAACAAGGAAAGTTGAGTTAAGTGAAATGAAACATCCACCCTCAAATGCACATTATACAGTATAATTTGGACCTGGTTTATTTTATTGATCATCTTTGTTACATAATTCATTTGCAGGATGCAAAGTAGATTTATTGTATTATGTATTAGTAGTAGTCTGTGGAAACAAACAAGTGGATTCTGGACCAAATCAAGCCTGATCACTTGAAGCTCAGATAACCAAATTGAAACTCTCTTGCTTTGGACATATTATGAGAAGAACCGATTCATTAGAAAAGACCATCATGCTTGGAAGAATTGAAGGTAAAAGAGGAAGAGGACGACCAGCAATAAGATGGATGGATACAATTCAAATAATCATCAACCAGCCATTAAGATCCCTAAAGACCCAAACAGAAGACAGGACATTCTGGAGGAACACTATCCATATGGTCGCCAGGACTTGGAATCAACTTGATGGCACTTAATAATAATAGTGTATGAGTACGTGAGCACCCTCTGAAATTTTTGATGGAGCACGATCTGGCTGATTAGTGATGTAAACGCTATTTTAGACATAGCTAAACAGTTCATTAACAGTAAGATATCAAATAATAATGTACAATTTGTACATCAATTCGAATAGTTTTTTCACGTTTCTAACCGTCTACAATCCACGCATGTTTTTTGCTACGTATATGTTCAAAAACACAGATAGAAAGGCTAAAATCGACAGCTAATGGAGATATTTGTTGAAATCAGTGAATAGCCATACAACGTAAAGCTTAACAGCCTCCATGTTTTTTAAAACGTTTTTTATTTTCCATACAAACCACATGAACACGTCCAAGTCATTTAAACGAGTTTCATCTCAGAGAAACCTACCGCCCGACGTGCACTTGAAAGCGCAGGCCGTACACTGGGACAGCTGCGATAAATGGGCTAGCAAGGCTAAGCACCCCTCTCATTGGAGAGAAATAAATATCTACAAATTTGGATCAAGTTCCGTATTGTCATATTTGCTGTTAATAATTGACTTTTTAAAATTTTTATAGAATGAAAAACAATAAGACCACTAACACTCTTAGAATGGTATGAAGTAGAGGTTGGGGCTGATTTCTTTCCAGCCCAAACTATAGATTTATGCAGTAACAGTGACAGCATGTTAAATGATTGCACTTGGTGAAATTGTGTTTTACTGATACATGTTATCAGCAGTGATTGACAAGGTGCAGATGCAAATGTATTTACAGTTGCCGAGCAAGGTGGATTACTTTCTCCTTTGGAGGACGAATTAGAAATAAATCATCTGGAGCAATGGAAAAGCGTTCCCCCTATCCGGAGATCACGAGTTCGAATCCGGATGATTCAATAGCTCCACGTGGTTGGGAGTTCAGAGCGCAAAAGTAGGCCGTGCTTTCAGGGTGCGCTTTCCTCTGAGTGTGTTACTCTGCTCCGGACGAAACGATGCAGTGGGTGCCATCATGTGTCTCGGCGGTAGCACATGATAGCCCTCATCCTCTCTGATTGGTAGCTGTCGTGTGATATGGGAGAAATCCTAATGAATGGGAATTGCATGTGACCAAATGAGGGGAGTAAATAGTAAACTCCAATCAAATGAGTTTGTTATATGGACCCGAATCCCTAAAGTCATACTTAACATGTCTGTTCTCAGACTCGCACTTTCTCAATGGCTTCCTTGTTTCAGAGTGGCTCAGGAACAAGAAAGCAGGGGCTGTAAACAGCAGCAGAGACAGAGAGGGTAAATGTGCCACTTTGTGTAATTATTGTGTTCCTTAAGCGTGATTATTTCGAAAAGAGCCTGGATTGCTTGCTATGGAAATGAGAATTATGCAAGAGGCCAGATTAGAGGCCACCAAGAGATATGCTGCAACAGAATCTTATTACTCACTCGGCAGCACTCCCAGCAGAAACGGGCACACACACACACACACACACACAAACTTGTTCATAATTTTCTGCCATCTCTGTGGCAATGCCCTCATCTGTCAACGTTATGAAGAGGCCTTTATTCTCTCCACGATTCCTAAAGTAATTACATGTTGAATTAATGATGGAGAGCTGTTTTGTACAAATCATTCTCTTTGCAGGATTAATTCAATTTGGACAAATTCACGTAGTCAAACTAATCATTCAAAGGCCATGAATATATTTATTTGCTTTTATAATATGCGCATGTACCCGATTTGCTTGTCTAATAAGATGTATTCATACATAGACCCAAATTGCTCTTCTGGTCACTCTGATTTATTTACCCTTGTGGGTGCGTTCACTGCCTAATATATTGTCTTTAAGCTTGTTGTGATATTGGATTGATTACAGAATGGGACTTTGTGTATTATGATATATGGTAATATATGTATGTTTAGATGAGATATATTCCATATGGTCATAGTCATAAATTTACCCAAGTGAAGGAGCAAATTATTATTGTCTGCTGCATCGTTGCTACCCGATGATCATTAGTGTCCACAGACTACAAGGCTTTGCACAGGATGACCTTATTAAAGCCCTATTTAATCAGCACTCAGTATCCAAGTGAAAACATTCCTGTCCTTTGCCTCTTAACCCGAGTGTATTCTTTTCACAAAGGAGGAGATTGAGGAACCCAGATAAGCTGGGACACTTTAGTCAGGCTGTCTTGCTTAAATAAGCATCACAGCACAAGAGTGGTTGATTGGCCCAGGTTGTAGGAACAACTGAGTCTGGCCTGAGGCAGCACTGAACGTTTATTTGGCCTGAACCTGAACCTGGCCAGACGGAGCATCCAAATTGAAGGACCTAAAATATCTTAACGCAGTGTGATTACAGATGGTTTCTCGGCTGCAACCAGCCTTCGCCTTGTGTTATCATTTTTATTAAAGTCATGCCCTCGACCATATACTAATAATTCTTCTCATTTCTAGTGGAGAAGTCTGATTATAGAGGTAGGGCAGAGGAAAATAAAGGAAATCTCAAGGGCCTTTTTCAACACAGAAAGGAGTTCTGCAGCATCAGAGGGCTTTTATTGAAGTAGCATGGTGATTGTAATGGACAGACAAGCGTAGGCTGATGTAAAAGACTGTCTCAGCATGTCTTCCCTTGTCCAAATGCTGCTAGCAGGGCCTGGCATCACCATTAGGTTAAGCTGATGCTCAGAGATGTAATCAGTCACTCAGGGTCTGGTGAAGGTTGTTGAAAGCATGGGGAGGTGAAGGAGCAGGAACACCTGTTGTTCAGGCTGTTTCTCAGGAATGTCAATGAAATACTTTTTTCCACAATATTTTTATACCTCTGAAGTAAATTCACTTCAGGACCATTTTTTCTCAGTGAAATTGATTCCTGCAGCCAGCTTTGTGAACAGCCATAAGGAGCCTTTTTCTGACAACAGACAAATGATCTATTATTTATTTTATTGTGGCTAACTTCATTAAAGGGCCTGCCCTTTTCTACTGATATCCATTTGGTCTGTATTTCTCACTTCTGTTGTATTGTGCGTACTTTATTTTTCTCCTTCACTTTTCATATCTCTCTCCCTCATTCTTAAAAGGAAGGTTTAATTGCAGAGTTCCTGTTCTTGTCACGAAGCCAATTACTATCTGTATCAAATGTAGCTGTCTAGCTGCCAGTGAAAGCTCAATGAAAAACAAGAAAATTGCAAAGACTGAACCATGTCAGCGTCTTAAAAACATTTTTCTTGCTCTAAGGGAAACATGCCGTGGCCTAACCCAAGTGAAAGCACTTCTGTCTTATTTATTTTCAGTAACATGATAAAGGAAGGGAACTGTAACATGGAATAGCCATATATGGCCAAGTGAAAGATTGGTGGTGAGGAAATTTATTGGGAATTTATTCGCTGACTTCACAGCAGGGGCCTTTTCATTCTTATCTTACCAGTCAAAAATAAAAAGTACCCATATATAAACACACAAATGAATCAGTGACATCTGATATCAATTATTCCTTGGACCCTTAAAACAGGGGAATATAAGGTCAACACAAGCCTAATTTTAGCCATTTTACACAAGCTAAAAGAGAGCTGCTTACTGTTTGGAGAGTGCACACAGAGAACTAGAGGGCATGGGAGGGGGTATGGAAGATTTCAGAGGATTAGCTGCAAACAAGATAAGTCATTGTGCGCATTATTATACCCTTATAATATAAACATGAACTGAAACATTACAGTGGGAATCAGGTATTTGGCAGCTGCTCGCTATTTTGATTTGACCACGTGGAGCAAGCCGTTTTCCAGTTTTAGCAGCTGTAACATGTTTAAACTCTTTTGGTAATGGGATCTGAAGATTAATGTTCCCTCTGGGCTCCTGCTTAGCTGTGCCGCTGGCCAGCAGCCAAAACCCCAGCCTGCATAGTTCTTCTACATGCCTCCCCTATACAGACCCTGCCCGAGCATGCTCAGTATGGCCCTCCTCCAGCCCTGAGAAGCCTGGACGGCCCGCTGTTGAGTAAACACTCGGACGGGCAAAATAGCGGAAACGAATTCCTCTGGCGTTGCCTTGCAGATTTTATTAAACAGCAAAAAAGAAATAAGAGATAAAGGGAATGGGTGAGTGATCACAGAAGATGGGGAAGGAAAAGATTGAAAAAAATTAAAACAGTAAGCGTTCACATATTTAGTGCATTTTTGGTTCTGTTGGCTCCTCTGTGGCATTCCTAGTTCACAACATGTAAAATGCACTTTAATGGTGGTGTGTAATGCTGGATGCTTCTGACCATTCCCAACTGTTTTCATTAAATACACTGAACCACATGCTAAAAACTTTAAGAAACATGAGCAGAGTGGCAGATTACAGCACTATATATAAGAATGAAATTCCCGCGCTCAGTAGGGCTTACGCATGGGGATGTTGGTTCAAGGTCAGTAAGAGTGAGGTTTCAGATAAACATTAGGACTCATTTCAGTTGCATTCTAGCCTTTGCAGAGCCCAGACGTTTGTTTTTGTGAAACCCTGCTGAAGCGCCTCGTCACTGGAACAATGCAAGCAAGTTTGGAGCAATGTTGGATCGTTTAACAATAAGAGAGCCCAATTTCCTGAACAGAGTGATCACAGGAGATGAATCATGGGTGTTTGAGTACAATCCTCAGACAAAAAGACAAAGTGCTGAACGGCACATGACAACATCACCTCACCCAAAGAAAGCTCGCTGTTCATTGTCTTTTTGGACTCTCAAGGGTTTGTCCATAAAGAATTCATATCAGAAGATCAAGATTAAAACACGTTTGAAAGGCCGCCACTTCAGCACAGTGAAGAACGTTCATAGAGCCGTGACCGAGACGCTGAGCACCCTCACAGCTGACGATTTCAAGCACCGACAATGGCAGATTCTTATTACTTTCCGGACAGACCTTGTATATTACCAGACCCTTTATCAAGCGTCTCCATCAGCAGAAGTCAGAGTAAAGCAGCTGCCTGAGATTCCATGTGTTAAATTCTTTTTCAGACAAAGACCAATAAGTCATTCTGCACCATTTATAACATTAATCATGCTTGTATCGTGCCTGTTTGGATTTAGCTGGCATAAGCAGGCCACGTGACATCACCTGCAACCAAAAAGCATTTAATTAGGATTGCGTGTGTTTTCTCCCATTTGGCCTGCATGCTTCATTTGCAAGTACCTAAAAGAGCTCAGATAGCACACACATACACATGTAGCCAAAATCAGCGAGAAGAGCCAATCTTAATTTCCCAGCCAGCCAGCCAGCTAGGGTGCTTTCTGTGTGGAGTTTGCATGTTCTCTCCATATCTGCAAGGGTTTCCTCTGGGAGCTACATTTTCCTGTGATAGTCCAAAGACATGCAGTCAGGTGAATTGGAGGTACTAAATTTCCCCTAGATATGAATGTGTGTGTGAATATGTCTGTCCGTGTGTCTGGTGACCTCACAGGCTCCGGCTAAAGAGTGAGTATGTGATTTACTAATACTGAAAGTTACTTTGGAAAAGGTGACTACATGCACACAACATATTCTGACTGAAGAGCAGATATTATATTTTCAGACATCCATTTCTGCCTGTTCAAGAAAAATTATACCATTCTGTAGGTTCAGTAATAAGCAAGTTGGTCAAGCTTATGCTTGTCAAAATGATCAGGTTTAATGATGACTTAATATTATAGTGAAAGTTAGTTTTGTATTAAATATCAACCACACATTCATACTTCGGAAGCCAACATCATTTAAATAAAGCTTTTCATTCACAAATATGTTATGAACAGAACTTTTTGACTGTATTTTTATTTTTTTATTTAAAAATAATATTTTTAAGTGCCTCACGCTGTTTACTTGGCAATATACTGGACATGCAGTTATGTTCCTGTCCATAGGTTTGCATTCAGTTTAACCCTTCACTTTCCATGGGTATCAAAACCAAAAAGTCATACACAAAAGCCTAATTTGCATATTGTTTTACCCCTACTTTGTATATGATGCAATTAACACAATTATTCACATTCAAATCACTCACATTTTTTACACACAGTTTATCTCATTGCACATGCAAATTAGCATGAGTTATTTGGGATCTTAATAAATCAGCATCTAAATGTTCATCCATCATTACTGCTGTAGAAAGATTGGGCTGTTTAACGTAGTAAAAGACAAGATATTTAGGGACATTTTGACTGGATTACGATTCTCTGTCACTTTCCTTCTCTGCAGGCTAATCTTGCCCTATGAGAGATATACAAAAGGAGAAGAGGACAAGCCACTACCCCCTATCAAGCCCCGAAAGCAAGAGGCCAGCACCCAGGAGGGGGGCACCAAGTCAAAGGTGCCATCCACAAAGCGGCACAAAGACGAACAAAATCCAAAGGGCTGGAATGAAAAGGACGCCTCGGCTAAAGTCCCCGAGCCGGTCAGTCACCAGTTCTTTCATTTAACCCAGAGCTTCTCAAAAGCAACATTTTCCTTTATGAAACATGGCAGAAGAAATGGGGGAAAAAAACATGCCCAGGCACTTATGGCTGACTGCCCTTTGTATCTTTAACAAATAAGTTGTCAAAGGCCTATAAGAATTGCTCTGTCAGGAGCATCTGGTTTTAACATAATTATTTAAGCTGAATTGGAGGCAATGAGTGCTGTGCTACAGCATGGCAAATCAAATTGGTATTTCCCTGCTTCACTGACTCCAGACCGATTTTTATGCTTTGCCTGATTCAGTTATATTCTCTGTATGAACGTGTGCTAGACTGGAGAACACTAGGCTTTCTCTCTCGCCTGCTCTCAGCCTCACAAATCAAGTGAAGGAGAAAAGATCATGTCCATAATGCTGTTACTGACAAGACCTATTGTGCTGAGAGCAACACTGAAGGGAGGGCTGGGCTGGAAATTCCTGCTCGCAGATCTGATTGGACACTACTTGCCAAGTGAATTGATGCCATGTTTGAGTTCTTGTGTAAACTGCAGGCTCATATTATCCCTGAAAACCAATAAATCCATGATGATTTGCAAATGCCTGGTAAGTGAAAAAAAAAAAGAAAGAAAAAAAGGAAAAAAAGAAAAAATGTGGGAGTGAGAGACACTCTGTAAGGGGAACAAAAATTGTGTAGCTGTTTTCACACAGATAACAAAATGATTACAGAGGGGATGAAAGAGCTGTTTGAATTTTTCTCTTGAAGTGTCATATTTCGACACATTTCAGGGCTGCTACATGGCCCGTATTCATTTCTGCTGTGCATGAAATGAGTAATCGGCTGTGGTGTGGAAACAAAGAGAGCTGTTGTAGGGGCTGACTGCTTTTCCAGTGGCATGCCTAGCTCATCTGTCTGGAATGTTGTGTAATTTAAAAGCTCTCTCTAGATAATTGATTGTGCGTTGTACAAGGGAGAAGATGAAATGGAATTCCGTGTTTGAGGCAGGAACGTCGCAGAAAGCTGGAGAAGGGGGGAGCAGAAAGCATTTAATATTTCAGCCACATCTAAAATGTAGCAGAAATTCTGAGAGGCAGATGCTGAGATTTTGTCTCTCAGCTCAAATGCCATTTGAATACAAATATAAATGTGCTGCGTTAGTAAGAAGCAGAACATTCGTCTGTTAATTCAGACAATGTTCTTCCGTAACCAAAGACAATCGGGGCTTTTGATTGAAACATACCCTGCCAAAAGGCAAGTCACACCCCATTAGAGCTGTGTAATCTTGGCTGTTAGTCGCTAGCCTTTAAGACCCCCATTCGACATTGTATTAAGTGCATGTCAGTACATAGCCTCCAGGGCAAGACACTCAATGATCCTGCAGGTCACGGTTTCTCGGCATTTACAATGCTCAATACACTCACTGTCTGCTTTATTAGGAATGCTGGTACACCTGCGCATTTGTTCAATTGTCCAATCATGTGGCAGCAGATCAGTGCATTAAGTCATGTAGATACAGGTCACGGCGTGGGGTGATTTGCGTGTTTCACAAACTGCTGATCTCCTGGGATTTTCTCACACAACACTCTATAGAGTTTACACAGTGCTGTATTACAAGCAAATTATGCTTTAACGGGGTATTAATTAAGGGGTGTGCACACTTACGCAACCAGATTATTGTATGTTTTTTCTTTTTCTTTTATTCCCTAGAGCATTTCTGTTTGTTTTTCACTTGAATTTTCTTGGTTGAAGTGGAAATTATCTGACATGATTTACCTTGGTTTCATATTTTACCTAAAAAAAACTAAAATTTTAACAAGGGGGTGTAAGGTGAATAGATGGATGAGCCAGCATTTCACCTGACTGAGGTCAAGTGTTTATGCCTTTTTCCCACTGACACTGGAAAGGAATGGGTGGGTTGTGTTTTAGCATGTGTGCGCTCCTTTAGAAATGTTAGCCTGGGGAACACAGCTGACATTATAGCACTGCCAATATATCTGAAAGTCAGCAGCAGAGTTGTTATATCACTTATATAGCCCTGAATAGATTTCTTATTTTTTCCTCAAAATAAGAGGATTTTGTGATTGATTTGGTCAATCAGGGCCTGTGAACCGCTTTTGTTGGCGATTGGGTTTTTTTTTTCTCTTCACAAATTTCCCTTTTGAAGGTGAATCCTGTAATGACTAGTATAGTGTTGTCAGTGTTACTAAGCCTAGGTTCTGTTGTACATTATGTTAGCCCATCAGCTAGTTTTCAATAATTCATACAACTCATGTTATTGCAAGGGGTTTGATGCTGTCCATTTGTAACTTTGGTGCATTAATTGTGGTATTTCACAGAGAAGCAAAATGTGCAGAACTCATTTTTTCCTGGGAGGGCTTCTTCCAAGAGTTTTGATGGTGGCATTTGCATTAAGTGCACAGTGTAGTTGGAGCATGTGCTACTGTAGTACCTAGGTCAGTACTAACTGTCCCTTTGTCTCCATCCTTATTTGTGTCTATAGGGTGCAGAGGACGTAAAAGACAAGGAGCAGCTGCAGGAAGAAGTGATGGTGACGCAAGAGGCACAGCATTCCCAGGTTTCAGCCCAGAAAGATAGCGAAGCAAGGACTCCCACCACAGAGGATGGGGATGTGCAACTGATTCTCAAGGAGGAGGAGAAGAAACCAGCGCTCAAGAAATCCTGGGATGGTGGTCCGCTTGAAGCAATCAAACATGCGTCACTTCCACAGGATGGCATGCCGCTCAAATCTGAGGACTCTGAGGTGTTTCCCATTGCAGCATCTATGCCACTACGGCAGTCCCATCCCCTTCCCAACTGTTACACACAGGACCAATGGCAGCATGGGACAGCAGAATACAAGGCACCTCCATACACCCTGGGAAAGACAGAACAGGCTGGTATAAAAGACAGCCAGAATCATGTAGGAATGGTGCTGCCCACCTTGAAGCAAAGACCTCCGCCCCCCCTCTCAGTGCCAGAGATCCCAACAGAGAGGGCTGAACTCCCCACCAAGGAGGACAGCTTCTGCTACAATCCACTGTTGTATCCTAGGGGCAACCCTGGTATCATGTCTCCCCTAGCTAAGAAGAAGATGCTGTCACAAGTTAGTGGCTCTGGCCTGGCCAACAATTACCCCTATGGTCCACCTCCCCCATTAATCAACAAAAAGGCATCAAGCAGTAGTACAGAAGAAACAGCTTCTGAGCAACCTGGCTCCCAGGTCCCTTCCTCTACAGGTGAGGCATGTGTTGTGATCAAGCGTCCATCTGTCATCCAGCATGCTCAGAGCTTCAAGCCTCGCAGTGGTGAGGACAGAAGACCTGCTATTGAAACCTCGCATAGAGAGGTGTGTGGTGAGAGGGAGATATACCCTTCTGAACAACCCCAGCGTCAGCCTCTACACCAGCCGCAGCTCAGCCCTACAGGGGAGCCCTACATTATGAGAACCAATCTTCATTCCAGTGTGGAGAAATCCAGTGAGGTACCTCGCCCTGGGCAGGTGCCAAGTTTCCTGGGTGATTTCTGCTCCTCACCCCACCTGCACAGCCTCTACCGACAGACAGAGCACCATCTAGGCAAGGAACAGCTAAGCAAGTACCTAAACAGAGAGGCTTACCCACGGGACTGTGAAACTGCACATGGTTTTCCTCAGAGTCAGCATCCTGACAGTGGAAGTCTGACTTACTCACCCCGTCTCAATCAGAAAGAAAAAGGCACTAGTAGTGAAAAGGTGACAGAGGAGCAACCAACAGATCTGAGCCTCCCAAAATCCTCTTCACACAAATTGCCCCACTCCACCTCATCTCTGTGTAGCCTCTCACATTCCATGATGCAGCAGGACATTAAAAACACTCCTCTTTTTCAGGCAAGTAACAGTCAAAATTCAAGCCTGGATTATCACCCCAGAGCCTGTCGTGTCCCCCCTATGACTGTGTCTACTCCAAAAAAGATGGTTGAAACCCAGCTCAAAGCACACAGTGGCCGAGGAGAAGAGACACTTAGCTACAAGATAGATGAACTGGTTCGGCCTATCCTAAGCACCAAAAGTAGCCCACAAAATGTTGGTGCAGCACGGCCACTTAAACGGAATCTAGAGGAGTTGGAGAATGGCCCCACAGAGAAGAAGATTCGGGCTGTAACCCCCATGCACTGCTCCACGCCTAGAGATGTCCCAGTGAAAGTGCGGACCCCGGAGCCTGACAATGAATCCATGAAGCCGGCTGAGCCAGCACACGCGGTGCACATCAACAGCTACGCTGCTGAGGGACACAAGTTCCCAATGCACTCCTCCATATTCCCAGGACTGTATCCTGGGGCATTTGTATCTCAGGTTCAGGAAATGTGTGACAGCCTGGGCCCTCATGCCCCCCCTGGTTATTCACATCCACTGCATTACTTGAAGAACCAGGCTGTCATTTCGCCACTTATGCCCCAGTTCGCCATCCATTCCATAATGATGCAGAGACAGTTCTTGGCCCAGGCGGCCAATCCAGCACACCTCTACAGGCACCCAATGGGGACTTCATATGGAGACATTCTCCATCATGGCCTTTACCCCATGACAGCCCTCAATCCCCAGCCAGCTTTCAGTCCCTCACAGCTCTCCTCAGTTCATCCTAGCACCAAACTCTCTTAGAAAGGACCAGACATTCCGCTAGCTGGAGTGGCCTTGCCCACACTCCTGACTCAACCCAAATGGTCCCTATTCCCAAAAAGCATGGCTATGCCATCGACTACACAGCTAGCGGCATTAGATGCTTTTATTTTAGGAGCAGTGTTTCTGTTATTTGTCCTTTCGCCACTCAAGTTTATGATTTGCACATTTCTTTGAACATGGGCCAGCTGAGCTGATTGTGTCTTGTTCTCACAGTGCTGTTTGCAGGTATCAGTTGACTAGTTTGAAAAATGTTGCGTTGGCAAGGGTATGTAGCGATGGAAGAGCAGGAACTCTCACTGAAGATCTGAGCATCCAGTGGATCTTAACAAGTGACAAATCAGTGCAATCACAGTAATGCTATTTCAATCAATCAATGTAGAACTCTGATGTGAAACACTATTGATGACAACATTTACAGGAGAAGCTGCCTGGTGAACTATTTTATGTTTGCATATTAATCCTTACTGTGCATCTTTTTTTTTATGTATCTGTGTTGTAGCTTAGTGTTTCAAGCCTGCAGGGGTTAAACTACTAAGATCTAAATATTGCTCCATTTACAAGAACCACGAAAGATCTGAACATTGCAGTTGGTTGTATTACACAGCTACATGTAAATAAAACTAATTAAGCTTTCCTTGAAAGAATCTTAACCTTTGACAATAAAAATGTGAGTTAAGTTTCACACGCTTTTCTGACCACCCATCCGCTGGCATCCCCTTGAGTTCTTCTCACATTTTGCAAAGTTCCCACCCATTTGCCAGGGCAAAGTGGAATGTGTTTGTCAAATGTAGGACCGAGGTGCTTGTACATAATCTTAGCTAACAGAAAACACTTTGTATTATATTCACTGGCTACAGTAATTTCTGACTGCGCTTAACCACAAGTTCTAAAATGGGATCGGATCACTTTGCTCAAGACGGGATGAAGCTTCAGGACTACTTTGGTGTCGGAAAGGCGGCTTTTTGTCTTTGCAGACACGCACTTGTGATCATAGTTTACTCAGAGCAATTGTTTTCAAGAGTTTTACCAGAGATTTACCAGGCTACACTCGGGGATGTGGAGGTGGTGTGGGGGAATTTTAGGAGCACTTACTGAAGCACACACAAAAGGCCCCTGCTGAAAGATGTATAGCAGTGGATGTCAAAATTAGCTTAAAATATTCTGCAAAGAAGTGTTATGGCAATGATTGGTTATTAAAAGCTGTGTAAAATGTGCAACACCAAAAAAGGTTGTCATTTAAAAAAAAAGGTTACAAGTTCTTTGCACAAAGAATTTTGGAAACACACCAATACAATTTGAAAGTGACACAATCTTCTTAGGTTTTTTGTTTCTTTCTGTATTAATAGGGATAATTAAACTTAAAAGTTCGAAAAATGTATTTACTCCAGCTGTTTGGAGTAGCACTCAAGGTTGCTATGTAACATTTTTAATGAGAAATAAACCATTTTATAAGTTGAAAGATGTCTACACTTTATCTATGTATGTACTGCATCCCCAGTGAACATGGTGTATTTTTCAAGCACAGCTGCAATCAAACTGCCTGAGAAATAACTTGATTTTTATCCATTAACAGGCCTTGATTTACTAAGATCCCAAATAACGCACACTCGTTTGTGTGTGCAATGGGATACATTGTGCACTTAAAAAGTGGGATGTTGTTGCAATGTTACGATGAATTATTCTCAGAGATTCTCAGAAGTATAAAGTTGAAAATAAGACACAGCACAATTATACCGTGCCCGGTATAACACAAATAAAAGGCTGTGAGATTTGCTGAAAATCTGTTTAAAGACACAATCTCGATGTAGAATAAAGTATCGGATTTTCTTTTCCTAAGATACATGTGATTCAAATATTTTTATCAGGTCCTGTTTAAATTAAATGAATGAACCATGCTGCAATAACATTAAAAGCCATAATATTGATGAACATTAAAACTTGAAGCGAAGTGTGTAATTTATCATCAACAACATGAGTTCGGACTTCTGCAAGCACAATAAAACCTGCTCTTCAGTCACATTATTTTGCACACGTTTAGGCTTGTTAATCCATTATAATCTGTTAATCCATTTGCATGTACTGTACATCACCATACCTTTTATATCTTTCATACCTTTTGGTAGAAATGCCCTGGAATTGCACATTCATCAAGGCAAACGTGCAAAACTAGACAACATGTGCTATTTTGCTATATGCATATGAAAGACAGTAAGTTCTCTGCAGCAGTCTTGGTAAATCAGCTTGCATGTGTGTGTTACGAGTGCATTTTTGCACATGCAGACCTTTAGTAAATCAGGGCCTCAGGTTATACCACACATACGTAGATCATGGAAGACTTCTATATTTAGGCGCATTCACAAGAAGAGAACATCACCTCTGGCTTAGTATTACAGAATATTCATCCACACACTGGAAGAACCCTGGACCAGAGCACATCTGCTCTAGTTTACCATGTTCATTATAACTGTAATGAGCGCTGGGAATCTAGAGGCCCCCGTAATTACAATGTTTGTCAGGAGCACTTAAAGTGTCTCTTTTCAGTGTTAAATTGTCACAACCAGCTGCACTTTATATGGTAGACATCAGACCTTGGCTGTTCAGGTTCTAACTCTTCTAAAAGTGTTGGTTATCGTGTCTCTCATGTGACAAGCTTCTCCATGCACGTATTCAAATCTTGGGCTGTTTGTTACAGTACGCTACACTGAGTAAACAGCCCTTATTATCCCTCTTAATATTGATATTAACCATGTATTCACACTTTTCCAAATTTGTTCCCCTTGGTCATTAAATAGTAAAATTGTCTTGCTGGGTGTTGTTTGTTTATGCTTTTCTTAATTAAACTATATATCACGTCTTGTTTAGATTTAGACCACACCATGGCAAACTGGTACTTCTGGTCTGCAGTGTCACATGCAGCATGTTTTAATAAGAGGCATGGTTAAAGTTCAACGGTCTCATAATAATGCATTTAATATTTCGAGAGCACGTCAACCTTGAAACAGAGACACTTTATTAAAATGCAAAGCACTCTAGACAAGTCTCCGTACCTTTCGATGCACCATCTAGCGGCTCACTTAATTCTAGTCAACGGTTCAACAGCTTAATTACAGGCTGCTTGGCTGCATGTGAGCTACTTCAGAGGGTCAGTGTCTTTGTTTCCGAATTATGCCACCATATAACATGTTGAGTTTGATGACAGGAACCAATTCTCCAAGCATGTTGAAGAACTGTATGGAGCGTAAACGAACTGAAACCAGCGAGCACACATTATAAATCTCCTCCAAACATCATGAGGAGGAAAGAGTGGGATCAGTTGAAACATTTTGCACATGAGTAAAATATTCCAGGTTTTTATATTCATCTGTTAACTTTTCGTACTAAACCAGTGCCGTTTTAATGCTAATATAAGAGGATGTATATAAAATGAACTCAAAACAATGATGGACACATTGGCTAGGGATATATGAAAGCACTTTCTTTGCTAAAGCTTATTCTTAAATGGGTGGATAAATAGGCACCACATGGCACACAAATCTGTCAGTCACTTGAATAACACATCATGCTTGGGCCACAAATCTTTTCCAGGAAGGACGTCTTTTTTAAGTATGTGGAATCACTTTTGTGCTTTATATAACTAAATAGCACTGCTACAACTGGCCCATACTTGCAACTGTCTTGAAACCTGAAATGATAGCCTAGCTAACCAGCTTAGCATTGTCAACCACCAATCACGCTAACTTATAGTAGACTCTGATCAGCACTAGCCTGTTTTGGTTTCATTTGCACACAAAAAAAAATGAACACAATTCGAAATGATTTCCACATGATGAAAATGACTTTTATACCTAAAAATCAGACTTTTTAATCAGAAATTATTCGAACCTCTGATTAAGTTGCTGAGTGCAATGCGACTGGGCTACAGCAGAGACATGCCTCAGATAAATACCGATCAACGAGACTTGATCTGATCTGACTGAGCTGAGCATACAGATGTTTTGGTCAGTGAGCTGGACAGACTGAAGCACTAAAGCACTGCTGCATCTGACTTTCTGTAGACTTTCCTCTTTCTACCATTGAGAAAGAGTGACGGGTGATGTAGAAAACCATTAGACAATGTACGAACTGTGACCTAAAACTAAGAAATAGAAAATAAGTATTAGATTCCATGTTGATTATAAACATTAATATAGAAGTCATTTAAGGATTATGGATTTTTCCATTAATAGCATTTTTTTCCCCATATTGTTGTGTTCCACAGTGTTCCATTAAGTGCAATTTTGGAGTAGCTGAAGCACAGAGAAATGAAAATGCCCTTGTACTCCACATCCCTGCAGTAGACATATGCCTTACACACACACACACACACACACACACACACACACACACACACACACACACGCTCAGGCTTACTGGAAACTCTGCAACGAGTAAATTTTAGAGAGAGAAGGTGTCTGAGTGAGTATGCAGTGTTCAAGCATTAGAAAAGAGCTGCATTTTCATTTGCGTGGGAAACAAGGTCACTGTAGTGAACCAACATCTCTGAATTGCACTAGGGCCTATCTGTTATATGCATTTTTATCTTCACCTGGTGTATGTCTAGTCTATTAGACACTCTATGACCACAGTTTCTCTCCCAGCTCTTCATTTCATATATCATATTTAATTTCCTTAGTAATAACTCATTAAACTCTTCAACCTGTCTCACTGTATCAGTGCAACTGATACATTTTCAACTCTTTGAAAAAAAGATGTTTTACAACGTAGACACATTAGACTTTACTTGCGACATTACTGTATATAGCCAGAAGTCTGACATATGTGCTTGTTGAACATCCTATTCCAAATTTAGTCCCACCATAATAATCTCCACTCTTCTGGGAACGCTTTCCATTAGATTTTGGAGTGTGGCTGTGGGGATTTGTGTTCATTCAGCCACAAGAGCGTTAGTGATGTCAGGCACTGGTGTCAGGTAAAGAGGTCTGGCACTTAATTGGTGTCCCAGTCCCAGTGAGGTTCAGGTCAGGGCTCTGTGCAGGACAGTTGAGTTCTTCCACTCCAACCTTGGCAAACCATGTCTTCATGGAACTTGCTTGGTTTCAGTGAAGGGAATTTAGTGCTACAACATACCAAGACATCCTATACAACTGTGTTTAAACTGTATGGCAACAGTTTGGGGAAGAGCCACATTCAGGTGTCCACATAGTTTAGGTCGGATAGTGCGTATAGGCTATTTTTTGTGGACATTGATGTCATTTGAATCATTGTGCAGGAGAAAATGCTAGTCCAAACAAATCCCATAAAATTGTACAACAATCAATCAAAGTATCAGTAATAAAATAAAAATCAGTGTGGAGTGATTTAAACTAGTGGTAGTAAGAGCTAAATTAAAAAAAATACATGAATACATTTTGAATAAATAGCAATAAAAAAATGAACAAATAAGTTAACATTATTAACATTATTATTATTATCATTATTATTATTAGTAGTAGTAGTAGTAGTAGTAGTATACTAAATAATAATAATAAAAATAAATAAATTAATTTAATAATAATGCTAATAATTATTATTATTATTATATATAATACTTATATGTGCGGACTTGATCCGCTGTGGCGACCCCGCGGAACGGGAGCAGCCGAAGGTAAAAAAAAAATTAATAT
>JAOVVH010000061.1:19889548-19906512 GCA_028566435.1 Scorpiodoras heckelii | reverse complement strand
AGTGACACTGATGTGGTGATGGTGTGTTAGTGTGTGTTGTACTGGTGTGAGTGGATCAGACACAGCAGTGCTGCTGCAATGAAAGCAATACAAGCCCTAAGTTTATCTAACAAAGATAAATCAGTCACTATCACTATCACTCACCACCTTCTCACCCAGTTAGAAAGCACGTAAGTGTGTCACATGTTCAGCAAGATAGTCGCTAATGCTTTTTCCTTTTAGAGTACAATATCAGACTCGTTCACTCCTGTTTGCTTATTCACACCATCATTCTATCACTCTTTCTCTCACACTTCTATTTATCTGAACTGGTGTATGACCTACGCACGCAAATTTCCCCCAGTTCTGAAATGACACAGTTTCTATTACAGGGGTGTTAGAGGTGTCAGGGACTCATAGCAACTCTGTAACTTTGCATTATAAAGTATTTAATTGAATCATTTGGATAATTTCAACAAAAACAAATTTTGTGCATTGTAGTTGCTAATGCTGATTTCATCTTTTCATAACTACTTATCCAGAAGTGTGATTTTGTATGGTACAAAATGTGTGCTTATAAAATGCTAACACAACAAGCATCTCTCATAATGTAAGTAACCACACATATGAGCCACCACTGCAAATAACAAAAAAATAAAATAAATAAATAAATAAATAAATAAATCTCAGGGAAATTAATGATTAAATTTAAAAAAATATACGTGCACATATGACTAATGCAATTTGCTGGAAATGACAAATATTTCAAATATTCTGTGAATGGGAATATTTTAACATTGAGCTGCACTGTATTTATTATTATTTATTCCTTTCCACATGAACGCATTCGAATGACAGTGAGCATATAATCATCTGCATTACAACCACTTTACATACTTTTGTTGAGAACCTGCATCTTATTGGTATTTATTCTTACTAAATTAGTTGGCTAGTGTAATTTGTTTTTTTCTGTGAATAGTCTGTGGCCTTGTCACTTCTTTTGTTTATTGTACTGCTGCAGAAAAATACAATTTCCCTTAAGGATCATTACTCTGTCTGTCTGTCTGTCTGTCTTTCTGTCTGCCTGAGTGACTGTCTGTCTGTCTGTCTGTCTGTCTGTCTGTCTGTCTGTCTACTGAGGGGGTCCATGATTTTTAAGGGGTTCCTGACTATAAAAACATTTGAAAACTGCTGCTTAAAATTATAAAATACAATCGAAGAATCTTGTTTTGCAGAAACAGATTTTGTACAGTAGGTAGCCACACATATCTTGGTCTTATTTTATCAGTATACACTTGTGTACTTAGAAAATATAATGATGTTAATGCACGTGTTGTTTGTGAGATGTAATGCTGTGATCAATCTAAGAAATACATACTCTACCTACCCAGTAGTTACATTATAAGCTTAGTGGCATGCATATTTGCTGATGTAACAGCACAGATATTAGCAAAGGATTAGATGAATTTCTGAATGGAAGACAGATGATTGTAATAATATTGCTATTAAAACATTATTACTCTCATTCCAGGGTCGTTAGTTTCAGTGTTTTGTATGGTTTAATGGCCTGAGCCAGTAACCAGGATACAGTGGATAAGGCGCCGGGTTACTGATCAGAAAGTTGTTAGTTCAATTCCCAGCACTACAAACTGTCACTGTGGGGGTCTTGAGCGAGGTCTTTAACCCTGTGTGCTCTACCAGCATCATTATCAAGCTAGTATATGCAGGGAAACAAATATCACATGCATATGTAACAAAAATGCTGTATTTTATTATTCCTTGGGTATAAATGCTGTCCTGAGCTGAAAACATTTCATTCTTACATGCATTTATCTTTATTTAATGCTTTATCATGGTCAGAGTATAATGATGGACTCAAAGTCAATCCCAGGAACACTAGCTGTGTGGAAGGAATACACCCTGGATGCTATCACAGGGCACCAAATACATTCACGTCCTCATTCAAACCTCGGGGGAAATTTAGCATAGCCAGTTGACCTGCCTGCATGTTTCCGGGAGGTGGAGGAAACCAGAAAACCAGGAGGAAACCCAGACAGGCTTGGGCAGAACACATACCGAGCTCAGGATAGAAATGGGAAATGTTATCTGTTGTGCCACAGTGCCACCACCCATTGCATTTCATAGCACAAAGCCCACTACCTATTAGTCTAACAGCTATTAGTAAATCCTAGACAAACTGGACAGGGTCTGTGGCTACAATAAATCCTTAACATAGCCATATCATATAAATTAGAGTTTCTGTAATAAAGGGCTGTAATAAATCTAGACAGTTTACTTAAAAAAACTATTTAAGTATCCCTTAAAATAGTATAGAGTATATGGGAAGCATATAATACGTGAATAAGCTGCTATAAGGTCACTGCAGTCTCTCTGTTAATTCAAACTTTTAGTAGTTCAGAGTTTGGACCAGAAGGTGGCGCTAGTTGATAACGTTATGAGGAAAAGTACAGCCAGATACATTGTACTCAGTTAGAACACACTGAATTACAAATTTATACCAAATATTTAGTGTGTTAAGTTTAACAGATGTTCAACATTATCCTAAATAAAACTGTTAAATGTGAAATGTTGAGATGTTAATAAAGAAAAAAAAAACAGAATAATAAATTCAAAGCTTGCATTTCTCTCTCTGGAGGTGATTTACTGTATTCATTCATATAATCTATCTATCTATCTATCTATCTATCTATCTATCTATCTATCTATCTATCTCATAATGTGCATGGACACCCTTTGCCTTTATAAGCACCCCCAAGAAAGTTTATATCCTCAGAAAAGCTTTTGAATTGTCTTGTAATATTTGCTCCCAGATCTCCTTCTCTGCCTTCTTCCAATCAAGTCTGAGGACTCGTAGAAAAATTTACTTTTATATTTTCATTTCATTTATACATTCGTCTTCAGTAACCACTTTATCCATGTCAGGGTGACACTGGTGAAGCCAGGAACACTGGACACAAGCACCCAGAATGAGATGCCAGTCAATTTCAGGGCATCTACACACACACACACACACACACACACACACACACACACACACACACACACACACACACACACAAATCACATTCCCACCTCGGGACAATTTCCCATGAAAATATCCACCTAGTGGCTTTTAGGAGATGGGAGGAAACTGCTTATAAAAAGAATCCCAACTTCTCATCTTATGTTCACACCCATATATCCTGAAGTACCAGAAAAACTGGTATGGAAGCCTATGCAATATACATAGCAATGCCTCCTATGCACGTCATTGGTTGCATCTGCCAGTGCATATGCAAAGCAATAGACATCTATGGAAGCTTCTAGAGCTGTTTCCGCCATGAGAATGGCAAGTTATCACGATTTTGTGATTTTCAATAGTTGGAGCTCGTGAGATGGGTCGTAGCATTTCGGAGGTAGAAGCAAAGTTTTGATTTTCATGTATGCGCATTTCAGGGCTGTACCGTAACTACAAGAATTCCAGCAAAACTTCAAGCTTACGACAGCAGCGTGACTGTAAAAATCAAGTATTAACTGGTATACCAGTTTTTCTGGCGTACACACTAACACAAGCTCTATTTCCCTCCCATTTCGGTGAACTAACCCTTCATGTCTCTGCTCTTTCTGCTAATCATCCAGCTCTGTCTTATTTACTTTACCTGGGACTGTGGGCCCTATTCCTTCCTGCTTGCTGAAGTCCTGTCCCAAATTACATTCCAACCTTCTACAACACAAAATCAGCTAAATGCAATAAAAGCAACAAACTACAGAGTCTGTGTATAACCTACAGAGGTCAGTCTCCCTTATTTGCGAAAATGTCCATGAAATAAGGTATATTTATAGACAAGCACATTGTGTTCTCTACAAAGTGTATAGATCTAGCATGCTAATGGCAGGGCCCCTCAGTTTGTTAGCCTGTCATTAAGCTCACTAGTCCTTCACAGCACAGTGTGAGCCGAACAGGCAGGCTTATAGATCAGTCAAATTTCCTGTACGAGAGCTCTCTGAAGCTCATACGCTGTTCTCAGAACTGTCCTTAACTCCCTTTGAGGGCTCCGTGTCAAGCATGCACTCCTGTGAAGGCCCATTGTGAGCTCATGTTTTCCGTCAGTAAACCGAACGCACCCATCTCATCTCTGAAGAGGCCCTTGGATAATTAGCACTAGCATGGCTAACTGAAGCCTAGTGAAAAGGACAAGCATTAATCAACATCTGGGACAGTGTCTGACGTACGCACTGATCCTTGAGAGAAAACCAACAGTATCAAATCTTCATAGCACTGTGCTAATGAGTGCAAACGTTTGATGAGCACCTGAAGCAACCAGGCAGCTGTAACTGTGTCTGCCTTTCCAGTTCTGATTAGAATGGTTGTAAAATCTTGTGATCAGTAACCATGGGATTTTTTAAGCAGCTGTCACATACGACGTCTGTCCAGAAAGTTATGAGAAATGTTTATTTATTTATTTATTGAAAAAAAATTACAATTCAATATTATCACCTTCATAATATTATACTTATGAATGCTCCCAACGCCTCTGTGAGGGTGTTCAGAGTCTCGTGTTTTTAGATTGGCCTTCTAGAACGAATTCTTTATCGATGATCCCTTGAGAATCAAAAAAGACAATGAACAGTGAACATTTTTGATTTGCTCATGTGAGTTTTCTTTGAGTGAGGTGATGATGTCATGTGCCATTCAGCAATTATTGCCTCAGGATCATACTCGAACTCCCATGATTCATCTCCTGTGATCACTGTGTTCAGGACATTACGCTCTCTTGTTAAACAATCTAACATTTGCTCCAAACACGCTTGCATTGTTCCAATGATGACTCAAATTAATCCGGTTAATTTGTATTGAATGAAATACATATAAATCAGCTAGCATTACTGTGATCAGCCAGCATTACTGTAATTATTAGCTTACATTACTTCGATCAGCTAACATTCCTGCGATCAGTTAACATAATTGGGATCAGCCAATATTAATGCGATCAGCTAACATTACTGTGATCAGACAACACTACTACGATGATGAACTAACATTTCTGTGATCAGACAACACTACTACGATGATCAGCTAACATTACTGTGATCAGCTAATATTACTGTGATCAGCTAACGTTAATGTGATCAGCTAAAATTAATGTGATCAGCTAACTTTACTGTGATCAGCTAACACTACTACGATGATCAGCTAACATTACTGTCATCAACTAGCAGTACTATGACCAGCTAACATTACTGTGATCAGCTAACATTACTGTGATCAACATTAATGCAATCAGCTAACATTACTGTGATCAGCTAACATTGATGCGATCAGCTAACATTACTGTGATCAGGTAAAATTATTGTGATCAACACTAATGTGATCAGCTAATATTAATGTGATCAGCTAACATTATTGTGATCAACATTAATGTGATCAGCTAACATTAATGTGAACAGCTAACATTACTGTGATCAGCTAACATTACTACGATCAGGTAACACTACTATAATGATCAGCTAACATTACTGCGATCAGGTAACACCACTATAATGATCAGCTAACATTACTGCAATCAGATAACACTACTATAATGATCAGCTAACATTACTGTGATCAGGTAACACTACTATAGTGATCAGCTAACATTACTGTGATCAGGTAACACTACAATGACCAGCTAACATTAATGTGATCAGCTAGTAATACTGAGCTCAAGTGACATTACTGCACTGTAAAAAATAATTGTCTTTTTACAGTTTTTCAACAGTGAAATTTACAGTTTTTGTATTTAAAAATGACAGTATATTATATTAAAATTACAAGAATAAACGGTATTAAAATGTGTCATGTGATTTAACAAAAAAATCTGTATAAATGGACTACCTTAAATATCTGTTTTTTAACAGCTTTTACATGAGACTTTTAACAAAACTAACCATACAAATACAGTATTTTTGTATTGAAAGAAGTAGCAGCATTTTCTGTAATTTACACGACATATGAGTGCAGTTAACCTACATTTAACAAAATAAAATGCTTTTATTTCGACAGTTTATTAATTTATTTAAATTAAAAAATAAATGTGACAGATTCTTTTTCGCAACACTTACTACGTTAACTCTGACAGTTCATTTAAACTTGGGATTTTTTTAGAACACAATTTAATGGTTTTGTAGGAATAATGTGTAAAACGGTCTTAGATAGTCTTTATAGTACTTCTAATAAAGAACGCAACAGCTAAGAAAAGGCACAATGTGTTAAGGCAACAGCCTTGTGTGTAGAAGATTGCTGGTTCAAGCTCCTCGAAAGGTTAGACGAAAGAACAACAGGCGAGATGGCTACCTAGCATTTTCACATTTACGGGCACCCCGGCTACCAGAAAATTACTCTTTTGATGACATTTTTTTACAGTGTGTGATCAGCTAACATCACAGGTCATTGCTTTAAGACTACTATCAGAAAAAAATTAATCAACCTAGTGACCTAAATGTTTAAACACCCAGGAGCTAACACATATCAACTCTCATGAGTAACTACTGTAACCTATGTTGATTTTTTTTTCAATATGCATATAAAATATATAAAATTCCACATTTTACTGTGCAAGGCTAAATTAGTCTGTAATGTGTTAGTTTTAAAACATCTGCTTTGTGTGACCCAGAAAGTGGAATGGCAGTTGCATGGGGGATCAGTCATGAGAACTTGGGTGAGTAAGTGCTGGAAAATGGCTCAGTCTAAACAGTTGTAAAAAAAAAAAAAAAAAACACTTTTTAAAAAGGAGCCTGTAGGCCTGTAGTCACTGCTGGCAGCAGTTTCCTGTGTACTTACCCTGGAGGAAAGCCAGTATATTAAAGTTATTGTACAGCAAACAGTCAAACAGTAACATTTCATTTTCAGTGCTTTTCACTATTGCTATTAACTTAAAATGGAATAAATTCTTGAACAGGACTAAAATGTTTGCTAAAATACATTTTGATCTTTGTTTTGCTTTCTTTTTTGCTGGGTTTGATTTTGTTTCTATTGACCGCATACCAATTCCCATTGACTGGCTTTCCAGTAGCTTTCCTACAAACAGGGAGACACCAAGACACATGAATACAGCAGAATGCATCTTTTCAAACTGCTGATCATGTAGCATAACACACTCAGAGGAAAGAGATGTCTGCACCCCTCCACATACATGAGCTCACAAACACCCAGTGTCACTGTGATTGACAGGGGAGAGCGAGTATAGCCTACCATCTCTGCCGCTCGAAGAGCACGGCCAGTTTTGCCTCTTTGTCTACTTCTCACAGATGGCTGTGGCATAGTTTGGATGATTGCAATAATTATTCTCTTTCTTGTTTTTCTTTTTTTGTTCGTGGGCTTGGTGAGTCATAAATGTATCAGCTAGCCCTCTGGACTAGTGAAAGCTCCCGTGTGCTGCCAAGTCCCTTGTTTTGGTTACATAATTGGCTAAGAATGATAGTGGGCATAATGTTATAATGCATGGCAACTTAGTAAGTGTTATACATTTCGTCTATGAGAATGTTCTCCTGTGCTCATGTTGCACTCTAATATCTATTATTTTAAATGACTAGCATCATTATTTTCTCTCGAAATGTTTAAGCTCTAGGTGACTGCATGTTGGACTAGCAGGAGAGACGTATAACAGATTTATTCTGCTGTTTATGTTGCTTGGTCTCATCAGTGTTTTCACATGTCTCCACATCTCCATGTCATCCATGCATGCTAATTAATCCACCTACTACAAAACATTCTACTGTCAGCCGGATTGCACTTCAGCTAATGAATTGCAGCAGGTTTTGGGATTCAGAACCTGTAGCATGAGCTGTAGCTCAGCATCAAGGTGCAGCACACACAATAAGACATGACATGCCAATTCTTTAAAAATACAAACCTTTTGTTTTGGGGAAAGTTAGTAAGGAGTAGGGATTTCTTTTTGTCTGGTTATTGTGCAAAAAAAACCTACAAATAAAAAAACCCAGACATAAATTCAGCTTGTCCAGCCACCCAGGCTACTGATTTATCCATCTCTGTTTTTATACCATGCACAACATAAGATGAAGTGTTGTGGAAAGTATTTTGCAGTTTTGCTGGCAGCAGTCCCAGTCTTTAAACTGTTTTTGCTGTGTTGTCGTACAGTATACAGACTTACAGTACGTGTATTACAACTGTACAAGAATGATTTGAGATTTACATTTAATCACTGTTTACTTTTGGCTGACGATTAACAAATGAGTTTATAAACAGAGTATAGGGATAGAGTTTTTTCTGGGTCAGAAACTTTCAGAGATAGTGTTCTGAGGCAGGGTAAAAAAACGGAGTGAGATATGAACTGCTTTCCAACAGTATGACCTGGAAAGTCTTTATTAGAATCGACAGAAGCAAAAGACAGGCTATAAGAAAAGCAAATATTTGCAGCATGAGTTTGAGACCTTGCAGCTTTGGTGACATCCAAACAGCACCCTGAAGACTGGACTGGTTTCTTCAACATTGTTTTGTAATATCGATCCTAGGTCAGTTCCTGTGGCCCATACTCACCTTCAGAACTAAGACAGGTTAAAAAAAAGACCTGATTTGTTTACTGCTGATGTACTAACCTGCTGTGTGGGCATCACTATGACGTTCCGTCTAACACTGAAAAGTTCAAAGCGTAGGAACAACAGTACAAAGTTGTTTGAGCTTTACAAATCTGCGTGACCATTAACAGGATGCTGAAGGGAAAAAAACAAGCTAGGCACATCTCTCCACTTCTCCGTTATTAGAACATGATGTTGTTCAGGTGATTTCCGTGGTTATTATTGATATTTACCATAAATAAAACACTAGGCAACGTGATGTGAGAAAGTGAGAAAGGCAAATCAGTGACTGTTGGGGGGGAGGGGGGATCACTTTGGGGACACCAGAGGATGAATGCAGAAGTTCTGAAGCAGCTTTGCTTCCTGCATATACCCAGTGGAGCGATCTGTCTCAGCCTGGGACAATGTACGCTGTTACATTGCACGCTAAAATGTATGACATGCAGCTTCAGCTGAGATCCCTGATGAGTTTAAAGCATGTTTTTTTTCTTTAGAGTTCATTTAACATTTACCCTGAAAACATTATTAGTATTAGTAGTAGTAGTAGTAGTAGTAGCAGCAGCAGCAGCAGTAGTAGTAGTACAAGTAGTAGTAGTAGTCACGGTAGTAGTTGTAGTAGCAGTAGAAGAAGTACTCAAAGTCATAGTCGTAGTAGAAGTAGTTGAAGTAGTAAAAGTAGTAGTCATAGTAGTAGTAGTAGAAATAGTAGTCACAGTAGTAGAAGTAGTAGTCACAGTAGAAGTAGTAGCAGTAGTAGATGTAGTAGTAGTAGTAGTAGTAGTAGTAGTAGAAGTTGTAGTCGTAGTAGTAGTAGCAGTCATAGTAGTAGTAGTAGAAGTAGTAGTAGAAGTAGTAGTCACAGTAGTAGTAGTAGAAGTAGTAGTAGTAGTAGTAGTAGTAGTAGAAGTAGACGCAGTAGTCACAGTAGTAGTAATAGAAGTAGTAGTCACAGTAGTAGTAGTAGTAGTAGTAGTTGTAGAAGTAGATGTAGTAGTAGTAGTAGTAGTAGTAGTAAAAGTAGATGAAGTATTCAAAGTAGTAGTAGTAGAAGTAGAAGTAGTAGTAGTAGAAGTAGACGCTGTAGTCACAGTAGTAGTAGTAGAAGTAGTAGTAGTAGTAGTAGAAGTAGATGCAGTAGTCACATTAGTAGTAGTAGTAGTAGTAGTAGTAGTAGAAGTAGACGCAGTAGTCACAGTAGTAGTAGTAGTAGTAGAAGTAGACGCAGTAGTCACAGTAGTAGTAGTAGAAGTAGTAGTAGACGCAGTAGTCACAGTAGTAGTAGTAGTAGAAGTAGTAGTAGAAGTAGATGCAGTAGTCACAGTAGTAGTAGTAGAAGTAGAAGTAGTAGTAGTAGTAGTAGAAGTAGATGCTGTAGTCACAGTAGTAGTAGAAGTAGTAGTAGTAGTAGAAGTAGACGCAGTAGACACAGTAGTAGTAGTAGAAGTAGTAGTAGTAGAAGTAGACGCAGTAGTCACAGTAGTAGTAGTAGAAGTAGTAGTAGTAGAAGTAGACGCTGTAGTCACAGTAGTAGTAGAAGTAGTAGTAGTAGAAGTAGTAGTCACAGTAGTAGTAGTAGTAGTAGAAGTAGACGCAGTAGTCACAGTAGTAGTAGTAGAAGTAGAAGTAGTAGTAGTAGAAGTAGATGCTGTAGTCACAGTAGTAGTAGAAGTAGTAGTCACAATAGTAGTAGTAGTAGTAGTAGTAGAAGTAGTAGTAGAAGTAGACGCAGTAGTCATAGTATTAGTAGTCGTTGTTGTAGTAGTAGTAGAAGTAGTAATAGTAGTTGTAGTAATAGTAGTATAGTCATGATAGTAGTCGTGGTAGTAGTTGTAGTAGCAGTAGTCGTAGTAGTCATATTAGCAGTAGTAGTAACACTGGTGAGGGTCCTGAACTCGGCTTAGTGTGTCTGTGTAGGGTTTCTGTGCAGGTATTCTCTGTGTCCATGTGGGTTTCCTCCAGGTTTTCCGGTTTCCTCCAACATTCCAAGAACATACTAATAGGTGGACTAACTATGTTAAATCTCCCCTAAGTGTGAATAAGTGTGTGAAAGTGTTGCCTTTTGATGGACTGCCTTCGCATCTTGACCAGGATAAAGCAATTACTTAAGATGACTGCCTGAATGAATGATTTATTCCCCATGTCAATTGAATCAAAAGTGTATTTCCATGAGCTTAAATGTATATCTACTCACATGTGGCCTGCAAACCCAGAAACGAACTATAGTCCTACAGTTGTAAAGTCATAAGGTGACTAGCATCAGGCAGCATCAGACAGCATGTAGGAGTCAATCTAACATAAACATAACCTGATAAAAACGAATATAATATTCGCTGTAATCTCTCTGCTGCTATGCCGATTATGACGATTATACCTCTGATTATACCTCTGACCATTAGCTTAATGCTAATAGATAGCTGTGACAATATAAACTATTTGATAAATACATATAGCAGTGTATATGTATTTATCAAATAGTTTATATTGTGACGGCTATCTATTAGCATTAAGCTAATGGTCAGAGGTATAATCAGAGGTATAATCGTAAACATTTGAGTGATTACATATAAAGCTGCAGTTAGTTTCCTTGCTGAACACGGCACTAATTTACCAGCAGGAAGGAATGTCACTGTGTGGTTTGTGTCAGGTTTCTTTTGTCAGTTTTTTTTTTCTTTTTACTTTTACTTTCATACTTGTTAGTCTAAGGGTTTATAGGCCGCATTTCTACTTTTAACTTGGTTGAGGAAATTCGAAGCTGTAAATAAGATTTCGCCAGTAGTAATTCAGTAACTACACTTTTTCTTGAGGAAATGATATTAGGCAAGGAAATAATTATGATCACCTCTGCCATACACTGAGCTATGCACTTGTGCCAGGAGTACAGCTCAGCTTGATACACCACCTTTCAAGACATGCCAGGAAAATAAGCATCGAGCATTTCTTCTGCTTAAAATTTCTTTTCTGCACTTTCCTATAATCATAATCCTAACCGAGTAATGATTATATCGCATTGTTTCCTAGTGTATAAGGACTTAATTCTGTTTCTGGATGGAATATTTAAACTGCTGATAGGATTTCTTACTGATTTGCACTAGAGAGCAGATTTGTACACAAATACAATATAAATTCATAAACATTTCCAAATCACAATATCTACAAAGTGCCATAAATATAATTTTAAAAATGAATGGATGCTCAGAGCAGGACATAACTTAAATGTTATCCAACCTGTAACTTCTAATGTTACCTGATTTAGCAGTTCTGTAGCACCCAGTTTGAAAACTTGAGTTTTTTGAACATCTGTTTATTGGTTATTTAATTAATAAACAGTAGAAACCATACAGGAATCATACGTGAAAGAAAGAAGAGAGAAAAAAGTTTCATAATAATAATAATAATAATAATAATAATAATAATAATAATAATAATAGAAAAAATAATAATTTGCAATATATCAAATAAAATACAATGCTGCTGTGCATGGATATTATTTATATCCCATCAAACATATAACCCAATTATAGTGTAACTAACTATGAGGATATTTATTGCCTAGCTTCTACATAGTCGATAAAGGGGAATCTTGTAAAGTATATCTGAGTCTCTCCAGTTTAAGGTGTTGCATAATGCTGTGTAAATGGGAGGCTGAGTTTGTTTCCAGTTCAAAAGAATTATTCTGTGTGCTAAATGGGTGATAAACATTGCTGCAGTGTGGCCCAGGATATCGGACAAGGCTTTAAATATGGAATTCCAGACATAAGCCAGAACATGTGCCCCGAAATGGCAGGACAAACCTTACAACAATCACACAGAGGATTTATTTCAGGGTACATTTTAGAAAGTTTAACCTTTGAGAGATGAAGACAATGCAAGACCATTGATTTTTTTTTCTTTTTGCCTGAAGATCACATCTCATTGAGATTGATGTCCACCGAGACAGGGAAGCGGTGCTCAAAGAGTCTCAGAAGCCTGAAGAAAACAACACTCATGCTTGAGAAGCAAGCTCGGGGGAAGATCAAACCATTTTGTCACGGAAAAGAAAGTCTGTACTCCCCCCGCTTTACCCACCTCAGCAGCGGTATAAACTTGCCCTGATGAATTGAGCCACTTTCACTGTAGTGGCGGTTTGAGTTGGAATGATCACTCATTTCACTATGATGACCAAACTCCTTCATAGACCGGAGCGTACTGAGATGAATGTCGAATTTGAGCTCACGGCACACAGTTTCCACCTCAGTGACCCCAGGCACAGCGTAGCTTTGAATGAAGGCAGGCCAGTGTACTAAATGTGGCAAAGAAGGGAAGTTAACATATCACGCTGTACTATTTATAGCTCACATGTCTGTACGGAAGTATTACTTCACAGTAATAAGTAAATATCACAATTCCATTTATGGCCATTCAGATTATAGCAAAATCTTGTCTATTTTATATTTATCCTTTTATTACTTGTATATTCATTCCACATAAACAAAAAGAAGTGTTTTATATGGGTTTAATGGTGAAACCCTATGTGAATGGCTTTGTTATACAGGGTGTAAACAAATCGGGGGTTAATATGGAGCATCCAGTGATTAGGATATATACTGTATGTATCTGTGTGTACGTGAACTCACCGGCCACTTTAACAGGAACACCCATACCCCTGTTCATTCATGATACTTCCACACAAAACCGGCTCTAGAGTTTACACAGAATGGTGAAAAAAATAAAAAACATCCAGTGAGTTCTGTGGCAGTTCTGTGGGTGGAAAGGCCTTGAGAAATGTCAGAGAAGAATGGACAGATTGGGCTCTGATTTACATTTTATGACATTTGGCAGATCCAAAGCAACTTACATTTATCTCATTTTTATACAACTGGGCAGCTGAGGGTCAAGGGCTTTGGTCAAGGGCCCAACAGTGGCAGCTTGGAGGTTTTGAATTCACAACCTTCCAATCAGATGTCGAATATTTAATGTTAAATACTCAGCAACCGCTCAATAAGCACTCTTTACAACCATGGTGAGCAGAAAAGCACTTCAGAAAGCATGACACACTAAACCAGATGGCCTGTAACAGCAAAGGACCACTCAGGTTCCACACCTGTTATCCAAGAACAAGAATCTGAGGGGAGTCTGAGACCCAGCTCACTGAAACCGGATAGTTTTTCAAATTGTCAACCATTCAGTTCTGCGTAAACTCGCAGGAGAGCTGCAGTTTCTGAAATATCCAAACTAGCCCATCTGTCACCAACAACCATGCCACAGTAAAAGTCATTGAGATCATATTTTTTCCCATCATGATTTTTGTTGTGAAAACATTTTGCTAGATGTTCCATCGATTTTGCTCACCTTTACAGATGCTGAAGAACCATGAAGCAGTATGCTCACTGCTGACACCTGGCAACTTTCTGTGGGGTGAAACGAAACACACCAGCTGTATAGAATACAACTGAACAAAGGTAGGACTAAAAAAAGCTCAAAGTGAACTGCAAGAGTGTATGCAGGATGATTTTGTGTCGTTATTATGGGGTTACTCTAATAGCCTCGTGCTGTGAATAAATTTTTTTGAGGCTATGTTCATCCTGCCTCACCAAAATCTATGGGCATAAGCTGCTGCCAATCTACAATTAGATGCCACCTTCCTGCCAACAAACTATATGAAATATAAACATCAGGAGCTCATTATTTACTACTGGATTGTGAAATTTTTGGCAACAGACACTCATGGTGAAAAAAGAAGGACAGTTATACAAAAAATAACCTAATGCCCAGTAGGTATGGTAGAGGATGTGTAATAGTATGGGTTTTTTCCAGCAAATGCCCTGGAAACTTTTATGCTTCTCTTTTGTAAGGGAATAAGGGAAAAATACAAATATTGTTTAATCAGTGTGGCATATTTGTTAAAAAGTAATTTCTGAAATCATGTTTGTCTTTTAATTTGACAGTAATGTTACATTTCCTGTAATGAGGTGGCTAGATGATTGTTTGCTTTGCAATCATGACAGCATTTTTGCTTTGTTTTGTTCTTTAAACCATGGTGCAGTTAGTCATAGTTGTCATAATCATAATTTTAGCAACATGTGCAGCTTCAGAAACAGCCTTAAAAGGGCAGCTTTTGACCTTTTGTGTTGAGAGTTCTGCCTGGCGGGTTTCAGATCCTTGTTTAGAGGCCTGTGGATTCCCCCTGACTGCTACATGCCCTTCTGCTCTTTACTTGATTCCCCGCCCCCACATTACCTCTTTTCGGGCACTGAAAGATGCACCAAAATCCATGTTTGTATGGGTTGGTATATTCATATATATTCTCTTCTTCACACTTCTCCACTACCTTTTTTCTTCTTCTTTTCCTGCCCATGCTTTTGTGATCTCTCCCCAGTGAGAAGCTCTTGAGAATCGTCTCTTTGATCAGTGACTCTGTTTGGTTTTTCGTTTGTTTTTTTGCAGCTCGTACCGCCGCAACCTTGATCCCCCTTTTCGGTGATAGGACACTTCCTGTGAATAACTTGAAAGAAGTGAAAAAAAGATTCAGCGTGCCACAGACAAAAATGAAACTGATATGTCTGATTTGAGTCTATCAGGGAAGTAAAGCGCTGCTACAGTTAATATGAAAAGGGAACACAGAAAATTCATGGACTTATGCCAAGTCAATAAAAATGTCAGAGCTTAAAGCAGCCCCATCAATTCAGCATTTAGGGAATTGCTCCATACCTCAGATTTCATCCCAGCATTATTGCACTAACGTTTACATACGTCAATTATTTACCATAATTCAGTTTTATCTGTATAGCAGTAATTACAGTGCTTTGTGGTGGAATATTATGGTAATGTCCTGTTGGGCTTCCATCATACAAGAAACCATGAAACCTGATCACAGGATGTGCTCTGTGAAATATCGGGTAAATTGTCAGATGTTCCTGGGACAATACAGAAGAATAAACAATGAGAAATAAGAAGAGAACTAGTCAGTTTCATGCGAGGGGAAGCCAAAAGTGAGTAGCTGGATAGAACAGATGAATATGTTATTGCACATCTTATTTCTCCATTTTTGGTTGTTTTTCTCATTATTGCTCTACTAGTGGTACAATAAGAAGTGTAAAAGTAGGGAAAGCTGTTAGAGACAGGTAATGGGCAATGGTCTTCTCATGGCCCATTAGAAAACATTTACTGCACTCAATATTAATTCACACACACAAAAAAAATCGGTCGAATAGGCACCTTGCCTACTCTGATATGATGACAGGAAATGATTCATCGCCTCAGCACTTTTCATACATTTCTTATTCATGCATTTGTGCTGCCATTATTTTATTTTTCTCTCTTTTTCCCCTTAGCAGATTGTTTGATTAGAATCATGAAGCCTAGGACACTACATTGTTCCAAGTTCATATCAGGTTTCGGGTAAACATCTATTATTCTTCGACAGTTGCTCACGTTCACAGTCTCACATGACGGCACTTATTATCACAAAGGAACACACACATACATGCATGCAAAGAGTCTGACATGTTCTGCCTCATCAGTTGAAGGAAGTGAAAGCCCGTCGTGGGCAGCTGTAGCTGTCACTGTGTGCTATACATCCTGTCGCAAGACTTCCAAATCTGGGATATGAAAGCAATGCAGGGGGAAAATGCCAGGAATGCTTCTGAGTGGCACGGAGGCATCAAGGGCCCACCAGTGGCCCTGTGAGCTGTCACTTACAGTGGCTGTGGATGGAAGGCCACCGGTCAGGGCAGCGTGCCCAGCAGACGGCAGCCGCCAGCTGGATGAGGTCCTTCATACGAAGGGCCCATTTCCATCTTGATCCCTGACAATAACCGGGAGACAGGACAAGGCCATCAGTCTCCATTACGGGGACAGTGTTTTCTCTCGCATCGGCCCTCTCTGTCGTGTTCTCCTTGGGATCTAAAGGAGATGCTGTCTCATACATCATTTTCCTCACAAAGCTTGAAAGCCCCCTGTAGTGGTGAGATGGCTCCTTCCTGCCCACCAGCCCCTCCCTGCAACGTCGGTCCACCTTGACAGGGGCAGCTTCCGCTGACAAGGGGGAAATTAGCATAGCAATGGGGACCTCCTTAGGCCTGACGGGGATGGACATTGTAAGTGACGCTGCAGCCCAGGCCACATCAAACTACAGTCCTTACCTCCAGTCAGGCCTCCACACTACCCAACAGCCTCTGGAATGGCATCCAGGTACAGATACTTCATAGAATCATGCTAATGAAAACTTAATTCTCATTTTATCATGACAGCACTCCTTGCAGAAATCATTACACCTTTGCTGTCTTTTGGCTGTCTTTTCTGTCATTTTGCTGAATGTGACCTAATTGATTATATAATACAGGGGTTGGATGAAACTGAAACTGAAACACCTGGTTTTAGACCACAATAATTTATTAGTATGGTGTAGGGCCTCCTTTTGCGGCCAATACAGC
>JAOVVH010000061.1:19867911-19882901 GCA_028566435.1 Scorpiodoras heckelii | reverse complement strand
TATATGATCTATCCCGGTATTTAGTGTTACCGTGGCTTTCCAGCAGGTTAGAACATTCAGCACAACGAACACAATGCAAAAGTTCAGTATTTACAGTATTAAAGAGTTCAATAAAGGACAAGTTAATATGTGTTAACAAGCATCTGTGACAAAGCATCTCATCAATTCAGTTATCACTGTGACAGTGGGACACTACCGTTGTTGTTTACAGACTCGATAATCCTTTCAAATCTCTTTTTTTATGAAATGTGCACTTGGTCAGTGTTTTAAATTATAGACAAAAAAAACTGTAAATTGAGTGTATAATGGACACATCCTTCACTCCTGATATTGTCTTTGTATTACTACGTTTAACAATTGCAATGGTTAACGCAACATTCACTGGTAATTTCTAGAAATTGAATTGCATGAAGGGTGGCATGCTTGGATTTCATTTAACTTCACCTGATTTTTTTTTTTTAAGAAATATAAACACTAACTCTAAACCCTAACCTTAACCTTTGCATCTTATTCTCCTACTTGAATGAGACCCTGTTGATGAAAGCCGGGCCAGAAGGGCAGTTTGACCAAAGTTATGTATGTTTGTGGAACAGAAATACTCACCTGGTGTTTCCGAGTTCAGAGCACACATCAACACATTTAATCCTCTGTAATAGTAATCCATACTATGGATAACAACCAGCTTTTCTTTCAGAAATAAAGGGACCAAACTGTATTTTTCATGATCACTGGAGTGGTCCTATCAAGGGTGCATCTTTGTACTTTTACTATGTATCTATGTACTATGTATACTATGTATATGGGCACATGCATGTGGTGTATCACTTAAATGAACTTTTAGAAAAAGAGATTGACGGGGGGAGACTTTTTCTGAGAGTGTTCTAATACAGAGGTGTATTTCTAAGCATCTGCCCAGTATTTCTCAGTAATGCTTCACTATCATGCTCATCTTTATTTTTTTTCATGCTCTAACAAAGGCATGTGTTAATAAGATGAATATTTGTGTCAAGTGTCGTGGAGTTTCTAAGAACGTCTAGGTTGCTCCCAACTTATATGGCATATTCCTGATAATATTCAAATAATCTCAATGTTCAGTGACCTTTAACATTTTCTATATAACATTGACATTTCAGCTTTAACAAATCTGCAGCTTTTTATTCTAAACTATTGAATGTAGTCTTGCCTTAAAAACATACTCTTGTCTACGTGCACACTACATGCATATGTAGCTTGTTATTTACTTGTACTGTATTTATTTAAGTATATCCAATCAGTTGTGTGCGGTCTTGATTATGTTTTGTATTTTGACTCAATTAAATCTTTATAATATACCGCATTTTTATTGGGTCTCGGATATTTTTTTTTATGGCATTTGGCAGACACCCTTATCCAGAGTGACTTACAGTTATCTCATGTACAGCTGAGCAGTTACAGGTTAAGGGCCTTGCTCAAAGGCCCAACAGTGACAGCTTGACTGTGGTGGGATTTGAACCCCTGACCTTCTGATTAGTAGTCCAATGTCTTAACCACTGAGTTATCACTACCCTTAGATAGCCTGTGTTCAGCACTCTCACGTGAAGCAAACCAAAAAAACTAGAAAAAACAATGGATTATTCACCAACCTGTAGTCTATTTGTAATCAGAAAGGGGAAATCCTTGCTAATGCCAGGATTTCATTTTGTTTAGTTCAAGCAACACTTGCGGTGACTGCAATATGTAAATGCGTGATTTGCATTTCTCATGGCTTCTAGGGCATTTTGGGAACGTTTGTTGCATTAGTGTAGTGTAGCGTTGCGTGGGAACTGACTTCTCTTTACTTTTTTGACTTTGTCATTCTGAATTGCCTGTGAGCTGTCATGGGTGGTGTGACTGTTGCTGATTGCATGCATAGTATTTTAAACACACTAAAAAGGGAAGTTGTTTAATTATGGCGTAAATATTGAGGAGGAGGCAATCTATAGTAAACTCTGTATCACTGAGTGCTAGTTCTCATAGCTGAGGCTGACTGGCTTGTACATGATCGACCCTGATTATCTAGTGTTTCCGTTTTGAAATCATTTCTTACGACTACAGTCTGTGCCGAATGAAATGTCATGCCTAGGCCAATTTGTGCTACCTTTAGTAATCTGTATTTCCATATTTTTGCTTTGGAATTTGTCCAGTTGTTTGACTTTCTGATCAGTTTCTTATTTTAGGCATACACTGAGACATAGGACCATTTTTTCCATTTTTTTTTCAAGCCATAAAGTAAAATATAAAGAGAAATGCTACGACACTTTTTCTCTCACATTTTTTTAAATGCATTTATGTCCTGTTCTGAGTTTCTACATCCGCTTCGACGAACTGAATAAAACTTCTTATGTTCTTTCTTGTGCTAAGTTTAAGCGTGCTACTGTTCAGACCATCTTGGGGTGCAGTAATCTGATTTCTGGCTCTTTGGACAGTAATTGCGTCTAATTGTCAGTCTGAAGATTGTACCGAGGTGCCTCTGAGTGCTGGCTCCAGTCCAAAAGCTCGAGCAAAACAAGGACATTTTGTTAGAATGACATGCTGCAAATGATTTTTCATTATGCATATGGCCGTCCTACTTTAAAAGCTTGAATATGCAGTCTACAGAGATGCAGATCTGTGGGATTTGCTTGCAGTAATTCTTTCTATATACAGTAGATTAGGTTTGATTCAGCCTGAGCAGAGCAGGAGCACTTTTACCCTGCATTAAAGTTAGATGAATAACACTTTCTGAGGATCCATGTGCTTGCATTTGTACTTTGTGTGAGCATATTCTTGCTTACATTACATTCTGTTATCTCTGTGATGTATTTACCCTAGTTTCTCACCACATATCCTTATATATTTGGATGCCATCAACAATACAAGTTCCTGTTGTAAGGCAGGGACTGTCCCCACCTCTGCAGGTGTGATTTTTTTTTTTCAACCACAGACAGGTCACAACAATCCCTCTTTCCATTTCTCATGAGCGAATTAAATCCACCGACAGTTCTTTATAAAGTCATGTTTATTTACATAGAGAACATTTGCTTCTCTTTCTCTCTCATTTTGTGAATCATATACGGTAGGAATGCTGAATATCATTAACAGCCAAAGAAAATGGACAGGACTGATATTTACCTGAGGGGGACGTTTTCAGAGATCGAAAATATAAACAGCCTAATTAAAGTCGTAACAAATATGCTTGTGCTCCCGAAGGTCCCTGGAAATTTCACTGATCTCAAAATCTCAAATGCGTGAAGGGCAGTATGGCTGGATGTTATTTAACTTCTTAGCATATAAACACTAATTAAACCCTATCCTTAAGCTTTACATCTTATCATCCTACTTGAATGATGTTCTTTTTATTAAAGCCTGGCCAGAAGGGCATTTTGACCAAAGTTATGTGTGTTTCTCGAACTCACATGGTGTTCCTGAGTTCAGAGCACACATCAACACATTTAACCTTCTGTAATAGTAATGGAAATGCCAGTATACTGTCATACAGCCATACTATGGATAACAATCAGCTTTACTTGTAGAAATAAAGGGACTATACTGTATTTTTCATCATTGCTGGAGTGGTCCTATCATGGGTCCTATCATCTTTGTACTTTTACCCTGTATCCTTTGTGGTGTTAATCTGAAATCCTCGGACTCTACTGAATGCAAAGAAAGAGTGTAACATGGATTTAAAGCAAATCTTGGGGGGGAAGGTCAATCAAATTTTCACAAGAATTGAAAGTGAAATGAATGAAAGAAGAAATATAGCTCTGACACCTTGTCTGTCCTTAGATCCCTAAACGCACAATGTTGTTTTCCGAATAATTCAGGTGCTATCCGCATATATTACACACATGCTGTACGCAGTGTCAGGAACCTAGTGAAAACCCATCAGTGTGTGTTGGTATGGTTTATGTCCTGAGCAAATGTCAATGTCCCATAATGATAGGAATATCTGTCACTTTTCACCTTGTGAAGTCCGATCATTTGGCTGGTCCCTACAAAGCAAATACTGATTTTGTACTAGAAATATATATTATTAAATAAATATTTTATATATAAAATAAATGAACTACAAGAGCAGAAAGTTTTTTTGTGGTTTCTGAGATTAGGATGAGGTGTAGGCATTGCATTAGTTTGCTGCATTACAATGATAATAAGGTAATAATGTGTGTGTGTGTGTGTGTGTGTGTGTGTGTGTGTGTGTGTGTGTGTGTCCTTGTGAGACAGTGAGTCAGACCTCACTTGTTTGAAATTGGGAATTTCCCATTCAGGTGTACATCAAACTTTCCTACAGCTATATAATATGAAAAGTGAGCATGTAAATGAATTTCAGACTCTTGTGTTTTATTGATTATGTTTTTAATGATGACAGAAAGTTACTAACCTGCGTTAGTGATTTCATTCCAATTATATTTGACATTCACAAAAACAATGAGATCTATTATTTACATTTTCTTTTCTTTTTTTTTTAGCAACCCGTGGAACAATTAAACACCAAACAATTGTACAAAAATAGAGATTTCTTCCCAAAACAAACCAAACAAAAAAACATTATTAAAGGAACCACTGTACACTGTTTAAATGCCTCCGTACCTATATGCAGTTATGTACCGTAAAAGGACGGACGAAGGCACAATAAACAGAATAAAAAGAGAGAGTTAGATTATTCATCTCACACGTTAGATTAGAAGTTCCGACTTATTGCAGAGAAAGTGGCTTTATCATTAAAGCCCACTGTCTCATGTGGCCGACACGGACATCTCACACTGTCAGTAGAATACGTACACTCCCACATGCTCTTTAAGGTTATTCCATTAAATTATTTAACCTAAATATACAAACAAAGTGCGTTTGTTCAGCCAACATGGGACTGAGAAAGTCAGGAGAAAAGACCGTGCCATTCGAGGACGCGCACCGTTTATGTCCCTCATCCAGAGTGGTTTCGGGTCATTTTCCGGGTTGTTGTTGTTGTGTTTTTTTCTGCTTTGTACTGAACACCTCGGATCTGTTTACACCGGTGCACGTGCACGTGCAAAGTGAACCCTGTACTCTGAGTCGATTCAGTTCGGTCCCGGGGATCTGGCTGCGCGTGCTCGGTTACCATCGCGACCGTTTCCTAGTCTTGGTTGCACGCCGCGGGTTCTCATTGGCTGATCCCGGACGTGGAGTTTGAGCCACCGGCGGGAATCGAGGAGGATGAAGAGGAGGATGAAGACGCCGTGGCCTTCCTGTCCTTCTGCCTCAGGTGGATCTTGGTGTGCCTCTTTCTTTCGTCGCTGCGCGCGAATTTGCGGCCGCAGTAGTCGCAGGCGAACGGCTTCTCCCCGGTGTGCGTGCGGATGTGTGTGGTCAGGTGGTCGCTGCGGCTGAAGTTCCGCATGCAGATGCGGCACTGGAACGGCTTGTGGCCCGTGTGGATGCGGATGTGCCGGGTGAGCTCGTCGGACCGGGAGAAGCGCCGGTCGCAGCCCTCAGCCGGGCACGGGTACGGACGCTCGTGCACGGGCGTCTTGCTGGGCCTGTTCGGGTATTTCCGCGGGCGCAGGATGGGCCTCAGGGGCAGGTTCTGCGGGCTGTACGCGGCGGGTAACCGCGGTCCCTCGGCCACCGGTGCAGCCAACGTGAAGTTCCTGATTGTGTTGAGTGGCGTAAGGGGCGGCGGCACCCGGAAAGGCTCGAGAGGACACGCGAAAGGTTTGCGCTCGGGGATGGACTGCATGTCCCGCTGGCACGGGGGCTGGAAAAAGCCGGTGTAGTCCGGGAGGATGGGGAAGAGACCGGGATCAGCGCTCGGTTTAGGGGAGGAGTAAGCCGGCGGCGGGTACGAGGAGATGGGGCACGTGGAAGTGGAGAGGAATGCAGACGGGTCCTGGTAGACCTCCGCGCAGCCCGAATAGGGCGGAGGAGGGGAGTAGATGTGCTGCTGCTCCATGTCCGTCTGGCCCTGAGCCACCGTGCAGCTGAGCGTGCTGGAGAAATGTGCCGGAGACACCGAGGAGGAGGATGACGGCGAAGAGGACGCCGATGAAGCCTGGGTCATGCCCAGGATGCCCGCGCTGACGATGTTGATCACGCCCTCTGGGTTCCAGTTGCCCGGATACTGGGAGTCGATGGAGAACTTGCCCATGTAGGTAAACGTCTGACTGCGAGGACCAGCCGGCTGCGCGAAGCTGCTGGAGTAGGGCAGATCAACGGGGCGCTTCTCCGCGCTCATATCCCCGCTAACCAAGCCATCTGCAAAGAGGCAGAACATAAACACGGTCAATATGAGCATGTCAGTACGCACACACGAGGAACCCGTGCGCGCCGGGGAGCTGAGCGCAACTTGCGCTTTACGCACGAGCAAAAAAACCAAACGCGGTGCAGTTCCAGTCAAAGCCATGAGCACTTACACATCAAGTCGACAATACAGGACATGGCATGTTTATGAATGACACATATGAAGCTTGCTTATTTAAAAAAAAAAATGTGTTTTTAAAAACCTCTTTAGGAACACGTGATAGCGAGAACAGGTAGGAGGGTGCGCGCACCCGAAGCCCAGCTTACCTGCTGACATTCCATTCAACTGGTCGTAATGTCCACCTAGATCACTGTTCGGGAAAATCGCGACCGAGGCTGGCAGCGACGTGGTCTCGTCCAGTGAGTAGATGCCCTCGGACAGAGGGTGCACGAAGCCGCCGAGAGTGACAGGGTTTTTCTCCAAAGTTTTAGCGGTCATCGTTCAGTCGCGGCAGAAGTGTTTGTGTTGTTGTTGTTGTTGTTGTTGTTGTTGTTTGTTTGTTGTTTTGCTTTTTCACCTCTTGACACTAAACCCACATCAGCACGGCTGTCACTTCACCTGGGGAGTGTTGTGTCCACGAAAGCGAGCCTCTCATCACTCTGTGTGTGTTTTGTTGAATGACAAGACCCTCTTGCTACTATGTGTGTATTTATGCCGAGCCATTCAATGTGCCGTGACGTCACTGACCATATAAGGACCGTACGGCGAAAGGACAGCGGAGCCACCAGACCTGATTGGCTCCGGGGCCTGGTGACGACACCAAGCGATAATTGTCAATGGAGACTTCGCTCTGTTTCGCTCGCACCGACGGGCCAGCGGTAGGAAAATTGCTACACCCGGCACTTAATCGGGGTTGAAAACAAACAACAAGGAAAAGTTTGCATGCGAACAGAATCGTTTTAATATTTGCATCCTTCCGATGCGCAAAAGCAATACTCAGTCCCAGGATCAAAGTAACAAAACGTGTATATTATTAAAAATAATAATGAAATCGGCAGGTTCGGCTGCATCTGTCACTCTGAATCAGGAATTCCGGTTTTTATCTTCAACCCCATACATGGTTTTTTAATCCGGTGAATGAAACCGCCCCTGCGTACATATATGGGACTTTATTCCGGAACATGAGCATCGGAAACTGACGAGTCCTGCCGAGCAAAAAGGAGCCGATCTGAAAACCGCAAACAAATGAGACGCACAATCACGGAATTTCTAGCTTTGCTGTCTTACTCTCGGAAAGTGTGTTAGATCTATTTGAATAGCCAGTGGTGTGTTGTTGGAAAGAGGGAAACGCGTTTTTAGTAACTCTATTCTATATTTAGTGCTCAGCTGGAACATTGGGCTTTATTGATCTGATGCTTCACCTTGTGCTGTGATATGCATCACATTATTAATATATCACATCATTCATTTTTTTTAGTCTCAGTAGTCTCAAGTAGTCATGCCTTTTCTTCATTGGTTATTATTTGGAACATTATTATTATTATTATTATTATTATTATTATTATTATTATTATTATTATTATTATTATTATTATTATTATTATTTGTATACATTTAGCTCATTGCCCTCTAGTGGCTTGTTATAGAAACTTACCCCCCAAAAAATATTCAGAAAATATTCTAAATAAATACTATCGTGCTTATTTATGACCCTGGGTACACTGATCACCCAAGTTTTGTTTTTCTTTCATTGCATCTCATGGCTTGTTCCAAAACTACACCGACCACAATTTTCCAAAGTAGCCCCAAATTGACCATGGGTCTAAATATAGGCTAAAGAGAAACGTTCCGTTGTTGTAAGGTTTATAAGATGCGACTCGAGCAGACACACTATGTTTGGGGTGAAATTTCCCCCCGTGGGTTTAGAAACTTATCTGGAGGAGGAAGGCCACGGGGGAGGAATTGAAGCCCATGACAAGACCAGCACAGAAAACATGACACATATAAACGAATAAAGGATCCATATGCACCACGTATAGTGACAAAGTACAGTACAGGCCTACTGTAATACAGAGTGTCTTATAGTAGCAATACAGTGCAATATATACTGTACTATAAGTTATTATATATTCAGTGTTAATGCAAGGCCAGGTTATTGAGCTGATTCATGTTAACCATTTATATGCAGAGATTTTTAAGGATTTTGCCGGTTTTTTTTTTTTTTTGTTTGTTTGTTTTTTTTTTAAACACATGACTGTTTTATACAGAAGATTGATGAAGTGTGGTGTGAATAGGGTATTTCCTAAGGTAAGGTGTGCTATACAGTTCATAAACAGATCATCCTGATCAATAAAATCAAATCAAAATGGGGATAAGTTGCGCACATGCCAGTACGCACAACGCGCGTCGTAGGCTCGTCCATGCGCAGAGGCGCATCATGCAGGATTTAATGTAAGAGTTTATTTCATCCACATTTAAATCTAAATCTACATTTACATCTAAATAACCCGAACAGAAGCTGAACTAAAAGCAAAACGCATCCATATCACAAGGAGCGTTTTGGGTTTCTACAGCGCAATTAACAATAAGAATAAAACAAATCCGCATTTGAGCAAATACTGAAATGCGCTTTCACATCAGATATGTGCATATGTACATCTTATAAGCATTAATCAGCAACCTATAATCAAAGCCATAAACTGCAAGGTCTAAATGCTGATTCACACACTAGGAAAAATACTTATTAAATACCAAGCTGTATTTTTCCTTGTGGCCTCCATGGTGCACATTCTGTACCTTTTAATACCCCCTTCACCATGGATATAGTGCACCTTTAAAAATGATTTATGGTGCATGATTAACTTTTAGAGGAAAGTTTTACATGCACGTGTCTAGGTGATGGGATCACGTCAGGGATGAGTAAAGGTACAGTTTAGTATCCTTGTTTTCTTGGAGAGAGACAAACTTACATTCGGTTGAGTGCATGGGGAAATACTCAGTGAGTACTCAGTGAAATAAAAGAAATAAATGAATAAATGTCCTAGAAAGAAAAGAGCAGTGGAAATAAGACCTTTTTTTGCTCTACACAAAAATGTACAGTACAATGCTGAATGAACAGTACAGTCTGTGGCACCACAGTCCACACATAAACACTATCAGTGGTGTTTAACCAGTATACGATCAAATAACGTGTTGTGCATATTTCTATAAATAAAACACAATTAAATGTCTAATGACACTATGAGATCAACAGAGATCCTCACACTGGACATGTAGGGGAAATAATGCAGACCCCTGATATTCCTCACTAGGGGGCAGTGTACTCCATTTGCACTCTGCCCAGCCACTGGTACCTCAAGAAAGTTATGGCACAACTTGTGTTGTGGTTGAAGTTGCTCTTTTGCACTCTGGCTTGTGGTTTTTGTTATAATGGTTCAGGGTTGGATACAGGTATAAGACGCTGACTCGTACTCCTTCCAACTCAGGGCTTGTGGATGTAGGCGCAGATTAGATGTGGGGCAGATAACCACATGCTTAGCAAGATCAAATGGGAGAAACAAGCAAGTCAGGGAAACATGTTTATAGCTGAGATTTGAGGCATGGCTTCCTGTATATGTCATTGTTTGAGGCTTTCACCTATATTGTATATATTTTTAGATGTACGTATAATGTATATCTTGTATCTTGCGGTGTGTATTTTTATACAATCCGCAGGAAAATCAGTTTAACACCTGGATCAGCTGTACGCCTCTGGTTCTGTTCACAGTGTGTAATCATTTATTCATGTATGTACAGAAGTGACTCAAACGTAGAGCCACAATTAGCCACAATTATAGGCTAGTAGGCGATTTTTTTCCAGCCAGACAAAAATGAATTATGGGAAGCTTTGCGTAATATTAGTATTACAGCTAATTTTTCATTGCTGATAACATCATTGTGCAGAAATCGGCGTGAAACATTTAACATTCTTTGGTATTAGCTAATAATTAATAGGAAAAATGGGTTGAATATTTAATTTGTTGTACATTTATTTGAAAAAAAAAAAATCTGTGCAAATACCAGTATACTACTGTGGGATGTGATGCAAATGTCAATAAACTCCAGCCAACACACATTTCTAAAGGTCTTCGCACTGACGAGGGGCCAGCTCTCCACTCATCACACTTTAAGATATAAAAGGCAAATGCTGACCCTGGGTCCGTCATGCTCTGAGAAGTTTGATGTGTATGACCTCAGCTCTAGTATGAATGTCACTTCTGTGCTTAGTCAGTGGCAGATTTCACTTTCATGCTTAGTTTTAAGCGACATTAAAGGAACAGAACTGTTACGATGAAATGGGACGGTTAAATTTATGTCCAACATCGCCTGACCAGAAACATAAAGGAAATAAAGTCAGAATTGTGGGCTTAGTTCAAAGAAGCCTGCGGCGTGTTGCGTCTGACCCACTTTAATATTTTCTTTGATGAAAAATCCTAGATTTATGACATCTTTTAAGAATGGGTTGAAATAAGATCAGGGCATGTTTTTGAAGTATTGCTACGTGGATATTATCTAAGCAGGTTAATTTTTTTTGGTGAGGGGGCAGATTTTATAGTGCTGTAGTACTTCGTGTGCTGTAGTTCTTCTTGTAGTGCTGTTTTCACTTCTGCGAGTGCACGGTTATCTAACCCATCAGTGGAAGCCTGAATATGTTTAGAACACAGGAAACCTCAGAGTTTTATTTCAGCCAAAATATCATAAGCCATGCTGTTTGATGTTGCTCAGTCACATGTATTTTTGTCGCCACCCATACAGGCGATGGTTATTTTTGCAGGGGTGTTGCTGTCATCATCAACAGCCATCGCTGATGAACAGTTCATGATTCCTAATACAACTTAGGACACCATGGCGTCATAACGATTTTTAAGCACGGTACAAACGGAGCCATCTGTTGTCACTGCATCGACTCTGTGCTCGTGGGTTGGTGTTGCTCAGATGGTATCAAATACTATCAGAGCCAAAAACCAGCCTGCCTGGAGTCTTGCTTTGCTCTTGGTGTAGGCGTTTTTGAATTAAACAAGGGAAAAGCCCGACCGAGTATATATGTATGTACATATAAGAATATGGAAAGTCTGATTAATGCTTCTCTGACCACGGTGGAGTTTAGTCGAAAAGACATGAGCATGTCTGTCTAACTGTGTTTGCGAACTTGCCACAATTTCTACAGTGAATCTGAACTGAGAAATCTGCCTCCTACTGCTGTGCTTCAAGCCTGTGATTTACCATCATTTCCATCCCTTTCCTGTCTGGGTTCTCCACCAGCATGCACTGCGCTGAGCTGCATTTTTTTTTTTCAGCACCTCTGTCACTAGGCCCAGCGATTAGTTAAGAGGTCGTGTTCACCACGTTGTCATAATGACACCTTGCTGGATATCGACTGGAGAGCAGCTCCGCAAATCACCCTTGCCGCTCGATAGCAAGCCCGAGCCACTGACATGTCACATTTACATCCTCTCCCAGAGACGTTTAGAAGCAAAGAGGCATTTTTCAGCCCAGGCGAGGCGGGTGTGAATAAACGGTAATGTGACAGGCGGGTGACAGAGCAGCTCTGGGCCACGCGTCAGCCGTTGTTAATGGGGGAAGTCCTCTAAACATTGTCCCAGTACCTGAACCTCCATAATGAGGAATAGGTAATGAAGTCAGGCTCGTTTTAAAAGCCTGTATTAATTGCGAGGCGTCACGCAGGGCCCCAGCCATATATAAGCCTCAAATGGTCAGGAAAGCACTGGGTTGAGTGAGAATTTGAGTTTTACATGTAAACGATTCTTGCTTTATGAGCTACAACAAGATTGGCCGTCTACAACGTGAGTGAGTGAGTGAATGAGTGAGTGAGTGAGTGAGTGGTAGGTTATGCAGGTGCATAATGAATGCGGAATAAATCCATCCTACCGAGCAAGAGATCAAGATGCTGTTATCTGTCATCGCTATGGGCCATGAAGCGACCCTTTCACATTTTACAGCTGCTATAATTACAAACTCCATTGTAAGACCCACAGCACCGTTTGTTCTCAATGGATAATTGTGACTATATGACAACTCGAAGAGACACAAAAGCTCTCAAGTCAGCCCAGAACAGTGACGATCTTTTCCCGTTAATTGTTGAAACAGAATGTTTCACATTTTTAGGGATTCTTGCATCCTCCCCCACAGAGGAAAGAAGGAAGCTTCTTGAGATGCTCTTGTCCTTTGTTGCACACCCACAGATGCAAAAATGTTTGCACACATTGCAGAAGTGGTGCAGCTTGGCGCAGCGGGCTGGTCCAGCCCAGTGTCCACCGGCTGCTGGGATATGGCCGAGCCTGGAGGGAATGATGGGACTCAGTGTGCTGGCCGCCCACGGCAAGCAGCCGCTGTCTTCAGGAGCTTTCACTCCTGTATGTGCTCAGGGTCACGCAGGGTCAAACGGCTCCTGCACACGAGGATACATCAAATGACCTTTTCTGCCTCCGGTGTCCTTCTTTTCGGTTTTGTTTCATTTGTTGGTTTTCATAACCAGCACATTGACTTGAATGTGACAAGTCATCAGCACACCTGCATGCAACATCAGTATGTCCTCCTCGCGTGTCTGCCGATGACGAGTGCTCTTGTACAGTGTGTGACTTTTATGCTATTCAGAAAAGAACGAACAAAAAAAAAAAAGCAGCGTTCTCCTAGAAATCCAGCACAATCGAACAATTTGCTATTTTGTGTTGTGAATCACCACACTGAGTCAACACATAAACCTCAGCGCTGATACACAAAGGAGGTCACGAGCATTATTTCTACATGAGAAAGGAGAGCAGGCCGAGATGGGAAAGAGAAAACCGCAATGGGAGCGGAATGCCGCGCACAGCAGCCTGAAACGCCGGTCAGGCATATGACAAGGCAGCATAAAGCAACCTGTCAAGTTCCACCCACAATATTCAGATGAGCTCCGTCAAAGAAGAGTGAATGGACACCAACCTGCTCCAGCACCGGCTAAGATCTAAAGACAAGCCGTGGGAGAGTCCGCAACAACATGAATTGTTCTCTTTTTATAGAGTGGGAGGCTGTTTTTCTTACTGAGTTTGCGTAGGTGTTACTTTTCTATAGATGCTCACCATCAAAGGACTCAGCAGTTTGCGCTAGTGGTATGTGGGGTGAGAAATTCCCGCTTTAGCTTTTAAGTTGCATTATTTAGTGTTGCCTCTAAACAATATGTCCTATTTATACACACTGAAATTTTAAGACGCAGTAGATCACACACATTTTTACTTTTGTCAAAAAAAATATTAATCACGTCATTTTCTTCTTTAATAATTCAGTATTAAAGTAAAATAAAGTTTTTAAACCGTCACTCAAATCATTTTATGGATCGGAGAATACTGATTTCAATTCATTTCCCAAAACTGGCTTGCTAATCTTTTGTAAACTTTTTTCTTAATTCTGAGATTGCGTTTAAATATTGCTTTTTTTCTCCTTACATAAACTTAAAACCTGTTTTAAGTATTAATTTCATCCTCCTGTTTTGCCTGCTTACGCAGTCCTGTTAATTGCAATAAGTCGCAGCATCCCATCAAAATCACTTGAAGTGCAAAGAAGAAACTAATTGCATGCAAATCAGCGCTCAGCTACTCTGAATACGGCGCTGCTAGAAAAAGAAAGCTCTTTTTTCCCCTCTGCTCCTGTAATATATTCACTTTCCACATTACCTGCATTATCTAAATGAAGAGGGTTGTGCTCTAAGTGCAAGAGTGCAGCACATCTAACAGACACCACATCATGCAGTTCTACGGGACCTAAAAGCACTCACTCTCTCTCTCTCTCTCTCTCTCTCTCTCTCTGTCTCTCTCTCTCTCTCACACACACTCTCTTTCTCTCTCTCTTTTGCACACAGACTAAAACCCACGAAGAAGAAGTGTTGCGCGGTGGCCCGTGCTATACTCACATTATCAGGGCTTGGAGAGAAGTGGCTCTTTGTGAATCCCATCACATGAGTGGGCTCCTCCAAGAGCATTACACTGATCCAGTAGCAACACTCGCATACACACACACACACACACACACACACATACACACATACATACACACACACACACACACACACACGCATACACGCTCTTGGGATAGCTTGGGCTCCTCATCCGATCGGATCTCTCTCCAAACTGATTATCTATAATCTACCAAGGGGCTATATGAGGAGTTCTCATTCTCATTCTCTCTCCCTCTTTCTCTCTCTCTCTCCCTCTCTCTTTAAGGGGGTGTAACACAAAAAATCAAGGAAACTCCAGACAATAGCACAGTTCCTTGTGCACGCCACATCTTTGACATTGAAATTATCATGGTAATGCTGAGTGAGAGGTGTGGGAGCTGGGATAATTTGATGGAAGGACCTGTAGGTGTTGGTGTCACTCACGTGTCACATGTAGTGTAGCAGCGTGCACCTCCCCGTTCTAACTCAGACTTTTAACATAAAAGCAGTTTTAACGTAATGTTAGCCACTACAGAGTGGAGCATCTACATTTTATGCTTAAACAGTGTTATTTCTGGTTATTATTTGAAGCAGACATGATATTGGCATATTTATGAGCTTATTTGTTCTTAAATATGGCATATAGGGTTAATTGTAGAAGAAGGAAAAGCATGCAGTTATGTCTTAGTAAATATGACTGGTGGCAGATGTTTTACAGCACACACAGCCACATCCATGCACACACACACACACACACACACACACACACACACACACACACACACACACACACACACACACACACAC